>JAFNEN010000428.1:0-600000 GCA_019343175.1 Oedothorax gibbosus
TAGCAGCCATTTTTCTCTAAAGGGGGGGCACTAAAAACCCTTTTTTAAATTTGGGTTTTTAAAAAATCTCTGAAATTTGGGGGTTTTTAAAAAAAAAGTTTACCCTGGTTATTTTTTGATAACAAAAATACCCCGCTGTTTTCAGGGGTTTTTCGCAAAATTTTTCCCTATGCTTTTTTTTTCCCCCCCCCCCAACTACAGGGGAAAATTTTTTTTCTTTTTTTTTTCCCCCAATAAACTAAAAAAAAAAAAAATTTAAAACCTTTCTAATGTCTCGAAAAAAACACATGGAAATGACGAAAAGAGGCCTTTTTCCCTTGGCGAAAATATCCCGTGTTAAGTAGCTTTTTTGCCGAAGCTGTGCCCCCGATGGGGGTAAAAAAAATTTTTAGAGACTAACTTTAAAAAATAAAAATTTTTTTCCAAAAAAGAAAAAAAACTTAGATTGAAGTTGGAAGCGGCATAAGGGGGGGGGAAATTTTTTTAACATTATCATAAGAACCCTTTTTTTAATTTAAAAAAACCAAAAAATTTTTTTTTTTTTTTTTCCCTCCAGCAATAAAACATGGGGGAAGGGTTTGGGGAGGGGGTTTGGGTTTTTTGGGGCCCCATCGATGGCAAACCCAAACCCCGGTTTAAAACTAGAAAAGGGAAAAGGTTTTAAAAAATTTTTTAAAAGGGGAAAAAAAAAAAAAACCCCAAAACATTAATTTTTGAAAATGCAGAAAAAACTTTAAAAAAAAATTTAAATTTGTTTAGGTATAAAGGGGGAAGAAAAAAAAGGGGGGCCCCCGTCATGGAGATGGGAAAAGAGATGAATTTTTGCCAAGTAAAAAAACCCCAAAAACGGGTTTTTTTCCCCAAGTGAAGCTATTGATGGGGTTTAATCGTGTAGAACAAAATACATTTTAATTACCCCCCCAAAAAAATACAAAAAAACCCCCAAATAGCCGGGGAAAATTTTTTTCCCCCATAGTGGTTTTTGGGAAAAAACCCAAAAAACTCGCCAAGCGAAGTTTTTTTCCCTTTTTTTAGCACAATTTTTTTCCCCGATTTTTTTTTGGGTTTTAAATTTTTAAAATTTTTTCTGTTAGCTAAGCAAATGTTTAAGAGGGGGAAGGGGTTTTTTATTAGGTTTTTTTTTTAATTTTAAAGTCGCACGAGAGCTAAAAAGGGGGGTGGTTGGGGGACGGGGCAAAATTTTTAAAAACCCCAGTCAATGACGAACTGACCCCCTGAGTAGGCGGGGCCCCGAAAAAACCCTTTGGGCGCTTTCCCCACTTAATGACACTTACTAAAACCGATTTTTAAACCCGGTTTTTTACGTAAATTTTTATTTTTTTTAAAAAGAAAAGGGGCCCCCAATTTTTTTCCAAAAAAAGGGAAAGGGGGGCCCCAAATTTAAAAAAGGCTTCAGGCGCGCAAACCCCCGGGGTTTTTTTGGGTCACCCCCCCCCAAATTTTTTAATTAAAATTTTTTTTTTTTTTAAAAAAAAAAATTTTTTCTAAGTAAAAAAAAATTTCCCCTGGGGGAAAAAAGGGGGGGGCCCCCCAGAAGAAGAGAAAGGGAAAAAATTGTGTTTCCCCGGGGCCCCGGCCCCATCGATTCTTGGCACTGACCCCCCAAAGGGGCCGCGGGGAAAAAGCTCCCCGCCTCCCCTTTTTAGTTAAATTTTTTCCCTTTTTTTTAAAATCAAAAAATTTTTTTAAAATTTTTTTAAATTTTTTTTTAAAAACCAAAAACCAAAAACCCCATTTTTGTTTTGTCCCAAAATGTTTATTAAAAAAATTTTAGTGCTTTTTAAAAAAAAATTTGGGGAAAAAAAGCCTTTTGGGGGGTTTAAAAAAATGAAAATAGACTAAACAAAAAGACTTGGACCATTGTTTTTAAAAAAAACCAATAATTTTAAAAAACCCAAAAAGGGGAATATACAAAAAAGGGCTGATTTTTTCGGGGTTTTAAAAACGCCCTTTTTAAATCTTTTTTGGGTTTTTTTTTTTTTCATTTTAAACCCCCCCAGGGCCCCTTTTTATTATTCGGGCCCCCTTTTTTTTTTTCCCAAAAAAATTGGGGGATTATGAAAATTTTTTTAAACTATTTCTTGTGAAAAAATTTTAATATATAAATATCAAGAATAAAAATTTGGGGGTTTTTTTGAAATACTAAAATAAGTAAAAAAATTTTTTTTTTAAAAAAACCTTTTAAAATTTTTTAAGTTATTACTTTCAAAACTTAAATGAAAAACTAAGGTTTTGAAAAAAATCCCCCTTTTTTTAAAAAACCCCAAAAAGGGTATTTTGTGTTTTTTTATTGTTTTTTTAGGGTATTTTTTTTCCGGGGGGGAAAAAAGGGTTTTTTTTAAAATTTGGGCCCCTCCCCTTTTTTTAAACCCCCTCTACAGTTTGAACTAAAAAAATTTTTACTTTATAAAATTTGAACAAAAATTTTCCCACAAAAATTTTCCCCCCCCATTTAAAAAAGGGGGGAAAATCTCAGGGAAAAAAACAGTTATGTGCTTTAAAAATTTTGTTTTAAATTTTTAAAATTTTTTTTTTTTTTAAAAAAAGTATTTTCCAAAAAAAATGTTTTTTAAATCAGAAAAATGGGCAAAATTTTGATTTTTATTTTAAAAAATTTTTTTTTTTTAAACATTTTAAAAAATAATTTTTAAATTTTTTTTCCCCTTTCAATAATTTTTTAAAAAAAAATAAAATTTTTTTTTCAAGGAAAAAAAAAAGAAAAAAAAAGTAAATTTTTAAATTAAAACCCCAAAAAAATTTTTCACTGTAAAAATAAAAAATATGAGGAAAGAAACCAAACAAAATTTTTTTTTTTAAAAATCCTCACCAAAAATTTTTTTTTTTAAAAAAAAAAAGAAACAAAAATTAGGTAAACAATTTTCGTTAAAAACGGAATTTCAATTTAGGGAATTTAAGATAAAAAGCGTTATTTCGATCTCCTCTCTCTCTCATACACTTATTTATAACTCAAATCACATCAATGTAGAAATGTGCAACCAAATGTACATGTAAAGCATAGTAAGCATAATTTCACTTCTCCAACTTAACAGGATTTTACTGAACCAGTTTACGCTCGGTCTCATGTAAGCCAGTCTCTTGCATAAGCAAGTTTACTTTAAGGTTTTTTTACTGTGCCATGAAATTGAAAAATAACTAGATAGAGGTTCAACTGCATTACAAATAATATTTTAGAACGGTGAGCAGTAGGGACTGTCCCAAAGTTCTATGTTACAAATAATAATAGGTATAAAATATGAATCACCATCACTGGTCCAAGACAAATCACCTTTTTTAAGACCATGTACTTATTTAACTTTCTGAACAGTATAAGCAACAAATGAAACTTTTACTACATAGAAATCAGCCTTATTATTTAACAACAAATCATTTTAGGAACTACAGCATAGAATTTAGTCCTGTAATATGAGTTGTGGTAACAAGAATGCATTTTTTTTTCAAATGTTTGATTCAAGTATTAAGAAAACTATAAGGTATAAATACGAAGTATTTTAACCATTTAAAAACAAATCACCTAATTTAAGAAGATATACATATTTTACTGTCTGAACAGTAAGTGCAATACATAACACTTTTATTAAATAAACTGGAGAAACGACACAAGGGAATCGCTATTCAGAGATTTGTTGCCTCACTATGCCCTGATGCTATTTGACGAACATCTTTGAAAGTGTTCCTCTACAAAAAATGATTTTCAGTAATTCACAAAAGATTAGCTTTTCTTTATAATGCATCAACAATGAGGGATTTGTGGTAAATGTATGCATTTTTATATTAAAAATTGACTTTTTAGCTATACTCCAACGGTAAAACTTAACCTTTAGGAGGGCTCAACAAATACCATTGAAGGTGGTACTCAAGACAGAATGCCTTGTCGCATTATTCACTATTGTAAGGTTTTTCCAGTGTGGTTCAACAAATGCCTTTGACTAAATGTGTTATTATATAATTCACAACTGTAAGGTTACACAACTGTAAGTATAGTGTTGATTAACTTATGCCATTAAAGGTTGAACCTTTGTATCAGCCTTATTACATAATTCTTAATTGTGGGTCAACAAATGAGTTTGAAGGTTGCACTTAAGGCTAAATGCCTTATTACATAGTTCACAACTTTAAGGTTTTTCTTTGGTATGTGTCAACAAATGAGTTTTCAGGTTGGACCTTTGACTAAATGCCTTACTACATAATTCACAACTGTAAGGTTTTTCTTTAGTGTGGGTCAACAAATGAGATTTAAGGGTGTCTCTTCGACTAAATGCCTTACTACATACTTCACAACTGTATGGTTTTTCTTTAGTGTGGGTCATTAAATGAGATTTAAGGGTGTTTCTATGACTAAATGCCTTACTACATAATTCACAACTGTAAGGTTTTTCTTTAGTGTGGGTCAACAAATGAGATTTAAGGCTGTTTCTTTGACTAAATGCCTTACTACATACTTCACAACTGTACGGTTTTTCTTTAGTGTGGGTCAATAAATGAGATTTAAGGTTGTTTCTATGACTAAATGCCCTACTACATAATTCACAACTGTAAGGTTTTTCTTTAGTGTGGGTCAACAAATGGGATTTAAGGTGTGTCCTTTGACTAAATGCCCTACTACATAATTCACAACTGTAAGGTTTTTCTTTAGTGTGGGTCAACAAATGAGATTTAAGGGTGTCTCTTCGACTAAATGCCTTACTACATACTTCACAACTGTATGGTTTTTCTTTAGTGTGGGTCATTAAATGAGATTTAAGGGTGTTTCTATGACTAAATGCCTTACTACATAATTCACAACTGTAAGGTTTTTCTTTAGTGTGGGTCAACAAATGAGTTTTAAGGTTGCACTTAAGACCAAATGTCTTATTACATAATTCACAACTGTACGGTTTTTCTTTAGTGTGGGTCAATAAATGAGATTTAAGGCTGTTTCTATGACTAAATGCCCTACTACATAATTCACAACTGTAAGGTTTTTCTTTAGTGTGGGTCAATAAATGAGATTTAAGGGTGTTTCTATGACTAAATGCCTTACTACATACTTCACAACTGTACGGTTTTTCTTTAGTGTGGGTCAATAAATGAGATTTAAGGTTGTACTTAAGACCAAATGTCTTATTACATAATTCACAACTGTAAGGTTTTTCTTTAGTGTGGGTCAACAAATGGGATTTAAGGTGTGTCCTTTGACTAAATGCCCTACTACATAATTCACAACTGTAAGGTTTTTCTTTAGTGTGGGTCAACAAATGAGATTTAAGGGTGTCTCTTCGACTAAATGCCTTACTACATACTTCACAACTGTAAGGTTTTTCTTCAGTGTGGGTCAACAAATGAGTTTTAAGGTTGCACTTAAGACCAAATGTCTTATTACATAATTCACAACTGTATGGTTTTTCTTTAGTGTGAGTCAACAAATGAGTTTGAAGGCTGCATTTACGAATAAATGCCATAGTACATAATTCACAACTGTAAGGTTTTTCCCCGGTGTGTACTAAGTAATGTGAACTAAGTTGAGTTTTGCGCTTGAATGTCTTTCCACATGAATCGCAGTCATGTGATGTTTTTGAAAAGGTGGCCGAGATGTGCAGGGTGGATTCAGAAGCCTCGTGACTTGCCTTGTGACTGAACAGGTTTCCTTCCTTGGAAGTAGACATGTGTTCTTCGTAGTCTGACTTCAAGGAGAAGGCATCAGGACAAATATTATACAAGAAAAATTGGGAAATACCTAAAAAAGTACAGATTTTGAATTTACTAGTATATTAATTTAGAAATTCCATCATTGTATTTTTGATTATCATATTCACAATAGTCTAGAATTAAGAACACGCTTCAATTTTAAAGTTGGCCTGAAACAATTTAAGTAATGCAGAGTTCTGCATACAATACATTTCTGTAAAGAAAAACTTTGTTTATATATATTAAAACTTTTTATACAAGTATACAGTGTATACACTGTTTTTTCTTTTAAGTTTACATCCTAATCTTAATAAAGAAGGCCAAAGCTTAATAAAGTGGTTTGATTTTATTTCTAGAGTTTGTAAAATTGAAAAAAATCACTATTTGTACCTACATAGTCAATTGCATGAAAAGTTAACAAAAGAAATTTTGAACACAATTTAGCAAAAAGAAAACAAAAAATAATTTTTTAATCGAAAAAATGGACTCTACAACACCTTAATTTAGCAAAATTGGCAAATCTTGAGAAGTTATTTCATATCACTGATAGCATAATAAACATGCAGGTACATTATCTTAAGTGCATAACATAGCTATGCTATCATCTGCATAAACATAGCTAAAATAAGTAAATTTAAGCCCTATCAAATAAAATGTAAAAATTAACTGCAGTTTTTACCAGGTAGGTGGGAAAAACAATTTTTCCCAGCACGGTAAATACCATGCCAACCCTGTTACAAAACAGTTTTGGAGGAACCATAAAGAAATTCTTCAATGAGCAATTGAAGTTTCATTTATTAAGTATTTTAATGTAAAATTATAATGCAAATCATTAGTTTTCGAAAATCTTTAATAATTGGTGCTGCTTGGCGTGTTTTCAGAAGTAGCCAAAATAACGAGTTTCTTCGTTTTGTTTTGAAATTCAATACAACGCCGATACATTAACCCTAGGGGTAGGGTAGGGTAGGTACATATATGTTCCAGCTTGTGTGCTTGATCAGAGATCCGCTTATAAGCCTTCGTCAAGTAAGACAGACACAGAAAGAATTTTTACTGTCACAGAGAAAGGAAAGTACACCCAGGGCGAAGGCGGGAATCGAACCCGCACCCGTTACAGTGCGCAGACTGCTAGCGTAATGGTCTGCGATCCCAACCACTCGGCCATTCGGGCCCCTACATTAACCCTAGTTCCACTCAAAACAAAACCTACACCAAGGCTGCCACTACTGAACAAAACCAGGGTAGAAATACAAAGCACAATCTATAATAACATAGGCGGATAGAAACTTAAACTGTTTAAAATTGGATGGTCGACTATATAGAGGTACTTTTTGCTAAAGACACGCCAGTGAAATGAATGTGTGTGACCACCCTAAATTGAATTTAGGAATGGAAAATATCGATAATTTGCATTGCTTACTTGATTCACTTGGGGTAAAATTATTTGTATTACAATGCCAAATGCTGTAGCCAATTATAACTGTAGCGTTGTTAATTAAAACGGTAAATTTCCACGCATAATCTGTGCTTGAAGATTGAAAAGATTAAGTTGTCTATTTCTAGTCTCGGTGAAGAGCTTAAACACAGCCTATTACATCTCGTAATTTAAAATTCTGGTCAAGTGACGAAGTTATGCCCTATAAATTGAGTTTTTAATGTATTATAAACCTGAATATACGATGCTAAACTATTTTAGACAAGTCTTATTATTATACAACCTCTTCTTTGTCTGAAACATTTAAAACAGTACTAGTAAATATTTAAAAAAACCTTAAAAAATTCCACGCCAAAAAAAGCCCCTTTTAAATTAAATTTCTACACCAATTTGTTTCACGTAAATCTATTAAATTTCAAAAACACGCTTTATCATAGAATTATTGAATGTTTTGCAGTTAGTTTGTCCTTTAAAGCGACCAAATTTTTTCTAAAATTGAATCAAAGAATACTGGATGATTGATGAAAAGAACTGGTAATTCTAACGGAATCTACGGAATAACCTGTTTCTACTAAACATTATAATTTTACAATCTCGGGTTAATTTGTAAACTTCATAAATGTAATTTTATGTGTGTGTGTGTGGGGGGGGGGGGGGGGGGGGGGGGGAAAGGGTAAATAAGATATTTTATTTTAATGTTGGCTGGTGGACATATATTCAATACAGGTTTGTGTGCTTGGTCAGAGACCCACTTATAAACCTTCGTCAAATAAGACAGACACAACCTGGGGCGCAACTAGAAAAAATTTCTTGGTTCCATTTTTTAATATTTTTCAAATTTTTTTTTAATTAAAGTTGTTTTTAATGAAAATAATTTTTAATTAGTATAAGTCGCAATTGAAATATTTTTGCATTAAAATTAATTTTAATTTAAGTAATCTTTAATTCCAATAATTTTTTACTAAAAGAATTATCTTTTTAAAAATAATTTTCAATTAAAATTATTTTTAATTAAAAATTATTTTTATTTTTAATTAAAATTATTTTTAATTACAATTACTTATTTATTTATTTTTTTATTATATACAGTGTTTTACAATAATTTATTATTACTATTTATGAACAAGAATTAGTTCTTATTTTAAATAACTAATGATTGTATTATTTAATTTAGTGTTTTATTTTTTAAAATAAAAATTAAGTGCAATAAATAAGAAAAAAGTTAATTATAGAATGATTTTATTGAAAATTTAACAACAATAATTTGTAAAATTTAAATATTAAAAATAAATAATCTAAACAAAACTCATTGCACGAAAAAATATTTTTTAAGAAATTTGTGTATACAATAACATTTGAAACAAGTATGATCAAAATATTTCATGAAAGTAAAAAAATAAGTTGATTTACACAAATTTGCAAAATGACTGCACATATTCAAAAATCACATACTGTAAATCACATAATTTATAGAAACTAATAAATTTAATACTACCTATTTAAAAGTTAAAGCTCAACAATAAAATGGTTTAATATTTCAAACTTCACCGAAGCAACTTTTTTAATTAAATTTATGACGTCGTACAGGCAAATCGACGAAGTGAAATAATTAAAAAAATATTTGCATTTACGTCGTTATGTAAAACTAGCAACCAGTTTAGATAAAACATGTTTTAAAAATTAAAAAACAATTACAATTTAATGAAAACGGAACTAATCAGCCATTCCTAGATTTATATTAAGCATTCCGTCAAAAACAGTAAAACAAAAGCGCCGAAGTTGACTGCGAAATGAACACCTTAGCATGTAACCATTGTAAATATATTTTTAAACCGAAAATATGACATCAAAATATTGAAAATCATTATGAAATGAAGGTTTTTATAGAAAAGTATTGCACTGAATATACAAGTCATAATTCATAATTAAATTATCATTATCATGAGCGGCTGAGGAGCCCAGTCGGTTAGACAGTCGCTTAGCGTATGCGAAAGGTCCCAGGTTCGGGTCCGGGCATCGCCAAATTAACTGCCGACCTATAAACGGCCCGTGTAGCCAAAAATGTCCGACGAATAATACCCCGTGTAGAAGGAGTGCACGTTAAATATACTTCAAAGTCCCAACGCTGCGTACGATGTCGCCCTTAACGGTTGCGTTGGGTGCCTACTCAGGTGTCGGCTCGTCACTTGATTGTGGTTCTAAAATACGACGCCCGTCGCCAATAGCCCTCGTGTAGCTCTAGTGCGACGATAATTCAAACTAAACTAAACATTATGAACTGAAGGTTTTTATAGAAAAGTATTGCACTGAATATACAAGTCATAATTCAATTATCATTATCATGAGCGGCTGGGGAGCCCAGTCGGTTAGACAGTCGCTTAGCATATGCGGAATGTCTCAGGTTCGGGTCCGGTAAAATAACTGCCGGGCTGGCTCCTTCCGAAATCCCGGCGATGATCGCTACTGAATACGAGTGGGGAAGAATCAAAGAGTTCATTTTTTTGTACCGTTGATTTGCTATTTCTAGAGCAATCGAAGGCAAAACATATGTATACCTGTTTAAAACTTTTATCAATATTAACTTTTTTTTATATAAAAATATTTAAATATTGTACATTATGAAGGAATTTTTAAAGCCAAATTTTTTCATTTAATTAGGTAACATTAACTTCTCAATAAATCCCGTGTTTCTTATTTTAATTATATTTCTTACAAACTGTAGATTGAAGCCTGTATCAAATTATAAACGGATCGATTATTGCCAGAAAGTAAATAACAGATTATTTATTTTACTCCATTAAAACACTTATAAATTTGCATTTAATTTCCTTAGTTTCGGTTTTAAGTTTTTGTTTTTATTCGGTATGTTACGATTTTCAATGGGTTAATTTTTCATTTCAATAATAGAATAATATGTGACAAATGTTTATTTATTTAGTTTAAGAAGAAAATTGTGAGAATGTTTTGAAAAATAATTTTAAGTATTTTTTATTTTTGTAAAAGCTTACCATACAAAGCAACACGAAAGACAGCGTGGATTTCCCAGATATTTGAATTATTATTTGATTTGAAGCATGTAGCTATTTTCGTTTTTTTTGTAATACCTTTAAAAACAAAGAAGTTCTATTGCATCTACCGATTGCGCATGTACAATTTTCTCAAAAACCTTATTATGACGTTCGACAAGTATTAGGATCGCGTGTATCAAATATGAAGTACATAGTTCTTTTAGTTCAAGCTGTAGAGTGGTTTCAAAGAGACGGACTAATTTTCAAAAACCACTTCATCGGAATCAGTACCCTCCAAAACAAGTAGAAAAAACACAAAATCTCCTTTTCGGATTTTCAATCCCATCGTAATACTTTCATTGCCTTAGATTTCATATTAAGTTATTGAAAGTTAATTAACATCCATAAATCATAAGTTATCAAGTATTTTTTTACTTATGTATTTCTATAAACATAATTGTTATTCTTGATATTTATATATTGATTTTTACACAAGAAATAGTTTAAAATAATTACATAATACAATTTTGGATAAAAAAAATGGGCTGAATAACTAGACTGCCGTGGGCAGGTAAACTGCAAAAACTACAACAATGAGTTAGGTCGTTATTAACCTGAAATAATCAGTCATTTAGTATACTTCTTTGTAGGTTAAAGTAATTGAGTTTTTTTACAACAATGGTCCAAGTCATTAGTTTAGCTCTACTGCAGTTTTAATCTCCAAAAAGCATCATCCAATTTATTGTTAAAGCTACTAAAATATTTATATAAACACTTGGTACATACTAATATCGGGTTTGTTGGATTTTATCATAATTTAAGCAAATAAAGATGTTTTTTGAGCTTGAAAATATGGAAATTCTGAAATTTGGGACTAAACACTTCTGACTGCCTAGGGCTGCTAGGATAGTGGAAGTGGTATAGTAGTCTGATAAGAACGCAGATGTTCCCACAAATCCCTCCCCAACGCCAACCGAATTATCACTCAGAGCCGTGGGCAGTGTCCGAGTTCGGCGTCACACGACGCCACGGGTGATGTGTCTGAAACTGTGTGAGATGAGGCCGGGATAGCCTGGTCGGTAAGGTCTTGGACTGGCATCCCTGAGGTTGCGAGTTCGAGCCCCGCTGCCTTCCGAAGACCCCCGTGTACGCTAATGGTGACTGGTGCACGTTAAATCCGTCGTGGTCACAAAGTCCTCCACGTTCCCATGCCAAATCAATACCTCTGGGGGTGAAAGCCAATTCTGGGATCCTCTAGTTGGCCTCTGTCTCTAAAAATTAGATGGATCCACTTATGTGTAGTGGTTGTGTCGTTATGTGAGGATGGTTATAAGCGGGTCTCTGACCAAGCACACAAACCTGAATATATATGTATACCAACCAACCAACCAACCTGTGTGAGAACCGCACAGCATACCCCTATTCAGTAAAGCAAAGTGGGGAGAGGAGAAAAATCTCTCGCTTTTTTAAAGCACCCTAGAGGCGTTTTTACAAGAATTCAAATACCATCTTCGACCATTCAGAAGGATTGTTTAAAACCTCTTCACCTTCCGAAAAAATCGTTCCATAACTTTATGGTAACATTTGTTGAGGGACACGTTAATTTAGTGGAATTTGAGGTTTTGATGCGCATTTTCTGTATTCTATGAATAAAAAAAATAAGATCTGTTAGTTTCTTGTAATTAACAGTTCCTTCTAGCTGCTTCTGTATCGGTATTTTTGGATAGCTAAAATACAGGGTTGTCCAGAAATAAGTTTCCCAACTCAGAGGCCTGTGCAGGGTGCGGTATTGTTCAGAATGTGATAAAATTTGAGATGCAGACATTTCAGATCATGCGCTCTCGATTTATTACAAAAAAGAAATTAGTTCAAAAATTTGCCGATAGGTGGCGCTGCAGATTCAAAAACACATTTTACAGTAATTCTACACGAGATCCGTGGTTCTCCACAATTTTTAACCATTTTTATAGCTTTGGGTTCCACAGTGGATCGCAGAAAGACCGCAAAATGCCGAACAATTGGATTCAGCCTTTCTTTCGGATTCATGCAGCCTCAATTGTTCGGCATTTTGCGGTCTTTGCAAACAATCAATCTTCTTACACCGACGTTATCAGTTGTAAATGAAAGAAAAAATGCATATCTAATATCCACCCAAAAACATACAACTTCCTGAAAAACATACAACTCCCCAGCCCGCTAACGGTAAAACTTGAAAATAACTGGGATCACAACAATACCCCCCATGGTCAGAAGAAGGTAAAAATCTGATAAGATACAGATATCTTGGTAGAAGTTTCTAGTGCCATCTGTTGAAAGACATCGCAACTACATTCTAAAGCAAACGAATTTCTGCAAGCGAAATACAAACGAAATTCAAACATATGACGTCACACTTGCAATGATCGGATAGATCAAACCAAAAGCAAACTAAAGGCGCGTTCACATATGTGCTAAGAAATTTCCGGCATTTTGCCGGTTATTTTGTGAAACCTTATAACCCCGTTCACATGCAAATGCCGGCACGCGGAAGCGACGTCGTAGCGTTAACGTCACATACAGGGTTATTACACGATGCTGCTCTTTTCGCCGTTTTAGGCAATTATATTTAAAAAAACAATTTTTCTATTAAAAATTAGAAATGCTTACAAATAAGATTAGCTTTAGATCCGCAGAATTAACTTCATAATTACAATGATAACCAAAAATTTTAATGAATTATATTTTTGTTTAAATTGAGTTGAAAGATTTTTTAGTTTTAACCAAAAATTCTGAACATAAAAGATTAATAATAAAATAAACTCCTGCCAGGCATCTTAAGAATAAATATTTTCAAAGGACTGATTAAATGTGTAGCAATATGAAAACACAATATAATGAAAAATTAACAAAACCTTAGTACTCGCTTTATATTTATTCTAGCATTCTAAAACAATTGCTCCTAATACAACTGACAATTTTATGCATTTGATAACCGAGTAACTGACGCCAAATATTCCGCTGATCAACAAACCGCAATGCATACAGAGGTGGCATAAAATCATTACTACCTCCGAGGCAGGTACGTTTTCGTTACCGCAATTTTCCCTAGAGAGGGATTTTTTTCCCTGAAAGCCGGCAAATATCTGGCATTTGCCCTGCATGAGAACGGGCCCTTACGGCGAGTGTACGTGCTATCTGGGATATTAAGCCCAAATAAACGCTTGGCGAAATATTTGCCGGCAATTACTCTATGGTTTGACAAGCTAGTTGTGAAATTAAAGTTCCCACCTACTGATTATTTCGGCCGTTATTTATCCTAGAGAATCGGACCTTTCTGTTTTTGTTGATACAAAACCTAAATTGATTGCACGACACACCATTTGTATAATTATTTGAAAAAATTGCATTCTTCACCTGAGCATTGATCAACTCACACAGCCGCAACTCACACTTACGGACTAAAAGATCTGAACTCGCCAATAGTCCATGAGTAGCTCTAATTTGATGCAATCCAATCCAACCAATGCAAAAATAGGTTTTCCTAGTAAAGCCATTGCACGCTTGAATAATCTTTTGTTTTGATTTGAAGGCTTTCAGGCAGCTTCAATAGTTTTTTTCGCCAAGCATCTTAATGCATTCCTATCTCTCCGCCGGGGCAACTTTTATTTGCGCCACCCTGTATTTGTTTGCAACAAAAATAACCTGAAATACATAGGTACAATCATGAAATTAACGAACGAATTAACTGAGACCGTTCACAAAACAATCAAAATAAGGATATTTTTTTAAAAAATAAATAAATATGCAACAAACTTCTTTTACAAATGAATATAAAAGATATCTTTTTTTGAAAAACTATTATTTAGCAGCCATCTTTAAATGCCAATATTTATTAACTTTTCTGTTTGAAACTCCTACGTATAACAATCTTTAACGTATGTTCTGTAAGTTATTAAAAAAAGTAACAAGTGTTAAGATGACCTGACCTGCCACAGAAAAATTTGCCATATGAACAGGTACAGACTTTCTTGTCGTTTTCGAAGAGAAGGCTATCTCTGCATTGTACTAAAGCAGGGATTGGAAAGTTACTTTCAAAAAGTAACTCTGTTACAGTTACTTAATCAAAAAAGTAACTCTGTTACAGTTACAGTTACTTAATATGAAAAGTAACGCGTTACAGTTACTTAATATGAAAAGTAACGTTCACAGTTACTTTTTGAAATTTCAAGTTATAAGAAAAATTGAAAAGCCATTTTTCAAAGAAAACCACAATTAACGAAACATAAGCACAAACAAAATGCTGAAATTATATTTAATATATATTTTTTAATTTCAATCCTGGTTCAATCCAAGAAATTGGTCTGAACGTGCCCTCTCTTTCTCCCCCCCCCCCCATTCATTGTTGTAGAACCCATTCAGGTTCAGGCAATAAAAAGGGGTTTGCACTGGTCGAAACTTGCCTAACGACAACCGGCTTGACAGTCAGCATGATTTATTTCAAAACGCTTCGTTTCGGTAGAAGCATGCCTGTAATTATGGGTCTTATAATGTGATACTTGGAAAGGTAAACAGATAAGGAGAAACATTCGTACTTTAACAATTCTGGCTGAAAGCTGCCGTCACACTTTTAGCAGCCAAAGTGGACAATTCTATTTTGCTTTTTCCCTCCTAAGAAAAGCTCATATTTCGGGAATGCCAAATGTTCTCTTCTTAGAAGTGGAATTTCAAAATTAGCATCAAACAGCCTTGGGAAAGTAACGGAAAAGTAACGTAATTTTTCGTTACTTCGTTACCGCTAAAAGTAACTAAGTTACAGTTACAGTTACTTTCTGAAAAATGTAACGGCGTTACCCGACGTTACCTAAAAAAAGTAACTGTTACAAGTAACGGCGTTACAAGTAACGCGTTACTCCGATCCCTGTACTAAAGTGCAAAAAAGAACAATATGGCACTATTTTGTGATTTTAAATGGGAAAGACTGCACGTTTCATCAAGCAAATCGGCCAATGTAAGTCTCCAAATCCACGAATTCGTGGCAAAACTTTAAGGTGATGGACTGGTAGGCATTCGGTTCGTATTTAGAGATGTTAAATTGTAAATTTGAAGCAAATATGTGCAGTAATATTTCACCATAAAATATGTATAATTTTTACTGTTTTTAAAAGGTGATGAAAAATGCTCAAGGTTAACCATAAATTAATATGAATTTATCCAGTTTTCTTTGAACTATTTTATGTCATAATATATATGCCCTTGTATAAAATCTATATATATAAAAGAAAGTCGTGTTAGTTACACTATTTATAACTCAAGAACGGCTTAACTGATTTGGCTGAAAATTGGTGGGAAGGTAGCTTAGAACCAGGAATAGGCTATAGGATACTTTTTATTCGAACCCAAACGGGTGTAGGCGTGCAAAACGTGAGCCGATTTCCCGAAACGTGAGCCATGTTAACCAAAAATACTACCTAATTTCAAAATGGCCGACTTAAAACAGCGGAAAAATTCATTAAATTGCAGACCAGATTTATAAAAAAAAAGCGAAACTTTAAAATGACGAAGAATTGATTTAAAAAAAGTAAATAATTATTTAAAATCAGTAAGCAACTAATTAATAAAATATTAGTATAAGAAAACTTCAGAATAAATTATATGCGTTTAAGATTTAAATAGATTAATATTTAGAAATTGCCAATGCAATTGCTAATTTCGCCAAAGGTTGCCATCGAGGTTACCAGATTTGACGTAAAATTGCCGGCCACGATTCTTTAGATTAACCGTAATATATTCGGCATAAATAAGGAATTTGTACTTTATATAACTTTTCCAACCATACAAGAGGATGAATATCTTTTTTTTCTGATATTAAGATGGCGTAATGGTCGATTGAATTTCGGCATTGTCAACTTTTGGCGAAGTTGAAAATTTAACGTAGGGTAGCTATTCCCATCCAGTTGTATGGGTTAGGGTTAGTTTGAATTATCGTCGCATTAAAGCTACACACGAGTGCAATTGGAAATGGGAGTCGTAATTTAGAACCACAGTCAAGTTACGAGCCGACACGTGAGTAGGTACCCAATGCAACTTTTAAGGGCGACATCGTACGCAGCGTTGGGAATTTGGAGGATATTTAAAGTGCCCTTCCTCTATACGGGCCTACGGGGTATTATTCGTCGGACATTTTTTGGCTGCACGAGCCGTTCATAGGTCTGCAGTTATTTTGGCGATGCCCGGACCTGAACCTGGGACCTGCCGCATGCAAGACGAAACTCTTTTCCGACTGGGTCCCCCAACCCTATCGAGGGCTATGAAATATGAAGTGGAATGTTTACCACATTTGGGCAGTTTCGTTTTGCGCTAATTGTGAAATAGAAACGTTATATTAGAAGAAACGTTATATATAAACGTTTAACCATTATATCATATAGCTGTTCTGGCAATTTGAATAGGGGCCTATGGCAAAGCCCTCAAACTCCGGAAGGGCCTGGATAAAATCCCTTTGCACTTTTGTGTGTTTGCACATTCGTGGTTTTGTCATTTTACCGACGATTTATTATCGTCAGTTTTTTTAAAAAACAAACATCCCTCTAAAGCGGTTGGTGATTTAGCAGCACAACCACTTTAAAAGGATGTTTGGTTTTTAGAAGAAAAATAAAAATTTTTCGTTTTAAATAGTTCAGCTTAAGAACCAATGTTTTCCGGAGTAACTCAATCAAAATCAGTTTTTCGATCTAACCATTTCTGGTTTTAAGAACAACCCACAAACGTTCTTTTCTTTAACACATTTACTCCACATTTACTCCGCGCCCACCAAGGCGAGAATTATTCATTGAACAGAATGAATGAAAATCCCGCCGCCTCTTTTCTACAATCCTCAGCAGATAGCATTGACTTCCAAATGAAAGGGACGGCTTTTTATTCACGGTCAAAGGAGGTCTTTTCACGGCCGGACAAAAGACGGACACAGACAGACGTCCTTTTGTACTAGATAGAGCTCCATGAAAGAAGAGCAAACTTTGCTATTATTACTAATCGCTTGCACTTTTGTGGAAAATTTTTTTTAGAATGAAGAAAATGTTCCGATTTGGAAACTGGCGGAGAAATTAGTTTATATGTTTTTTTTTCTCTATGGGATTTTAGATAGAAATACGTAAATGCTATGCTCGTTGGCAAATCTAAAAGGTGATGAACACGTCTCATCAAGTCACGTGAGTTTGACTCATTAACTTTGCGGGCCTTTTAAGACTAAAACACACTTCTGCTTGATTCCACATTTTTATAACATAAAAAAAGCCTTTGTATTGCAGCGGTTCCGAAAGCCGTTAGGACAAATCGTGTTCGCCAAAAGTTACTTCGAAGTGAAGACCGAATATAACTTCGGCTTACATGTTACAATAATTGTTAAAATTAAGATGACTGGTCGATAGGAAATGAGCACCATCTAGGCGCTTGATATTATTTGAAGTTGCGCGTGGGTGGCAAACCACCGCGCCACTCCTCTCATAGACAACGAGGTATGAAAGCTTGTGCAGGCTACTTCGCTACGTTGAGTTGAATTGAGTGCATTAGCAGCGAGTGAGCATTCCGTCAGGGCCGTCTCGAACGAGTTCGCATGCGCTCACTAGTGTGTCTACCTGTCTTACTACTATCTTCGTTTTCTTCCTTACCAGGGATTGGAGTAACGCGTTACTTGTAACGCCGTTACTTGTAACAGTTACTTTTTTAGGTAACGTCGGGTAACGCCGTTACATTTTTCAGAAAGTAACTGTAACTTAGTTACTTTAGCGGTAACGAGTAACGAAAATTGCGTTACTTTTCCGTTACTTTCCGAAGGCTGTCTGATGCTTATTTATAAATTCCAATCCTAAGAGAGAAGGGAACATTTCGCATTCCCGAAGTCTGAGCTTTTCTTTGGAGGGAAAAAGCAAACTAGCATTGTCCACTTTGGCTGCTAACGGCAGCCAGAGTTGTGAAATTGTTTCGTTAATAATGATTTTCTTTGAAAAATGGTAAGATGGCTAAATTACAATTTTTCTCATAACTTGAAATTTCAAAGAGTAACTGTGAATCGTTACTTTTCGTACTAAGTAACTGTAACGTGTTACTTTTCATATTAAGTAACTGTAACGGTAACAGAGTTACTTTTTTTATTAAGTAACTGTAACTGTAACAGAGAACTTTCCAATCCCTGTTCCTTACTATAGAGAGTGAGCATTAGCGAACTCGTTCGAGACGGCCCTGATTCCGTCCGGTTCGGGTCAACAGTGTAGCAACGCCTAAACCATTGCGAAAACCCGTGTAAATAAAAGTTACTGTGAGGGGAGGACCGAATTGCTTCGATCTTTTTACTGCAGTATTTGTAAAAATCTAGATGACTGGTAGTAATAGGGTATTTGACTAAAAATATTTTATTTGCTTAAAATATTCTTATGCCAAAAATATTAGACCCGTATTTTTTTTCTTTTTTTCAAATACCCCATAAAAAGGGAGAAAAATGAATTTTAAAATTAGGACGAAATATTACGCCCGAAAACGCCTTGTGGTATCTATGACGTCACTAGTAACTATAAACAAACTTTGAAACACCGTTTTGGAATCTACTTAAACCAAATTTGAACGATCCGCTTCTGTAAAACCTATCTCCTTCCATTATCTATATAATTCTTATTTCAATAGAAAATTAGATTAAATCCAGTTTAATTGCAAGCAAAAAAAACATCACATCGGTTTGTTTATATATACTAGTGACGTCAGCCAAATCGACGTGTTTGTGTTCTATAGATCGGAAATTAAAAAACTATAACACACTTAGCTGTACAAGGCCGTCTCCAAGTTTACTTGGAGACTTGGAGTTAAACTTGGAGACGGCTTGGCTGTACTCTCGTAGAAGACGCAGCACATCTATCGTAGAACGGGTCAGGTATAGTGCGACGAAATTCAGAGAAAAATTATTTGGACGTACTGTCTATTTGATTTGGTGCTTTCAAAGGTTAAAAAAAGTTTCGAATTTATTTTTTTTAGGATATCGGTTAAGAAGTTCTATAGCTTATCAAAAAATATTTTATAAAAAAAACCTCATACAAAATTATATTCTTTTCTTTTCAGGTTACATAAGAAAAGAATGGCGCTAACCAACTGAAAGGCGAAAGACGGGGGACTAAAGGGAAAACTGAACAATTTATTCCTTTTTATTTTCCCCATAGTCCAGTCATAATACATAGAAATGTATTCAATTCCATGTATTGGTTAAAAAGGAACCAACGACCTTTATCAAATAGATCGGGTTTTTAATCCTCCTATTTTTTGGCAAATTATCCTTGTATTTGGCGCAATTTGTTTTAATCTGTATTATTACATAAAAATCAACCATAATTCTATTAATGCACTCGTGCAGCTCTAGTGCGACGATAATTCAAACTAAAAACTAAAAAAACTATTAATGCACTAAAAATAGTTTATATATATATATATTTTTAAATTGGAGAATTAAAAAAATTTAATTAAAAAAAGGTACTTATCCATTTTTCTTGCGCAAATCTCGCCAATGGAATCTTTGGTAACAAACGGGATTTTCTAGAGACAAAACATAGAATATATAATTAAAGGTTAATATTGGAAAGATTTTTTTTAGCGTTTCATTCCCAATGATTCTATTTGGAATTATCAAACTTGCGATTTTTTTTCTCACAAAGTAAAACTCACTTATTTCAAATAAATTTTTTTCATACTCTATACATTTTTCTATAAAGTTTTATTTTCTTTTGTATCGTTAGATGGAAGAATCATGTCTTGTGAAGAATTAAATAATGTCTGTTGTAGCTAAATGACAATATGAAAAGCATGTTAAAAATAAAAAAAAATTCTGAAACAATCATGTTTGCATTTTTAAAAATTGAATTTTAACTAATTTTGACAAATAAAGTTTCAAAAAATTATTGTTATAATTTATTCAAAAGTTATAATTCCAAAATTCCCCCATTAAATTTTAGTTAAAAAATTAAGATTCTTTTTCCTGCTTTTCACCATTTCATTGTGGATGCAGAATGAGTTTATTTTACAAATTTTAGATTTTTACTATAAAAAAAAAGTTGACTGAAAGGGTTAACATCGTCGAAATTTCAGTTCGTATCCTACGTTCGAAACCGTCACATTTTCAAAATTCTTTTTTTTTAAAGACACGACATCGGATATCCATTTCACACTTTTTTTTTGCCTGTTTGTCTTTACTATTATAATTACTTAGGTATTAAAGTGATAAGAAAGCCGTTTTTTTCTTTCCAGAACACTTTGTTTACAGTACCTTATATAATGGAAAACAGTCATTTCGTCAATACCCACGTGACTTGACCGCTTGGGTAGTTTTAATAACGCTTTCTTAATATCCAATACATTCTTATCAGAGGTCTTTGGACGTTCTTTTGTCGAACTAGAGAAGGACTCGAAAAACCGCAAATCTATGCGTTTTGGAACCTATTCTAACCAGCCGTGTCTCGCTCAATGTTAAGAAAACGCGGCCGTTGCCAAAAGCTGGGCTGTAAACTATTTGGCTTCTTTTCTAATTTGGCGCTTTTACTTGGCTCTAATTCTTCGAGCGATTTCATCGATCTATAAATGTTACTAGATAGACCAAAATACTTAGGAAAATGAGGCCACTGCCATTCTATGTTAGCGACTGTTGGTTTTTCTATTTATTTTATTTGGAGGAAGGTGTGGTAAACGAATGTAAACAATATGAAATTTAAGTATTATTTTTAGGAGTAAAAATGCATTTGGTATACAATTTTATATTCTCCTTCGGAAATGCATTTATTTACACTAGCTGTTATACCCGACGTTGCACGGGTAGAGGTGGAAAAATAATTTAACAGTCAATTTAACTATTTTTTTTCTTTCATTTTAGTTACATAAGATATGAAGGTTACCCAGTAATTTTCCATTTAATTACCCAACTGGGATATAGTAATGATTAATATTAATTTCAAAAATACCTTTGATAAGAAGCGCAAATTAAAAAGAATACATATTTAAGTAAAAAATAATCAGTAAGAATTAAAAATGGAAAAAAGCTAAATCTTAAAAGGGTCTCAAACATTTATTTTAACCCAATTCAAGGGAGTTCTCCAATAAATTAAGTAACTTTTTTTTGGACACTTTGTAGATATAAATACAATATAAGCAGTACAAAATGGCAGAAAAAAATGCGTTTAGGACAAAGATTGGTATAATCTGTTCTTCCAAAGTAGTTAAAATTTAAATCTCACTTTAAACTGATCACTCTTGGTCTGCGTGCAGAAAATAAAATATTCTTAATGAAAGTGAATTACATGATCTAATTGTTTAGATGTTATAAAGCTACTCCAGCAAACAGCAAACGATTTGCATTTTTTATATTTATTTGTTTTTTTAAACTGTGATAAAGATACTAAAGCAAACGATTTTTATTTTTAATATAAAATATTTTTCTAACTGCTAAAAAGCTAGCAAACGATTTTGTTTTAGATGTTTATTTCTAATTTTTTAGCTGTAATTAAACTAAATATACTTAAAAATCGTTTTAACAAATGTGTAAAATAAAACTAAATAAACAATCCGTGAAAACGTGCTGTTTAAGGAGCAATAAACCTCTAAGGTCTTCAATGCATTGAATGGGAAACATAAAAACGTTCGTAAACGATAAAAGGAATGGTCTGATTCGAAAAATTCTTAGCCTATGTTTGTTCCGGAGATGAGATGAATTTTTGTGCCAAATTTCGTGACGATCTGTTGCGTTGTTCTTTAGATCTCGTGTCTTAAACAAACAAACAAACAAACAAAAGTTGCCTTTTATGTATATAGATAAAACCTTTTAGCTCATTTGGCACGTTTTGGGAAAAAAATTGGCGAGAAAATAGATATAGCTACAAACACACCCATTATACAGCTCTAACACAACGACCTTCGAACAACCAACCAGCTTATAAATTATTTATAAAAAAATGCCCATTCGGCGAGTTTTAGTTAATAATTTGGCGAGTTTGGCAACGTATTTGGCGAAAAAATAAAGACATAAAACCCTAATATGCAGCTCTAGTGCGACGGCCTTTATTAACCATCATAGTTCAGTAATAGCTTAACGATAAATTTATTGCTTAAATATGCATACATGCAGTCAACAGAAAAATCAATGAAAAAATCATCAAATAAACCCACAATAAAATCCGGGAATGGAGACTGCCGGAATTACGTCACTTGAAACATGTCAATTATTTTTCAAATAATGAATTTAGTTTCTGAAGTTAATGGCAACAGAATAAAATAAACATTTTCAATTTTAATTACTTTTGTTAAAAGTTTTATTTAATTTTTTCAGCCGATGGCATCAGGAAAGTAAAAAAATCGGATTTGAGCCAAAGTGGTGTAATTTTTTCAGAAAAACGTTCGAAACGATAGAAGGAATGGTCTGATTCGAAAAATTCTTAGCCTATGTTTGTTCCGGAGATGAGATGAATTTTTGTGCCAAATTTCGTGACAATCTGTTGCGTGGTTCTTTAGATCTCGTGTCTTATACAAACAAACAAACAAACAAACGGAAGTTGCCTTTTATGTATATAGATTAGTATTTATTCATTTTGTTATTGCCGGTTTGGAGAAAGGGACACATTTGGTTTTAATTGAAAAATAAAATGAATAATTTTAAATAAAATTTTATTTACAATATTGTAAAAAAAGAAAATCATTCATAAATAATAATAATTTCTTAAATAACTTTATTTGTCCGTGAAGTCCGCCGACACAGGACACAAGAATTGCCCATTTTACACTTTTCTGTTACTATGATAAAACACAAATTATTCAATCAAGATTTACTAGAGAAATTAAAAATAATACAATTAAAATAATAACTTTCGAGCAGTCGATAAGAGATTTAAACATAAGAAAATAAGAAAATTTGAACGATGTGCATCATCTTTTGTTCTATGAAAGAAGTAAAAGATTTTTACGAAAAAAGTTTTGAAATTTAATCATTTCCAAAAAATTTTGTCTGATAGAAAGAAACTTTAAAAAAAGAACACAATCATTCGAAAAGTTCATAATTAATTATATAATCGTAAAAGATATAGCAATAAAAATATTTAACTTCCCTTCCGTACATGATGAATGCTATTCCCAAGTCTTTCGTTTAGTGGAAGTGTAAAATTAAAACTCCCGATTTGATTTTTATTAGCAAACGATAATAAATGTATAAACGAAAATTAATATATTCGACGGCTGATTTCTTCGCTTGCTTACCAATCCTCATCGTCAGTATTGATTGCAGAAGTAGTGGTTGTTAACACTAGATAGCTACTTCCATTTATATTTAGTTCGAAAATTAAATTAAAAAAAATTGACTTTGACGGTCAAGTTAACAAAAAACCGCCAAATGACGTCATTTTTCTTTACTGCGCATGCCCTGGATCGCAAAAAAACGGCCGCATTTTTTCAGATCCGTAGCCATTGGAGCGAGACACGGCTGATTCTAACACACAAAATGAGAGGGCCACCTTTTAATGCGAGCAATTTTAATGCAAGCTGCCAGCGATTTTCACTTTCCAGAAAAAGACCAGCAACTTCACGTGGAAACAGTTATCTTTTCTATTTTTTCGCAAAACTTTCCCGTTTCTAATATCATGTCGTCGATCACATAACGAATCTGCGAGGGCGGGGAAGCACAGTCGGACTAAAGACTATCAAAAAGAAAGACATCTTTAAAGTATGGTAGTTCTGCAATATTTGTACCTCTATAATTTTTAAATATAACATTAAGAGCCTACATTAAGTTTGATATTCAAGTTTTATTGAAGCAATACTTTAGGGGCGAAATTTTGAATTTTGGTGGCTAGGAAAAAAAAAATCATTAAATGGTGTAAAAATATTGCAACAAAATGGAAATATCAGATTTGGAGAAAGAACTTTACTTGTTATAAAATTAACTTATGCAATTATTGAAATATTAGCAACACTCATTTCCTACACATTTCAGTTTAATAGTTAAAATTCAACGTACCGAAATATTGAAATTTTATTATACATAAATAGTTAGGCATGACAAAGATTTTAAAAAGCCGAAATAAATTCTTACCATCTTACGAAAAACTAATTTCTCTCAAAAGATTCTGGTTTGTTGACTGCAAGTTGAAGTTGTTGCAATTTAAAAGCAAGTTTCCGAGAAGGAAAGAAATTAAAAAAAAAAGGCAATTGTAAGAAAGTTGGCAGAATATGTAAACCTTGGACTGAGTTGCTAAAGATTTATTCCCCGTATAACTCAAAATAGTTTTATTAATACTGGCCAAACAAGAATCTTGCTAGCCATTAAAATTAAATAAAGGAATTTTTTGGGATGACAATTTTAGTAGCGAGATGCAGCCTTTTTAGCCTAGTGAAAATGTAGTGTTTCAATTGCAAACTACTGAAATTTTGAGTTAAATTAATATATCAGATACTGCAATTTTAGAATTGTACCAAGTTAGAGAATTTTGGATAAACTGAGGAAGCACTTCAGACTTGGCTAATCAGTATAATAGTGTTTCTCAAACTTTGTTTCAAAAACTTGCTTTCAGTACGAGTACAGATTAAAAGCTTAATATGAAAACATTGCAATGCTTGAAGTTGGAACAATTTGATTCAAGCTAAAAAGTAATTACATTTAAACGCCGACTCAGTAACGAGAGGGATTAGATTAATGCAATTTTATTTGACAATAATTTCAGTAAACACATTTATTACAGCGATATAACCACATTTATTACAGCGATAGAACCACATTTATTACAGCGATAGAACCACATTTATTACAGCGATAGAACCACATTTATTACAGCGATAGAACCACATTTATTACAGCGATAGAACCACATTTATTACAGCGATAGAACCACATTTATTACAGCGAGGAACCACATTTATTACAGCGAGGAACCACATTTATTACAGCGAGGAACCACATTTATTACAGCGAGGAATCACATTTATTGCAGCAAGGAACCACATTTATTGCAGCAAGGAACCACATTTATTGCAGCAAGGAACCACATTTATTGCAGCAAGGAACCACATTTATTGCAGCAAGGAACCACATTTATTGCAGCAAGGAACCACATTTATTGCAGCAAGGAACCACATTTATTGCAGCAAGGAACCACATTTATTACAGCAAGGAACCACATTTATTACAGCAAGGAACCACATTTATTGCCAGCAAGGAACCACATTTATTGCAGCAAGGAACCACATTTATTGCAGCAAGGAACCACATTTATTGCAGCAAGGAACCACATTTATTGCAGCAAGGAACCACATTTATTGCAGCAAGGAACCACATTTATTGCAGCAAGGAACCACATTTATTGCAGCAAGGAACCACATTTATTACAGCAAGGAACCACATTTATTACAGCAAGGAACCACATTTATTACAGCGAGGAACCACATTTATTACAGCGAGGAATCACATTTATTACAGCGAGGAATCACATTTATTACAGCGAGGAATCACATTTATTACAGCAAGGAATAACAGACCAATCACAATATTTATCACAATAACAATGATTAATACATGGCAAACACTTGTGCTTATATTTCACATACATTGAAGTAAGAACAAAATGTTTGATTTTAACACATGCAGTAACAAAAGCTTAAGTTTCACGATTTGACATGCAGCACCTGTAATAAAAGTTCGTCCATACACAACAGAAAACATTATCCAACTCTCCCAATTGAGATGTTTACCTCTGAAAGATCTTTCATAGGCTAACCATCCAGTCATGACAAACACCGCTACTAAAATCCCGTGAAGTCTGATTAATGTAGAAAAAATATATAAACTTACCCTTACCTTACCAATAACTCGTTGATCTCCAAACCCGCGATGTGAACATCTGTAAAGGACTCAAAGACAAGTTAATTATCTATTTAAAACCCAGAGTTCGAACTCTCAAAACCGAAAGTTTCCCTCCGTGAAGAAAAACGTGCACGTTTTTTTTACATACAACTTAAATACTCCGAAGCCCAACATTTCAATAGGTAGTATTCTCTATTGAAATGTCCCCCTAATTTCCACTCTTAAAATGTAGTTTTACAATCAAAAATACAACGGCCAATACCACTTGAGAATAGCTAGACATCACACACTAACCATGCCCAATAATTATAGGCATTTACATCCAACACCTAAAAGGTACATCTTATACTACAACTCTAATTTTCGAAACACTTTAAACTAGACCACAGTATAATTCTTCCGATGAAGAGGACAAGATTTCCCAAATGAAGCTTATAATGTAACGATTTGCTGTGGAAACATTCAAATTTAATATTCACAGGGACTCATTCAGTGAAACCAAACGAACGAACTTACGATTACTTCTGGGGCACCCAAGTTATTTGCCCAATATTATACCCAAAACTTCCATTGTGATCATTTTTAAGGAACATGTAGGATTGAACTAAAGTAGCACTAGAACTACGCGGAGCTCTTAGAATTAATTTTGAAGAGGTTAAGTAAAGATTTAAGTTGCATGAATTAGAGCTATACGAGGGTTATTGAATTGTGTGTATGTAGTGCATCCATTTAACTTATCCTTGATTGATTTTTGGAAGTTTATGAAGGGATGTTTTTAAACTGTTTACCCAACTTAGTAAGACATTAAACCTTGAACATAAAATCGTTGATTGTGATGATTTTAGATTCCATTACGGTTTTCCCCATAAATAAACTTTACAATTTTGATTCTACTGCACTTATAAGAACATTCCCAAATAAGACTAGCAGTTCCCAACACGTTTTAGAAGCTTTGCAGCCATTAGGTGCAAGCATCTAGGTTAGACTAAAGGAATATTCAGGATTCCTTCACTGAATTTTTAACTATTAACCTATTACATCAAAACAAAACAAAAATTTAGAATTGTAGCATCTGGACTTCTGCGTTACCAAAAGTCTTAAGTTGACCTAAAAAGCCTCTAGTTGGGAAGTAGCAATGATTGACAAATATGAAAAACTTACATTCTTGATTTTATTAGAACATTTCACTGCATTCTCCATCCTGCTTCAATCGGTTTTTAAAAATCAGGCGACAGACTCCAAAGAACATCTTCCGGTTTAAAAAAAAATGTAGCATAGAGAAAACTTCGACTGCAAGAAGCTTAAGCATTTATGGAGTTAAAAACCAAAATTAGTTTTAGCCATGGATTTATTAATTTAGGTGTTCGAATGAACAAGACACTGAAAAGATGAAAGCTATTACAGTTAGCAAAACCTGTAAAATAGTAGTTAGTACTGCCCATCTTTCGTACAATAGAAACGACCCATGAGCGATATATTTTTGAACTAAGGGACGATATAAACAGTAGTTTTGTAAAGTCTGGTATTCAAATTCTTGACGAGTGCACAAGTTATTTGGGTCACTGATGTGGTAGTTCCCATTCCCGGTGTATTGAAAACTTAAAATTGCAGCATTGAAAACTAGAATGAAGGTTAATTAATCCCAATATAAAAACTCCACTTCTCAAACCGATCCATCAGTTTAGATTTCACTTGAATTTTACCAAATCAATAGACCACTACAATTTCAAAAGTTCTCTTTTTCAAAGTTTTATCATACACCCTGATCAAAACCCATGTATTTTCGTGTATATTCAAGTTTAACTCTTACCGATATTTCGTCTAGCTATATTAGAAGACCAATTTTTTTAAAGGCTTTAACATCCGGTTTACAGACTAAACAATTTCCGAAATGCAAAAATGTTAGTTTCAGAGAAGTATGGCTTTTGAACACGCGGTAATTTCTATAGTTATCAAAAGTTAATCCAAAAGACACTTCAATTTCAATGCAAGTTTATCATAAACTTGGCTTAGATATTTTCGACAAGATCTCGGGTAGAGTACACCAACAGCTAGTTGAAATTTAAGTAACAGTGCAGATTAGTTGCGGAACTAAATGAAACTAGTGTCGAGGAAGGGACATTAACTTACAAATCACGGCCAGTTGATACGTGAAGAGCTTAAATTTGGGAAGCATAAGTTGCCAAACATTGCATTATAAAACAGTTAAACCTTTGAATTCTTTCAAGCATTGATTAAAGTTAGGATCTGTCAATTAAAAAAGAAAATTTAAATACATTTTTTGGTTTGTATGCAGATATTAAAAATTTCATGCCTGTGCACAAGTTTTAATCCATTTTTTCCCTTTGCTGCCATAGGGTATTTTACAGTTGCTACTGAGCTGAACAAATTAATAACTCCCTAGTTTTTAACTTGTGCAATAGAATGTGTTAACCCGTTACCTCAAGCAGTTCTTAAATGAAAATAGTAACTGAATGCCCATTCCGCAATTGTTTAGGTTGCGAATCATTTAATCGGCGGATGTTGACTGCCTATTTAGAGGGGGAGGGTATTGTTTGAATTATCGTCGCACTAGAGCTATTGGGAGGGGGAAGGGCTATGAAAAGTAAATAAGTTTACATTACAATTTTAAGGCGTTGGATTTTCCGAGCTTTACATTTTAAAAAACAGCTGTCGAAACGTAACAGCTAGTTCAAATTATTAGCCTTGCTTGTGAATCTACTTGGCCAGTTCAATTTTAACCCATTGCAACTTGATTAGGCAATTTAATATTATGCAAGATTGATCTGGTCACACTAAGTTCCGAAGGAATTTACACATTTGTAAGCTCTTATTACAGATTCTTTTCATTCTTTGGCGACACCATTTTAGAACAACAACTTTGTTTTAAATTTTATCTAACTATTTATTACACAATTATTAAAAATCAAAATTACTAAATATAATATCATTTATCTAGAATTTGACGCTTAGTGGACTGTAAATTTATTTAGTTTGTCCAATATCTGGTCACCTAAAAATTTCATTACACCCAATTTGTAAAAAGTAGCTTATTATACTCTCAATCTTTCTATGTTAACCAAATTTGGCTCTAAATCCAATTTCATCGTATTTTGCCTAACGTGCGATTTTCAATTACTAGGTTGGATTGAAGTCGTACTAGAGCTATATAGGATCAAATTTTTATTCACTTTATACCCAAAATAGTAAAAAAGCTTAAACACAGTTTCAATTCACCCAAATGAAACCAATAAGTTAACAATGTAAAATATCCGTAAACCTTTACTCCACCATTAAATCAACATCACCACTTCCTCTTGACATTTAATTACTCGAGAATTTGACTAACATGTAGAATATTAGGGCTAGGTTTTTTTTAAAAAATATAGTCTTTAATTTTAGTCTCGTTTCTACCATATCATTCTTAAACGACTAGTCTAATTAATACTATTTAACACTTAAAATTAGATTATATTTCGTCACAATTTCTTTACACCTTATAAGTTGAATAGTTTAAAATGTTAAATATTATTTGCTTGAAATACAGTCATTGCCACTTATCTATTGATACGTAAACAAACGCAAATATTTGGTCGCAGTAATTAGCTTTCCCTAGCAATTTCGAGAAAGAAATTTCTGTAATTGGCAATTCCTTTTCAATTTATTTAATTTAGCTATATATACCACTCGACAGCCCATCTCGCATCCGTCCAACATTAGTATATTAATATGTGATCTAAGGCTGCAGAAAAATTAACTATTTCCGGTAACTACTTTGCTCTTATGGATTCTTTATCTCAAGTGCAAGGGGATTTTCGAATGCAACGTCCTCGAGCGTTCGCAAAGGCTTAGAATTGCCTTTGAACGCGAAAACTACATGCCGCGGCAAAGAAAAAAATACGACCTAGAACGCTCGATTTCGCCGCAAACTAAAACCATGTGCAAACTTGAGGCTATATCGTTTGTACAGTGAAAAAACATTAACCTATTGGGCGCATACAATCAACCTGAATTGCTCCAATTCGAAAAGTGAAAACTAAGTCGTTTAGTAATCATCTCTAGATACTTTGATATTTACCTAAATATTTTTCGCACACGAGTAGAAATCCAACTTTTTTTAAAGGAGTGATCAAAAAGAAATCTCAATTTTACTACGATACTTAACTTAGTTTAAAATTACAGAAATGATTCTTGAACGAATGTGAATAACCGTAGCACATTTGAGTATCAGGATTAATTATATTCACACTAATATTAAAAAGTTCTATTTTCGTACCAAAACGCTATGTTTAGAGGGAGGAATATTTGCGGTACCCTTAAAGTATCTGCACCGAGACGTAATAGTTTTTCCATAACTTGCTACCCATAATTTAAGTTTTAACTGTCAAAAGTGTCGTGGGAAGAGATGATTTGAGTGGTGGAGTAAAGTTCAACTAGTCGAAGATTGGTGGAATTATGCGAGTTTGGAGCTACAAAGGGACCTAGAAACATGCGATTTACCGGTATGGAAGATGCCAGAGCCCAACGCCAAAGATAGCTTTGAGTAGGTCGGATGCCTTGTGCACCAGTTAAGTGAAAAGTTTGAATTAATTTTAAGGTGGTTATAGTTAAATGCAAGTTTTAATTCAATTCATTAAAGCTTGAGACAGTTTAGACTATCTGAACAATAGACGCTGAGGAGATATAGTGCGCAATAACTCAAACTATTTCAAACGTGGGTCCAAATTCAATTATTGCAAGACAAAAGCTACGACGCGACGTGGGTAAATAAGTGCTTTTAGAACAATTTACTTTGCGTGACCACATCAATCCGATTGTGTTTATTAACTAAATACAAGATAGTTTGCTTTTAAATCCCTAAAAATCAAATTTGATTGCTTTGAACAAATCTTCGAAGTTCGAAATAGTATATTATTGAATCAAGGACTCTTAGGGCAAGTAAAAATATAGGTAATGTCCTACGATAATTTTGAACACGAGAAAGACTATATAATAGACCATTAACCCAAACAACTTGTAAAGCAATTTAGTAGTCTGGTTAGGTTAATTAACACTCGTCTACACACTACCTAGTCAAAAAATAAATTTCCCAACCTATGCAACAGGTCCGATTGGTCTCCACAATGCGGGGAATTAGAATCGCCATCTGTTTAGAGAGGGACCAATTGTCGTGATATACAGGTCCTATCCAACGCACGGGTATAACGTGTAGTTCCAATACATTCGAAAAATGACTTTTTTGTAGCTTTCTGAATATGTACATTGATTTGAGGTTTGACTGTCAAAGTAAATCGCACTAAACAAGGCAAAGGGTAGAATAATTTTGTTGCACAGCTATTGAAGACATCTAAAGCCACGTTTTACTAGCTAAATATCACTGGCCGTGATTTTAGGACAAATTTCGCATAGTCAATTTCTACAAAGTTCATTCAGTAATACATTTAATGGCGCTAGCGCAATTTGATGGGTGAAGATGTTTAAACAGCTTTTAAAAAAGTTATTAACCACAGATACTAACGATTTGATAAAATTATGGGCGTTTAGTCTTTGACAAGTGTTTTTACAACTTGTTGCAACACGTTTTAGTATGAGCTTTCAAAAATACGTAATATTTTTTTAAAAATCATTTTTAATAAGTTCCCATTAATAATTGTACTGTAAACACCATGCTAAATGAAACTGAACGCAACTGAATTTCCCAGATATACCCGACTATACCAGCAGACTTGCTGGGTCATTTGAAATGTTAAATACTTGAACAAATTACATTCAACAATACATTTGCAATTTTTTTTCAAAACATTTAGGGCCTAATAGGAGGATGATACAGAACTGCACACCTTAAAATATGAAAATTAACTCATTTTAAGAGCTTTTGTATTCCTGAGGTATTGTGGAAACTTTACTTCCTTTAACTATATCTTACAATTTCTAGAAAGTAACTAAAGTTTCTATTTTAAGTGATTACTCATCACCCCAGCATTTAAGTTGCTACTTTCTGAACTATATTGATAAAGATTTTTTTTATTGAAAAAAAACTGGTATTTAACGAGTTCTTTATTGCTAGTAACAATTGGTTTAAAATGAATTCGTTCAGTGCTAAACTATTAACTTACTGTCGATTTACAGTCACCTGCAGAAAAACGAAACTTTACATCGCAAGTCAAACTTTCAAAATTGGAATTGGTTTAACCAATAATTCACAATTACTATTGACCAGTGATCACGTAATTTTGAACTAATGTTGCTTTATATATTGAATTATTGAAGAATGTTAACTCCTTCATACCGAATTAATTTTAATAAACAATGCAAGATCACTACACGCATTCGTAGAATATCCAGTCTCGCATCCAGTTCGAAATTATATTATTTTAGTGCAAAATTAAATGCGGGTTATATTTAGACCGTTATTTAGTGCAATTGAACCTTTAAACATCGGTTGACCAGTTAAACTAAATGCAAGTGCACAACTTTAATATGTTCCTGTACAATGAAGCGTGCCTTCTTAATTTGAAATCCACCGTTTAGATCTTAATGCGCTGTCGTTCTAATTTTGTACAGTACCAATTAAAATGTTCGCGAGAATAAAATTTTGTCATAACCTTACAAATCAGTTTAATTACCGAAATTTGAATTGGCAATAGCTAAAACAAAATCTAACTACAAAAGTATTTGTAAACTGCAAACTCATTGGTGCCGACCCGGCGGCGCGACGGTTAGGGAGCTAGCCTTTGGAGCCTCTGGGTTCGGGTTCGAATCCCGGTAAGGCATGGATGTTTGTGTTTGTCGAGTATATGCGGAGTACGTGCTCGTTAAATCTGCTGGGTCCGAAAGTCCTCCAAGTTCCCATACCAAAACGATACCTCTGGGGGTGACAAGCCAATTCTGGGGATCCTCTAGTTGGCCTCTGTCTCTAAAAATTAGATGGATCCACTTATGTGTATGTGTTGTCTGTTGTGTCTGTCTTACTTGAGGAAGGTTTATAAGCGGGTCTCTGACCAAGCACACAAACCCGAATGTATATGTCTACCAACCAACTCATTGGTGCTTATCGTTGCAAGCTCCACTTAGCTTTAGACTGTTGAAGGTAGTTTTACTGCGCACATGAACATAGGGATTTCTTTAAAAAAAAATTTATTCAATATTTCCAGCCATACGCGTTTTTAAATGTCGAGTTTTGTATAGTTTTAACATTAGCAAAGAAATTTATTTATCTGCCCTAAATCTGAAGTCATAGCTACTCGAATTTGCATTTGCAGGAAGATTTCGATAGCAACGTCCTCGAGCGTTTGCAAAGGCTATGAATTGCCTTTGAGCGCGAAAGCTACTGGCGCCAGAGAAAAAAAATACGACCTAGAACGCTCGATTTCGCCACTAACCAAAATCGTAGTTGCAACTTCAAGTACAGTTTTCAATCTGTACATTCTACCCTAATTGCTCAGGTTCGAGAAGTTACGAATCATTAAGATAAATTCCGAATATTTTTGTTCGCAGTTAACCGATTACAGTTAACCGATCAGCTAATTCTTCACGTCTAAAAGAATTTTGAAGCATGCTTATCAGGAAAAGTATTTAAAAAGTGATTTAAGCTTCTGTTAATAATTTGATTTTGCCACACAACGAATGTAAATTTCATTAACTAGTTTTCCGAGTATCCAAGAATCTTCGACTGCTATTTAACATTTTGGGAATTTGGAATTTCGAAGATAAGCACCAATGACTTATGCCGAAATAGGATATTACCCTGTTAAAACTTGGAGGGTTTTAAAGTGTAGCAACACACTCTGAAGATATTTAAAGAAATATCAATGTTTTCATTTAAACTTTACCCTTTCTGTTCCACGGTTTTTATTGTTTACAATGCGATTTGAAAACAAAAATGAATAGCTTATCGAATTGAACACAATTTAAAAGTTTGTTTCAATTTAAACCTTGCATGTACATTTAAAATTTATTGCGAAGTTAAGAATTCCAATAACACCACTAAACTCAATGGACTCTGAAAACTAGATATTCTACAAATGCGATCTTTATACCGAATATACTTTGGGACGAATAGGTAAAAATTCTAAATGGAATATTGAGATTAGAGTTGATAATTACTCTCGATATGGTGCGGATGCCTTACGGCATCAAGAATTAATGATTCGATAATTTCATTCTAAGGCATGTTACGGTGTAACAAAAACTACGAAAACGATTATTTTTAGTCAGAAATTGTCGATGTCAATTAGGTTGGAGCGCTATTTCATCACGTTTATAGCTACCCGAGTGATAATTAAATCAGTACTCAATGCAGAGAACTCATGACCAAACCCATAAACTACGGTATCCAAGTCAATTACCTCCAACAGTCGTTTTTGCTAGATTTACGTCGCATTAAATCTAAACTTGGAGTGTAAAGGAATTGTTTTCGAAAATTTTAGAAAGTTTAATTCCGACGGCTCCGAGAATGGTTGAATGTTATAGTACGATTGCCGACTTTGGACTATTAAGTTTATTCAAATAACGATATTGAGCTCTAAAGTATATTAACTAAACTTGCATACCCTAAACATAGCGATTATTCCTGTCAGAGCATAATACGTGGCTAACGAATTTGTCTAAACTCGTTTAGTTTCCTTAAATACCTAGTGATGCTCCTAGCTTTTAACTTAAATTTAAATACCAGGCGACACTAGATTTAGTAATAGATGTACAAGTATCCGAGATCTTTTATTTCTTTAGTGAATTACTGTACCGCCCTCTCATCTTGGCCCTTGTATAATGTATAACCATGTTTGGCGACTTTGACGTTTAATAGTTAGCTTTAGCCCCAGAACTGTTAGACCTATGCCTTCGAAAAATAGACGACCTGAACATCATGTTCTTATTATGGTATGACCAGTGCTTAACCGTTTATTATCTATTACTGCAGGCAGCTGTATTGACCTAGGAGAGGCTTAATCACACCTCACGCGCTGATTGTCGACAACATCGTGACATGATATAGTTCGCTCTTGGTTTTTAACTTTCACATTACGGTTTGGTTTGTTAATTTTTTTTTATTCGGATTAATCCCCTTCATAGGGAGAAGGTTTTGCCCGAATCATTTAAATTGCGCAAATTAATTGTTTATGTGCTTTAAAAAGTTTATTGCACATTCTAGCTTTTTAACTAAAGTTGCATTAGAGTTTATTAAACTGTCAACGGGCCTCAATTTTTGAATCTTGCTTAAGTGACTAACATTATGTATTTTAAGTTTATGCTTGTTAACTTTGTATAGAGAATACAGTTGGGTTGAATCATCGTCGCAATCGAGGGCTATTGGCGTAGAGAATGCAGTGAATTTAATGACACACTTTCGGAACTTTTCAAAAGCTAGCAAGACGCCTGAAGACTTTTCCCAGCGAGTTCACTTATTTTAGTTAAAAAAAAAAAGTTCATTGAATTTAAGCAACATGGAAATGTAATGATGCAGTAGGCTTAAAAAGTTTCCGAAGTAATACCAGAAATGTCCCAGTAATAACCCCATTTTAAATAAGTTTAGTTATATTTATAGTTTATCTTGTAATTATTTAAGAAAACTAGATTAAGTCATATCAAACATTTTCCATCTCCAACTTGCTTTACTTAACTAGGTACTACATGTTTGGTTGAATACTAACGTCGCTCAATATTCTTACCCAGCCTTAAACGCTAAGGGTACGAGTTCCAGAAACCACTTACAGGTTAGGTTGAACATTAGTCGCACTACAGCTACACTAAGGGTATTGGCGTCAGGCGCAGTAATTTTGAACCAGCTAAGTGACTAAACATACAGAAGTCGTAACCCATTATAAATATGATACATCGACTTTCTGAAAGCCGACTGCTTTGGAGGGCTGGAGACTTTCAAAATTATAGACAGACAAATAACTAGGTAAAGCGTTTCGAAGTTTGAGTTGTACTATAAGACGGTACCTTTTATACACAGCAATGACGGATTTCCTTCAGCTGTAGACGGAGATCCAACGACGGACGGTGGCACCGACGGAGATCCAAGAACGGACGGTGGCACGGACGGAGATGCAACGACGGACGGTGGCACGGACGGAGATGGGATAGTTTCAGATGACGTGGCTTCCTTTTCCGACAACTTGAAGTTGATCTTTAAAAGGAAATTCCAATTTTATAACCAATATAAATTTATCGGACAGACACTTGGTTACTAAATCCAGCAATAGTTTGTTTTTCGAGTAGAAAAGCTTTAATTTAACAACTACCGAGAAGAATGTTATAAAAGCTAACTGCTTCGAATTTAATTACCAAGCCAAGACCTCAAGAAAATTGTTTCTAATAAACGTTAGTAGACCAAGTCGGGAAAGGAAATTACTCGGATTAGCTAATATATTAGATGTTGTGTATACCTTCTACTTATACTGTTGGCAGCTCTGATGGGATGGTTGAATTGACGTCCTACTGGAACTATACTTCTGCTAGGATTCAACCGGAAAACTTCGGAGCGACGATGTCATGAAGACACTGCTATACATGGTGAATTTCCACACCAGTGTTCAGCTCTTGCACTATTAACAAGAGAGTACAGATTTATATTAGTTTAAGGAGTCTTGTCATTAATATTATTTTTAACACGAGACATAAATCGGAACTACTTACCAGAACATGAAGAGCAGAAAGTTTTTGCTTATCCTCTTTTCTGGCGGAGTCAGACAACATCCAACGTATTTAGGAACCGTGTCAGGCGAGTCAAAGAGCCACTCGGGGGTGTCTGGCGAAGTATCAACATCTGGCTTACGTAACGGCGAATATTTAGTTTTGCTATACCTGCAATCCAAATAAGAAAAGCATCATATACGAGTTCGTAAACGCTACAGATTTAGTTTAGTTTGAATTATCGTCGCACTAGAGCTACACGAGGGCTATTGGCGACGGGCGTCGTATTTTTAGAACCACAGTCAAGTGACGAGCCGATACCCGAGTAGGCACCCAACGCAACCGTTAAGGGCGACATCGTACGCAGCGTTAGGACTTTGAAGGGTATTTAACGTGCACTCCTTCTACACAGGTATTATTCGGACATTTTTGGCTGCACGGACCGTTTATAGGTCGGCAGTTATTTTGGCGATGCCCAGACCCGAACCTGGGACCTTTCGCATGCTAGGCGAATGCCTAACCGACTGGGCTCCCCAGACCTGTAAACTCTACAGGAAATATTTATTCCGTTAACGTTTAACCTAGTCACTAGGATTGGCAGGAAAATTTGCCACTTGAAAAATGAGCTTTCTACTGAACTTTCCTAAATCGACAAGTGAATATCATAGTATATTTATTGTAGGACATGTCAAGTAACACGAAAAACGAGTTTAAAAAGGGTTTAGTTAGGGCGTTAATGGCATTCACGAAGTCATTATTGGGTAGTGATATATTTTGATACGTACCAAAACAGATACAGCAGGGAGCATCCAATTTAACCAGACGACCCATGGCACTAGACTTGGCGGAGACTAATAGCGAGGTCAGCCGAATGAATAGCATCCGACTATGGCGTAGTACCTGTAACACGGACAAAGACATTGTAGCATCCAGGTATTAGCTATATGTGGTAAAACATTTCCATTAAATTATTACCAACTATGGAAATAAATTTTAAGTTCACTACGCACCGTAATAGAGCAGGATTCTGGCTGGTACATCCAGTAGAATAGATCAGGGCCGAAGGACAGTTTAGTAGGTTGAATTAACGTTGCACTACCGCTGTACTTGCGAGAAACCAGCTATGCATTATGAAAAACCAGCAGGATACTCATTATTTAATCTACGAAAAAGTAATCTCATTAGCAAACTGGAACCTTTACCCAATCATTTTTAATTCTACTTTGCAAAAGGGGCCGTAGTGAGCCTAGTGGTCAGCGTCTCGGTCTCGGGATCGGAAGGTCCTGCGATCGAGTCCCGGTACCACTGAAGACCTACCGAGTATATGCGGAGTACGTGCTCGTTAAATCTGTTGGGTCCGAAAGTCCTCTAAGTTCCCATACCAAATCAATACCTCTGGGGGTGACAAGCCAATTCTGGGGATCCTCTAGTTGGCCTCTGTCTCTAAAAAATTAGATGGATCCACTTATATGTGTGTGTGTTGTCTGTTGTGTTTGTCTTACTTGACGAAGGTTTATAAGCGGGTCGTTGACCAAGCACACAAGCCTGAAAATATATGTATACCAACCACCAATATTGCAATACCCCGTATTACAATATTAAGTTCGATAACATTGCTGAAAGTTCAACCATAATACACCGAACAATTTATGAGAGTAGTTTGAAGACGCTAACTATCAAGCAACCATAATGTTAGTGTCATACACAAACATTTAAGCCAAGCTTTGCGTCAAATACTCAATTTAACAAGTTAATTGTAACATTAACAAGAGTTAAAATCTTATAACTGGGATACAAGCATCACCGGAAGCAATGCATTCGAGTTTAAACTTACCAAGAGCGACGTCAACATCGAAGAAAGGCGTTGAGACTTTACACGAACGAAGCAGTCACAACAGCAGCTAGCGAAAACTGTAACAAAAAGAGAAAAAAAAAAGTTAAATAATTAACGTACACTAGCTATCTCATACGCGTTATGAACTATTAAATATATACCTTTATTTCCGATTTAGGTTAGAGAATTGGAATGTAAATAGTTAATACGTCATAATAAATCTACCCGCTTTATATACGACAGGTTAAATATTGAACTACTTCATTACGGACAAAAACTTGATACAATAGACTCCAATAGTGTAGTTGCTCAATTAATCTTTCTTTTCCCCTAGAACTAAACGCAACAGAAAGAGGCTAAAAAACTACGCCGCACAAGACTTAATTGGTAGCTAAGTTTGCAACCCTGAATAGAAAACAAAATGGCCACATTACCTTACTAAGTGGAGAGACTAACTTTTATATTTCACAATTCATAGAAACTGGACGAAATGTGAAATCCCGAATAACGTTCCCGAAAGCTCAGTTTACTTTTATAACTATTTGCCCATCCCTCCCTTTATCAATTATTGGCTATCTCAGAAACGGTGGAGCAGTACGCAAGGCAAAATTTGCATAACTCAGACACTGGGAAGCAACTGTAGCCCAATTGACATATAGAAGGGCCGTAGTGAGCCTAGTGATCAGCGTCTCGGTCTCGGGATCGGAAGGTCCTGCGATCGAGTCCCGGTACCACTGAAGACCTCCCGAGTATATGCGGAGTACGTGCTCGTTAAATCTGTTGGGTCCGAAAGTCCTCTAAGTTCCCATACCAAATCAATACCTCTGGGGTGACAAGCCAATTCTGGGGATCCTCTAGTTGGCCTCTGTCTCTAAAAATTAGATGGATCCACTTATGTGTGTGTGTTGTCTGTTGTGTCTGTCTTTGGTTGGTTGGTAGACATATATATTCAGGTTTGTGTGCTTGGTCAGCGACCCGCTTATAAACCTTCGTCAAGTAAGACAGACACAACAGACAACACACACACATAAGTGGATCCATCTAATTTTTAGAGACAGAGGCCAACTAGAGGAGTGTCTGTCTTACTTGACGAAGGTTTATAAGCGGGTCGCTGACCAAGCACACAAACCTGAATATATATGTCTACCATACCAACCAACCAACCAACATATGGCTATGTCCTCACTACGACATCAAACGCCACAATGGCAACAAATGCCACAAAATTTGGCGACCGCCAAGGGCGCCAAGCGATGCAATAGCATGGGGACTGACTCTGCCAAGTCGCCAAGTAATGTTGCATTTGTTGCCTTTGTGGCGTAGTCAGGACATAGCCTATCATCGAAATATATGTTTCCAATTTTGGTTGTTTGAAGTGTCGCACTAGAACAGGCGGATGCAACTTACTAATATGATTTTTGGTTGAACAGCGTGGCACTAGAGCTACACATTTACCAATCTGAAAAGGGAGTCTTAATCGAAGAAAATCAGGGGTCGGCTCGTCACTTGACTGTGATTTTAAATTACGACGCTTAATTGGCTGTGTTAAAGCTCTTAAAGGAGGCTAGAAATAGAGAGCCGGAAACTATTAAATTACTAATCAGCAGAGATGCCAGCACGTTGTAGCAGTGACGTATATTTTTAATGTGTGTGTCTAGCGTCTACGGTTAATTTCGAATATCTTGAAAGGATTTTAAAAAGTCATTTTTCAAAGTATATACATTCCGAAAATTTCCCCTAAATTTAGTTAAAAAATAATATTTTCCCTGCTTTACATTATTGTGATGCGAAGAGTTTATTTTCACAAATTAGATTTTACAATAAAAATTACTCAAAGGGTAACATCTCAATTTTCAGTGTATCCTACGTTCTAAAAGGTCACATTTTCAAAATTCTTTTTAATTAAAAGATCACCGGATCCATTTCATTTTTTTTTACATTATATTATTTAGGTATTAGTGATAGAATCGTTTTTCTTCCGACCTTTGTTACAGTCTTATAAGCGGGTCGCATGGAAAACAGTCATTTCGCCAATACCCACGTGACTTGGCCACTTGGGTAGTTTTAATATCGCTTTCCTGCTTTATTAATATCCAATACATTCTTATCAGAGGTCTTTGAACGTTCTTTGGTTGAACTAGAGAAAGACTCGAAAAAGCGCAAATCTATGCGTTTTGGAACCTATTCTAACACATAAAAGGGGGCCCGGATGGCCGAGTGGTTTGCATCGCGTACATTACGCTAGCAGTCTGCGCCTGAAACGAGTGGTTGATTCCGCCTTCGCCTGGGTGTACTTCCTTTGCTGTGACAGTAAAAATTCTTTCTGTGTCTGTTTATCTTGCTAAGAGGCTTATAACGGTCTCTGTCAAGCAAAAACCGAATATAAGGCAATACCTACCTCCTACCCTACCTAACACATAAAAGGAGAGAGAGCCACCTTTTAATGCGAGCAAAACCGCTGCCAGCGATTTTCACTTTTCACGTGAAGTTGCTGGTCTTTTTCTGGAAACAGTTATTATCTTTTCTATTTTTCCGCAAAACTTTCCGGTTTCTAATATCATGTCGTCGATCACATAACGAATCTACGAGGGCTGGGGAGCCCAGTCGGTTAAGGCGTTTACCTTGCATGCGGAAGGCCCCAGGTTCAGGTCCAGGCATCGGAAAAATAACTACCGACCTATAAACAGACAGTGCAGCCCAAAAGTGTCTGACGAATAATACCCCGTGTAGAGGGAGTGGACCTTAAATACGCTCCAAAGTCCCAACGCTGCAAACGATGTCGCCCTTAATGGTTGCGTTGGGTTCCTACTCGGGTGTCGCCTCGTCACTTGACTGTTGTTCTAAATTATGACGCCCGTCGCCAATAGCCCTCGTGTGGCTCTAATGTGACGATTATTCAAATTAACCTGACCATTCTGCAACTGGCGAGTGCATGATGCCGCCACTGGCTTGCTTTGGGTGCCCGCTCAGGTGTCGGCCTCGTCACTTGACAAGGATTTTAAATTTTACGGGGCGAATACGGCTGTCCATGGAGGCTAGACATTGTCAGCCAGGGTTTGATGGTTTAAATAAAACAGGTTTTACAAGTTTTTAAAGTTTCTCAATTATTATAGTTTTAAAATTAAAAAAAAATGTTTACTTTCTTAATGGGGTTGTTTCACGTCGTGGATGGCAATATCTTTAACGGTTTGTTTTCATTTGTTGTCTGGAATTACTTTTGTTTTGGTATTCGAAAATGAGTTTTCTAAAATATTTTACTTATTAATTTTTTAAATTGCCAATTCTTGCTGTGATGTGTTCAAACATTTGTTAAAGAAAGCTTGCATAGAAAGAAAAGTTTATTTTAATCTGTGACAGTCGTTTTGAGAGAGAAACCGAAGCAACCATTAAAATGGTATTACGAAGTAAAATTAAAACAAGAGCGTGACATCATCTGAAATATTCCCATTTAGTTTGAAGTTAAAGACGGTTGCAACTATTTTAGTCTATAATTTGCTTGTCTCAAAAGCATTTATTCTTAAAGATGTTAGGCACTCGCTTAGCATGCGGAAGGTCCCAGGTTCGGGTCCGGGCATCTCCAAAATAACTGCCGACCTATAAACGGCCCGTGCAGCCAAAAATGTTTGACGAATAATACCCCGTGTGGAGGCAGTGCACGTTAAACATTCTTCAAAGTCCTAACGCTGCGTACGATGTCGCCCTTAACGGTTGCGTTGGGTGCCTACTCAGGTGTCGGCTTGTCACTTGACTGTGGTTCTAAAATACGACGCCCGTCGCCAATAGCCCTCGTGTAGCTCTAGTGCGACGACAATTCAAACTAAACTAAACTTAAAGATGTTAATGTATCTTGTATCGAACTTGAATCATCAGTTGTGACCCGAGGGCTTCAAAACTTCCATCGTAGGTAACCCAGTGGGACTCTTTTTGTCTCAAAATGCAGTTTCTGTTGCTCCTGAATTAGCATGTAAATGCTGTCTTGAAGGTAATTTGCATGGGAAAAAAAGTAAACTTCTTTTTAGCCGGAGGCTGTAGTCATAGGAGATAGGTAAGGTAAGGTAATCGTTTCCGACTGCCTATTTCTAGCCTCCTTCAGGAGCTTTAACACAGCCAATAACGCCTCGTATTTTAGAACCCTGGTCAAGTGACGAGGTCGACACCTGAGCGGGCACCCAACGGAACTTCGAGCGACATCGTACGCTAACGCCGTCGGGACTTTGGACTCCACAGATTTAACGAGAACGTCTGTCCCTGTGTACTCGGGCCCATCCGTGATGAGGATTTTCTACTATTTAAAGCACAGATCCGATTTATAGGATGACTGGCAGCAAGTGGGATTCGAACCCCCGCACTCCTGAGAAGGTTGAACCTCTAGGCTGATGCCTTAACCACTCGGCCACGGACGGGCCCATAGGAGATGTATATAACAAATTTTCACAATAGTCTCGATATTGATGAATCGAAGAGAGGTCAGAATATAAGTGAAGCGAGTTCATAAAAAGCATAGATATCATAGTTAAAGTATTAGATTGGAAGATCACGTGACCTCCAATGCTAACGACGGGACGCGCATGGAGGCTAAGATAAGAGGGCAAAATGGCCAGTGTTGTCACCACTTTAAGAAGAAAAATACTACGAAAAAATACCATTTAATTCTAAAATTACAAAAAAAAAATCTAGAAAAGGATTTAAAGTCATTAAAAAGATTCCAAAATGCAGCAAGTATTTTTACGAGATTTTTTTTTGTAATTTTAGAATTAAATGGTATTTTTTCGAAGTATTTTTCTCCTTAAAGTGGTGACAACACTGGCCATTTTGCCCTCTTATTTTGGCCTCCATGGGCGTCCCGTTGTTAGCATTGGAGGTCACGTGATCTGCCAATCTAATACTTTAACTATGATATCTATGTTTGCGCTACAGAGGTTTAAAGTTAAAGCTTTACAACAAAGTTACCTCTTAAAATTTTGGGAATGTTTCAGATGAGGTAACACCCTTGTTTTCATTTTTCTATGTACTGCTTTTTTAATTAGTTGCTTCGGTTTCACTCTCAAAATGACAAATATAGATGAAAAGAAACTTTTCTTTCTATAGAAGCTTTTTTTAAACATATTTTGAAGAACCAATAGCACAGCAAGAAGTTGGCATTTAAAAAATGCAATAAGTAAAATATTCTTAGAAAACTAATTTTCGAATACCAAAACAAAAGTAATTCCAGCCAACAAATGAAAACAAGCTGGAGCTGTTGCCATCCACGACGTGAAACCTGCCCGGGGGGTGTCTAGGGTTAATATTTAAAGCAGGGTAAAAAGTAACATATACTTATTTTATTTTACATCTACACTTCTTCAAAACCTTTTTCACCCATTGTAGTTTTCCCGCCAAAAAGACTTCTTTTCTTCTATTCCAAAAATGCTCTCTATTCTTTCCCGAAGTTGTTATTATTATTATCATTATTATTATTAAAATATCTTTTATTGTTATTATTTATTTACAATTTTGCGTTAGCGTTTTGCGTTTGCTTAGTCCTTATCAGGTTCTTTGTCGTGTGCGCTGTTTTTGATTTGAATGAAACGGTTCGGAATATATAGTTGGTAAGTGAATGAACGAGCCGTTGTTTGTCACCTGTTTTTCTCAGGGTTAGGTTGAATCATTGTCGCACTAGAGCTACACGAGGGCAATAGGTGACCGGGCGTCATAATTTAGAGTCATAGTCAAGTGATGAGACCCCACCTAAGTAAGGTAAGGTAAGGTAATCGTTTCCGGCTGCCTATTTCTAGCCTCCTTCAGGAGCTTTAACACAGCCAATAACGCCTCGTATTTTAGAACCCTGGTCAATTGACGAGGTCGACACCTGAGCGGGCACCCAACGGAACTTCGAGCGACATCGTACGCTAACGCCGTCGGGACTTTGGACTCCACAGATTTAACGAGCACGTCTGTCCCTGTGTACTCGGGCCCATCCGTGATGAGGATTTTCTACTATTTCCAGCACATATCCGATTTATAGGATGACTGGCAGTAAGTGGGATTCGAACCCCCGCACTCCTGAGAAGGTTGAACCTCTAGGCTGATGTCTTAACCACTCGGCCACGGACGGGCCCCCACCTAAGTAGGCACTTAAGCCCAACGCGTATTTTAAGGGCGTTATCTTACGCAGTGTCGGGATGTTGGAGCATATTTAACGTGCACTCCCTCTACACGGGGTATCATTCTTCAGACCTCTTGGTTGCACAGACCGTTTATAGGTCGGAGGCATTTGTTTTGTCAATATTTGGACGCGAATCTACGAAAACTTTCGCTTGCAAGGGGATGTGCTTCACCGACTGGGCACCCCAGCCCCTGCTCTTCTCAGAAATGACTAAGGGGTGGGGAGCCAAGTCGGTTACGCATTCGCCTAGCATGCGGAAGGTCCCGGGTTCGGGTCCGGGCATCGCCAAAATAACTGCCGACCTATAAACGGCCCGTGCAGCCAAAAATGTCCGACGAATAATACCCCGTGTAGAGGGAGTGCACGTTAAATATCCTTCAAAGTGTAACGCAGCGTACGATGTCGCCCTTAACGGTTGCGTTGGGTGCCTACTTAGGTGTCGGATCGTCACTTGACTGTGGTTCAAAAATACGACGCCCGTCGCCAATAGCCCTCGTGTAGCTCTAGTACGACGATAATTCAAACTAAACTAAACTAAGCAGAGTAATGGCATGGCTGATTCAACTAAAAAGGCCAGAGAAGTTCTCAGTGACGTCATACTATCCGTCCGGGTTGGGTTGTTCCTAAAGGTAGGAACGAAATCTGTTCGGAACCTGAAAAGCGAAGTCGTCCGTGCGCGAATATGTTTCGTAATTTTTCTTCAGAAAAACAGACAATCCTAACTGTACAGAAAGCGGGACGTCATGAAGAGATTCTGTGGCCTTAAAGTTGAGTAGGCCATGGAAATGGTATGTTTTGTACTACTGGAGATTCAATTATATGGCAAACATGATATCTGGAGGTTCAAACCAACTTAACCGCCAACGCGTGAACAGTGACCCCCAAATAACCGCCAAAAACCCATCCAACACTCGCTGACTCGGCATCCTTTTTATGCAACAATAAGACGTCGGCCATTGTTGTCCGTTGTAGCATCGACCTTCCTTTTGTTGGCTACTTTCTTTTCACGAACAATAAAAAAAAGCAACGTAATATTCCAATTCTGTGGTTCGCTTTTGTATACTTTTGTGTTGCATGGGGCTTAGAAAGATTGGGGGAGGTTTGAGTGAGATAGAGATGATGTGAAGTTGGGAGTTAATGCAGGAACTCGGTCGCCAAGTGAAGCAGTTGGTTGGTGTCAGAATAGGCCCAAAATGTGCTTTGGCGATATTTTTGTCAAGATGTGAAACAGCATGGTAAGATGCACAAAATGAAATAAAAGTAAAATCCATTTAAATATCCATTAAACCATACGTATGAAAGGAAATATTGAAACTTGCGTTGATTCTGATCTTGTATACTAACTAAAAAAACCTTAAAGATTAATACTATACGTTTTGTATTAAATGTGCGTTTCATATGTCTTTATTTTAGATATATGTCCATGCAGTTATAACAGCTGTTAACTTTGAAAAATTAACAATAATTAATATAAAAAGATAATTTTAACGTAAAGAAGAAATAACTAAATAAGAATTATATTATATAGACGTAGTCACTGTGTGAACTTGGCATTTTTAGTACTTTTCATCAGTAGGCTGTGCATTTTTGGCTGTCTAATTTTCTTCCACGGAGCTTTAGAACAACCAACTATGCACCTGAGTGGGGACCCAAAACAAACGAAGGTACTTTTCGTATTGACAACCTTGAGTGTCCGATTTACTATCCCATCGATTTGGCAACTTTTCTCACGGCTTCACTCCATTTCCTCGCCAAGGCATCGCCAACACACTCTAGCCTCCACCTTAACAAGAGAATTTCTTTCTCGCTAAATACAATAACCGAGTTATGGAGTTGTATGAAAAGGACTTTCGGCCAAAATAGAAAAGTAGGGAATTATGCTCCTTTTTTTGAAAGGGAACACTTTGGCTAAAAAGCACAATGTTTGCCTAACCAAATTGAGCTGCATTGTTGGATGGGTTTTTTGTAAAGACCCGGCATGTTTTGTTAGCCACGTGTCAGGTTTTCGCGTAGTTTAGTAAAGTAGAATCCAGTGCCCTATGGATTTTACGTTTAGAATGACCAAATGACCTGTGTTTTACCGGACTTTACCGCACAACACTACGTGATTTTGTTCCGCACATGTATTTACAGTATGTTAAGGCTATTTTCAGGGCTGGGGAGCCCAGTCGGTTAGGCATTCGGCTAGCAGGCGAAAGGTCCCAGGTTCGGGTCCGGGCATCGCCAAAATAACTGCCGACCTATAAACGGCCCGTGCAGCCAAAAATGTCCGACGAATAATACCCCGTGTGGAGGGAGTGCACGTTAAATATCCTTCAAAGTCCTAACGCTGCGTACGATGTCGCCCTTAACGGTTGCATTGGGTGCCTACTCAGGTGTCGGCTCGTCACCTGACTGTGGCTCTAAAATACGACGCCCGTCGCCAATAGCCCTCGTGTAGCTCTAGTGCGACGATAATTCAAACTAAACTAAACTAAGGCTATTTTCCTAAAATATAACCACGTGGTGTTTCTTGGCTAATAATAATAGTTTATTTTATAAATGCATATATAGATATTAAAAATTCTAAGTTCTCTCGCTCAAAAATATTTGACCAGCTGTTCAACTAAATTCTAGTCAAACAAGCGAGCAAAGAGATAAAAGCCTCACCAATTTAATTTTTGCATGATAGAATTAAAGAGAGCCTCCGTGGCGCAATTGGCTAGCGCGTTCGGCTGTTAACCGAAAGGTTGGTGGTTCGAGCCCACCCGGGGGCGTCTTATTTTTCAGCTACTTTTTATTTTAATGCAAAATAATAAATAATGAAAATTTGTCAGTGAAATGGTACAGATTTCCGTCTGTCTTTTCGTATACTAATCACCTAATTTAAAACATTATTTATTTTGTTTGAAATGCATGACTTCTACCATCTTTTGTACTTTTTGTCCATTCTCAATTTTAGTTCTAACCACCTGATTGTAACTATCAATAGTTTTTTTATTAGTTAATATTGTTCGCATACACTCATAATTTATATGATTATCCAGATATATAAAAGGCTCAAGTTTATATTTCGTATATTTATACTCAAAATTGTGAAAACACAAAAAAAAACCCAACAAGTTTATTAACGTTTTTAATTTACAAAAATTAAATCACATTAACAATAGCAACACCATATATAATTTTAAATAGTTTATTATTTTCGAATTGAATGAGTTTTAATATTTAATGTCTGGTGTCAGTAACTACTGGAAAGAGAGAGAGAGGGGGGGGGGGAGGGGGAGTATTTTAACTTATTTACTCCACAGGTCCAAGTACGAGGACCTTTCTAGAATTCAGTTCACAATTTTATTTACAGTTTTTCTTAATACTAACTTTTATAGTTTAAACGAGTTATGTAATTATTAATTTTTTAAGTTTTATTTACCAAAATATATTCTGAAGAGGGAATATTATTCAATTTATCAATTAATTAGCAAAATACAGGAAGCTATTTTCCTTTCAAACGTGTTTTTATTTTACTGTTAGGACGATTCTTATACCTGGTGAAAAAATACTTAAATGGCAAAGCAATACTGCAGCAGAGCTTTTGATTTCGAAAATAATGTATGGTGGGACTAATGCAACAACTGAACAATGAATATAACCCTCAAACAGCCCTACCCTAACCTAGAAGCACTGACGAATCCAGAAATCATTAGCTCTTTTTTAGGGGGGGGGGGGGGGGGTAGACCTATTTTCAACCTTTGTAATTAAGAGGGATTGTCAGTCCCATAGAGCTGATGCATTAGTTTTGGAATCACAACTTCCACAAAAGTATTGCTTTGGCATGTTAGCCCTTTTCTCCCAGGTATGGGAATCAACATAACATCGAAATGAAACACATTTTCGAAACGAAAATGTAACCGTTATTTAACTATATATTTGTTGAAGTTTTAAAATGCCAAAAATATACAATAGATGGCGACACTGTTTTAAAACGTTATCAATTAATAATTAAATAATTGGATGTTTATTTTCTTTTCAATTTTGTTTTAAATGATGTTTATGATGATTCCCAAACCTGGTGAAAATGGGATAACATGGCAAAGCAATTCTTTTACAAAAGTTGTGATTTCAAAACTAATGCATTAGTTCTATGGGACTAACAGTCCCTCTTAATGAAGCTAGCTACTTATTCAATCGAATTAATTAAAGTTCATTAGTTATAAATTATAATTAATTAAAATATACTATGTATCAATTTTAATTAATTAAAATCTACTATGTATCAATTTTAATTAATTAAAATCTACTATGTATCAATTTTAATTAATTAAAATATACTATGTATCAATTTTAATTAATTAAAATCTACTATGTATCAATTTTAATTAATTAAAATCTACTATGTATCAATTTTAATTAATTAAAATCTACTATGTATCAATTTTAATTAATTTAAATCCGTTTATTATTCATGTATTTATGGAAATTTTAGTGAATAATATGAAGATAGGGAATTTACCTGCGAATAATAACACTGCAAAATAGTACATATTAAAAACTGCATTTTTTCTTTTTTTCTATTGAGACCTTGATAGTAAATAAGAGAATATGTTTCTAACTATGATCACAGTTTTTTTTTAATATCATAAATAATAAAACGTGAAATTCGGATTTTCGGATAAGTTCACAAGTTTATTTGTTTGTTTCAGATGCACATAACAGAAAAAATCCAATTACAATGCACATCATAAAAGACAATGAAAAACAAACCCCCCCCCCCCAAAAAAAAAAAAAAAGAGAAAAAAAGAAAATCATTACAAAGAGAATAGTCGACAATTAGCTTTAAAAACATTAAAAGGCATACAAAATATATATCCAGTTCCTCAGACACAATGTTATAAGTTTTATGAAATTTATATAGACAAAAATTTAAAATACAATTCTGATTAGAATTCACAAATAAAACAAACAACGATTACGTGTAACTCTAGAAGGCACTTTTAATTTTATAGTACTAGTAATGTAAGTAGAATCATTCATATTAATAAGAACTTTATAAAAAAACGTATAGAAGTAGAAAGTAGAAGTACATATTTGACCAGCTGTCAACTGAATTCCTTTTTAAGCTATAGAAGTGTTATGATTTCCATTTTTGCATGATAAAGTGAAATCGAGCTTCCGTGGCGCAATTGGCTAGCGCGTTCGGCTGTTAACCGAAAGGTTGGTGGTTCGAGCCCACCCGGGGGCGTGTCACCTTTTTTGCATATTTCTTTTTTAATGCAAAATAATTAAATAATGAAAAATTGTTTATTGAAGTGGTGGAGATATTCATCCGTGTATTAGTAAATTTCCCTTTTAAAATCCATTAAAAAACTTTTTTTAGTTTGACAGGTACGACATTAGAGAAATAAATTTTTATACTTTTGACCATTGTCTGCAAGTCAGTCTTTATTTCCATCTGTCCATGTGCCCATTTTACTTATTTTGAGTTTTTGTAGTCCTTTTATTTTATTAAGCATTTTTTTTTTTAAACTTTATTTTTTACAATGCTAAATAACTCTTCAAATCTATAATAGAAATCGAATACGAAGTGGTGCTTTTAAAAAACTCTTTGATAGTAAAATATACTTTTTAGCTTCCACACCACGTTTATAACGTAAAAAGTGGAAGGTATTATAATCGTTCAGTCCGTCTGTCACCAACTTTCATAGCCCGAACTACAAGTGCTACGGACAAGTGTGATACGTCAAAAAATTCAGCGCATCGAAATTAGAATACATTGAAAATTTCAGAAAAGAATTCGAAGTACTTCAATTATTTAAAAAACTGCAAAATTGAATGCTCATTTAAAAAGCATAGGAAGCCATTTTTATTAGAATTTAATCACCATTGTCATTCGCAACAATCGCTCGAGAAACTTTAATTCTTTTAGACAATAAATTAAAATAAATTTATTTTTGCGACATTGATCAGTTTGAAATGACGTCAAATATATTTCACTGTGAGATTCTTTGTACGTTGATATGAAATGTTTTCATTCTATTTAAAAGCGAGGAATATTACGTATTTATTCTTTGAAATATAAATTAATTTTTGCAAACGATAAGTAATAATTATTGAATTTTCGAAATAAAATAAATGAAACTAGCCAAATTCAGCATGTCAATGTTTAATATAGAATATCAATGCTGTGTTTGTCGCCTTTTTACCTGTTGAACACAACTGTTGTGTGGAAGAGGGTTAAGTGACAAATTCTGTTACAAACCTACTTGTTTTACACATAAGCATACAATTACTACTGCGGAAAAAGACCTGCTCCAATTCATTCAAATCCTATGAGTAATAAACCGTTTTTCTTTCTTCTGCAGCTACTCAAGGTACATAGTTTTACATTAGTAAAATTTTATGATTTAATCGTGAAAATAGAAAATTTATGAAAACATTGAAAAGATGATTTGCAAAAATAAATGATTATTCTCTACAGTATTGTAAAATATTTGATTATGCAACAAGTGCTTACAAATTCGTTCAAAATCGAGCTTTTTCAAACTGTAATGAGCGTATTTCAGGTTTTGTTTTAGTTTAGATTGAATTATCGTCGCACTAGAGCTATTGGCAACGGGCGTTGTATTTCAGAACCACAGTCAAGTGACGAGCCGATACCTGAGTAGGCACCCAACGGAACCGTTAAGGGCGACATGGTACGCAGCTTTAGGACTTTAAAGAATATTTTACGTGCACTCCCTGTGCACGGGGTATGATTCGTCGGGCATTTTTTTGGCTGCACGGGTCGTTTATAGGTCGGCAGTTATTTTGGTGATGCCGGACCCGAACCTTGGACCTTTCGCATGCTAGGCGAATACTTAACCGACTGGGCTTCCCAGCCCCATTTCAGGTCTTGAGTGGTAACAGAAATACTGAAAGATTCCTTTTCGAGTCCAGATTGGTGAATCAATGGCACTTGGGAACAGAGCATTCATCGGAGCACTATTCGCAGGAAATGCATGAATGAAAGCTGGAAGGAAATACGTCACCTGAAACTAGACAATTAATAAAACTTTTTTTCGGGTGATTACATATTTATTAATAAAAAACAATTTATCCTGGTTTATAAAACGTTTAACTTCACACACTAGTTGAACTAGTAACGAATTCGAAATATTTAAGATATTTTGATGAAAAATTAAAATCTAACACTTTTAAAGAAATAATTATATCTAAAATTAAGTTCACTGTAAACCAATGATTGTCAAATAAACTGAAATCTATTTCTTTTTAAGCGTAACTTTCGGCAGTTGTTGTATGAATGACTTTATTGTGGAAAAACATTTTTGACGTTACATAACTATTAGTATAAACTTTCGTTGCAAATTTTACAAAAATTGGGAAAAAAGGCCTTTAAAATTTTGTTACAAAATCGAGGATAATTTTAAAAGTACTGCATGGGCATGAAAAAATGAAACAACAATAAACATCAACAATAATTTCGCAAACAGGTTGGTTGGTTGGTAGACATATATATTCAGGTTTGTGTGCTTGGTCAGCGACCCGCTTATAAACCTTCGTCAAGTAAGACAGACACAACAGACAACACACACACATAAGTGGATCCATCTAATTTTTAGAGACAGAGGCCAACTAGAGGATCTCCAGAATTGGCTTGTCACCCCCAGAGGTATTGATTTGGTATGGGAACTTAGAGGACTTTCGGACCCAACAGATTTAACGAGCACGTACTCCGCATATACTCGGTAGGTCTTCAGTGGTACCGGCACTCGATCGCAGGACCTTCCGATCCCGAGACCGAGACGCTGACTACTAGGCTCACTATGGCCCCGAAACGCAAACAGGTAAAAAGATAAAATACAAAACACAAATTTTATTACTCACTCGATATAAAATCTAAAAATGTTGTTTTGTGTGGTTGATGTTAGTTGGTTGGTTGGTACATGTATTTCCGGCTTGTGTGCTTGATCAGAGACTCGCTTATAAACCTTCTTCAAGAGACACAGACAGAATTTTTACTGACACACAGAGAGAAGGTACACCCAGGGCGAAGGCGGGAATCGAACCCTCACCCGTTACAGTGCGCAGACTGTTAGCGTAATGTTCTGTAATGAAGTAATAAGATAGACATTTCAAAGGGTTAACAACTAATAAAAAGTAGACCGCTGTCCTTTATATGAATGACCAATGGAATTTGACGCCATAATTACTCATCCACGTTAACCCATCAACCCTAATTGCGTTATGTGCCCACTCAGGTGTCGGCTTGTCCACTTTACTCTGGTTATAAATTACGCCACCCTTCGCCAATAGTCCTCGTGTAGATCTAGTGCAACGATTATTCAACTCAAATCAACCCTAAAAACTTTTAGCTGCTACTCGATAGTTCACTCGCTTCCCGCGCGGTGGCGCCCCAGTCAGTTTCCGAATCTTTCGACTTCGTCCGATGAGAAAGATGCCTAGTGGATGGACGACTTTCAAATCGTGCGGAAAAATTCGCGGGAACATTCTAAAATAGTGTCCGAACAAACGAAGATTTCTCATTTGGATTAAAACCATGAAGTTTCTGGGGAAATAGATGTATTAGAAGACGGCAAAATGTGAGTGTTTTAGATTTTTTCGTTGCTTCCAGTAGTTTGTGTGATATGTAGTTGAATTTTAAAGTTTCGGAATTGACAGTTTTGGGAGAAACGTGATAAGATATGAAAAGTTCTTATGTACTATAAATTTTGCACGTCTGTTAATTCCTTTAAATTTATACGTAATATTTTTTTGCTATTTAAAGTTATGAAATATAAACTAGTGTGGGAAACTTAATGTGGTTACGGTATGTCTTTCTTTTAGACATTATGATTATTATGAATCCTGCATGCTTGTTAAAGAAATCCGCGAGTTTTGTAATTGGTGTTGTATCAAATTGACTGTTACATATTTGGAGATACAGTAAAGAAAAATTAGATGTGATTAAGATAGCGTTAATTTGACCGTTTTTTTACACTAAAAACTGTTTTTTAAACCATACAACTGTTAAGTATGAGGTAGTGTTTCATGACTATATTTTTTTAAAATCAGACTTTCCTATTTTAAACGTATTGGTTATTGTTTATTTATTATCGTAAACGTATTGTTTAAGCATGGGCTTGTGCGGTAAAAAAAAAAACTTATGTAGTTTTTCTTAATATTTCCGTTATAAATTTATTGGGATTGAAAACACTGATGAAAATATAGAATATTTCTGAATAAAAGTTTCATGGTCTGGCCACGTGTTAAAAATGAACTATTTCAGAATTAATTAATTGCGCTATTATGAAACCAACTTTCAAATACTTCATCTAAAAATCATACAACTAAACTTTTTACGGGATAGAGAACTATTAATTTATAATTCTTAAATTACTAAAAGAATACCAGATTAATAATAAACTATTAATAATAAATCTATAATAATTAATCTGGTATTCTTTTAGTAATTTAAGAATCGTAAATTAACTAGCTTTCAAATTTTATTTTGCCAAGTCATAGTGCCTAGTAATAAAGATTTTGCAAATATATTATCTGTGTTCAAGAAAAACTAAGTTTATTTTAAGGAATTCGCAAAATGACAGTGGTTTAGTTTTTTTCCCCTCTAAACTTTTTGGTTAGTAAACAGGATTTTGAATATGGATTCTTTACTTTCCTCAAATTATTTACAAAACAACGAAGTAATTGTTTAGTTTTGTTTTATAATCTTATTGTCCGAAGATAGACTTTATGACTGCGGTATTTTATTACTGTACAAACAGAATTTTATTGCAATTTCTTTTCTTTGCACTCTTTACTTTATAGAAACGATTCTAAACTATAAGTTTGTCCTCGAAATGCCACCATACGTAGTGTACAATTTTCCAAAACTGATTAGACTTGTATTATAATCTTTTCGTTAGTTTCTATCGTACACAAACTATGATTGTTAACTTAAGATTTGGAAAGTTTAACATTAAAGTACCTCTGCGCAAATTATTAAAGGGTTTTGGTTCTAAGTGTATGGTTGTATTGGTGTTTATTTTGATAAAATATTTCTGATTAAGCGATGGATAGTTTGCACTGAGCAACATTGACAAGTCGTCACTTAAGTTCCCACATGTGCTATCTCATTTTATCAACTTTTCAGGAGAGCCGAAAAACGTTTGTTAATTTAACACCGGCTGTTCGGACTTTCTTGTTACATAATATCGGTCTACATATGCATCGATCTCTAGCGGCCGTACGTTGAAACTGTTGAGTTTGAAAAGTGTTAAAATCTAACACTTTTAAAGAAATAATTATATCTAAAATAAAGTGCACTGTAAACCAATGGTTGTCAAATAAACTGAAATCTATTTGTTTTTAAGCGTAACTTTCCGCAGTTGATGTATGGATGACGGACGGGCCGCGAGATTTCTTGTCTATTAACATAGGAAACTCAATTTCGCAAAAAGTGAGATAGCACATGTGGGAACTTAAGTGTCGACGCGAAGTGTCCTTGGCTTCTTCATCGAAGACATCCATATAAAACAGATTAGCTTGAAACTCGAATGCTGTTAGACAAAAGTCCAGTTTCAATTTGGTCAGGGGTGTACCATTGGGCCTATATGTCTGCATGTTTTTAAAAGATTAAGAGTTTTTTACTTTATGAAGTCTATAGAACTTTCGTTTCCTAAGGTAGCGATCGTTATGTCTGTAAATCGCATATCGAGAAAATAAACTGTAAAAAAAGTTTTCTCTATTGACTTGCTTGAAAGTTGGAAAAAAATATAGGCAAGAAAATTTAACATTTGACTGAGCGTTTTTGAAACGTTTCGAATTATTTTGAAACGTTTCCAGTTTTCATGAATATATTCGTATAATTTGATTTTAATGGCTAAGAACTTACCTTTTAAGTAAAAGGCGTCCATAAATCTTTTATTGCCAGTAAATTTGCGTATTGTGCTTATTTGTATTTTAAGAACTTGAAATTTTTTAAGGCGTGATAGAAAAAACGTGATTTTTTAATGTATTTTAAAAAAAAAATTCAATATAAATCATGATGTTGGTTCAAAAAAAGCTTTTTATAATTTTATTGTTAAGTAAACTTTAAAGCCAATAAACTTATCTTAATACGACAAAATATTGGTGTGGCATGTTTTTGTGGTAATATATCTAGAATTAATTTTAAACATTTCAAGAAACTAAATGTTTGAGGGTCGGTTTTCATGATTTAGTATTTGATCATGCTATTGAAGCCGTCCTGCACCACTTCAGCAAAAAAACATCATTAATTCAATTTACTCCTCGCCGCAGCAGCCCTTTTTTGGGCCAAGGCCTGCAGTGCCCATTTCAGCTTTCGTGACCTAGAGGGCTCAGGGTGCTGGGCATATGTCCCGGTAAGGTGGTCAGCCTCACGCGGAACCCCCCGTGTTTAGTTCCCAAGCATGCTTGGTACCCATTTTATCGACCCACTCAAGGGATGAAGGGATGGGTCAACGCCGCCCTATCCGGGATTCGATCCCCGGACCTGTGACGTGCCGAAGCACTACCACTAAACCACTGGGTCTCTTAATTCAATTTAACTGTATATAAAAACACAGGACCTCCTGAAAGTGGGATTCGAACTAACTAATGACATTAATAATCGTTATTAAAGTTTAAAGAGAAGCAGATAGATATAGGGAAAAAATCCAAATTAATATTTCACACTACAGTAAATTTAGTTTAATTAAAATTCTTTAAACAAAAAAACCCACAACGGAACAATAAGTTTAGCATTTTAGAGTGATTTGCGTATTAATGTTGTTTATATAAAAATTTATTTTTCTAAACATTTCAATATTAAAATAGTGTTTTTATAATTTTAAAAAGTTTTTCAGCAATTGTGAAAAGTTCGGAAAATTATGGTTATAAAAACTTTCGTTTTATAGCTCTTTGCTATTAAAATTATTTTGAATATTTTTATTACGTAGATAAAGAAAAGGATTTAGATAAAGGACAAATTGTCTTGACTTTTCTACGTTACATTAAGCGATATAAAATATAAAACTAGGAAAAACCAGAAAAGTTAAAATATTTCACACTAGCGCTATTGGAAAGTAACCCCTTTGTTGAAGCTTCACTGCAATAAATGTATCACCGTAGAGAAACAACTTCTACAGAATTTTGGTGATAATATGAAAAACCTTATGTAATGGCAAATAAATCTATGAATATAATTTAATAAAATATAAATTTACTCTTATGCGATTGAATAATATTTTATGAGTTGGTTTAGATTAATTTTTCAAAGGGTATTGTAAAAGTCTTAAGGAAGTAAACTATTATGATTTTGGTAAGTGTACACTGTTTTTATGGAGTCAAAATGTTGGTTGTTTTTCAAACATGTTTTTTTCATGTAAAAGTTGAATTACAGAATGAACATATTCGTATTTAATATGACTAAAACCCATTATAGGGAATATTTTTCAAAAATATTTTTAAAAAAAACTTCAAAGTTTTAATCAAATAACAATTACATAATTGCTTAATCTAATTTTTTTCAACAATTATGAGAAGGTTTTTTTATGAGAAAAAAAATTGTATAACATTGATTTTTTTACATCTATTTTTAAGTATGTAATCAGTCATGAACAACTCGTATAGTTATTTATGCAACTAGTGTGAAAAGTAAGGCTTTTTTAAACGAATTTAATAAATTATTTCACGAGTTTAAAAAAGGTTATTTTCAACGTGCTGTCATACACTATTTTTTTATAATAACGTGCAAAAAAGTATTTATTAAATTGGCATTTATTGATTGGCTTATTAATTATTTTATTATCACGTTCAAATGATTGAAGGTGATTATTTATATTAATGATTATTTTAAAATCACGTGCAAAAAGTATTCCTTAGATTGGCATTGGAAACAAGACGCCAAATAATCACGTTCAAATAAAGAATTTTACACCAATCACAAAGCCGCCGAATAAAATATAACGCTCAAATAAAGAATTTTACACCAATCAGATGCTCTTATTTACTTTTTTCGCACTAGTGGGTAAAAGTACCTTTGAAACATATTTTCGTTAAAAGCATCACTTTTGCCACGATTATTGATTTGAAAAAGTTAGTTTTTTTGCTCGATATTATGAAAAAAGTTTGACAAACTCATTTAAGCAATCATACGAAGTACAGCTTCATCGGGCAGAGTTTAATCAAGGCTACTGTAAGAACATTACATTAAAAATAAAATAATTTAACTGAAATTGAAAATCTATAACAAATTAAAGAGCTTTTTTAGTATCTTTAACCCTGTAAATAGGCAAAAAAATGTCAAGCGAAAACGGACTTTCTGCTTAAGGGGGAATGGGCGCGCTGGTCCGCGGGTCTCCAAACTGAAGTGCCTCAGTGTTAATCCAATGGCGAAAAAACTATTTTCTCTGCCACATTTCTCCGGCTGTATTACAAACGTTTTTTTTTTAAATAATAAATGTAGATAACTTACAGGTCTCTATCTTCCCACTTTTTGAAATGGCTTCGAATATTTTGTGCAAAATTATTTATTGAAAATTAAAAAAAATATATATTCGAACCCATTTCAAAAAGTGGGAAGGTCGGGACCTGTAAGTCAGCTACATTTATCACATAAAAAATCAGCTTGTAAAAATATTCAATACAGCCGGAGAAATGTGGCAGAGAAAATATTTTTCTCCATATGATTAACACTGATACACTTTGCTTTGGAGACCCCGGTCCAGCGCGCCCATTCCCCCTTAAGTTTATCGTGATAAATAATATATAAGATAAATGAAGACCATAGTTCTGAACAATTTATGTACGACAAATTTGGTTTTACGAGTTATCATTTATGTTTGGAAATGAAGGTGTTTATGGTGCTCACAAAGCCGTCGCCAATGGGTTAAGCAAGAACGTGCGAACAATTGTGCGAACATGACATTAAAAAAAAGTAATAATCTTTGAAATTATGAGATAGAAATAGTTATTTATGCAACAAGTGTGAAAAGTAATACTATTTTAAAATTAGTGGATTTTATTTTACGAGCGAGGTACGAGCGAGTGAAATAATGACACGTGTTTTAAAAAATTTACTTTTCACACGTGTTTCATACACTATTTTTTATAATTACGTAAAAAAACCAAATCTCATTGGTTCAAAAATAATTCGCGTGCTATTTTTTTACGTTAAGAAGATCAGCATCGATAAATCTCTGGAACTACAAAAGGCAAACTTATTTGTTAGTTTAAAGTCAAACATTTGAACATGGATACTGATTCAAAAATAAAAATAATAACATTCACGCGCGTAATATTTATTAATAAAGCAGATCAATAAATTTTTGGATTTTATGAATATTATGAAATGGAAATTTTACTTGAAATGTTGGCATCTTATGAAAAGAGTGAAAAAAAGTTTCAATGCTTTTGGGTGAATGCTTTTGGTGGTTTACTTTTTTTTCAATGCTTTTGGGTGAAAAAAAATAATTTTTTTATTACTGTTTCTAAAAAGCATAACTTTTCGCACGCGTCTGATATTAAAATTATAGTGTAAAAATCGTATTTTTTTCACGCAATTATAAATAATATATTTAAGGGATTTTTTAAATATCTTATACATTAAAAAAATATAATCCTCTAACGTGAAAATAATAAAAAAAATCTTCAATAAGTATTTGGCGAACATGATAAATTGCTTACTAATGAGCAGCGGCCATTTTCTATTTCCGATAATTAGGATAGTTCGATACGGAAATCATTAATTATGTCGCCGTTTGACAGCCAATATTCACCATTTTTGTTATGAAATCATTTTTGAGGCTCTTAATGGCCACCTAATCTTTATTATTCCTCAAATGATTATGTGATTGGCGTCTTTTTTGTGGTTTGATGTTGCTGTAAAGTTTTAATTGGAAGAATCGTTGTTTAAAGGGTGTTGGAGCTGATTTTTTTGATGATCGAATTGATTTCCATGCATTTTTTTTCTCGTGGAGTCCGTGCAGCCAGAAATGTCCAGCAAATAATACCCCGTGTAGAGGGAGTGCACGTTAAATACCCTGCCTATTCGGGTGTCGGCTCGTCACTTGACTGGTTCTAAAGTACGAAGCCCGTCGCCAATAGCGCTCGTGTAGCTCTAGTGCGACGATAATTCAAACTAAACCTAAACCTTACTTCTCGTGGATACATTATGGCGGAACATATCCGCTCTCAATAAGTTGATTTATGCGTGATTTTAAATGAAATTTTAAGTGCGTAAAATAGGCAGTGTGCTATTAAACCTATTAATAATTTATATAAATTCATCCTAGATATACAAGCGTGATTGAAAATTTGACTTGGATGTTAACACAGACAATTCGAGGGCTAAAATAAGATCTAAAAGAATCAAAATTGCCTACTTTCATGTTACATTTATTTTTATAGTACGGACTCGGTAGAAAATAGGTATATAATGTCAAAATTAAAAAGTTTTTATAAAACCAGTCTGTTAGAATGTAAATTGCAATAACAGGTGAGCAGGCAGGTATACGCCCTTCCAGATGAACTGTACGAAATATAGGTCTTTTATGTCATGTCTTTCTAAAAAAAAACTTCAAATGGGAAGGTTAGAACGGAATTTGGAAAGGTAAGACAGACGGCAATATCCTCGATGTCAATACCCACATTCGATTTCTTATAATTATTTCAAATAAAACAAATAGAAATAGTCTGAAGTGTCTTAAAATTATATGAAGGGTTTCCCAATATTTAAAAAGAACTATAAAAATTCTCACTTTAAAAAACCACCCGAAGCCCCAAAAAACTTCCCCTCCCCCTATTTACTGAACAATCACCTTCGCCACTATGCAAGCAGTACTTTGTCTATCTTATCAGAAGTTTTTTTTCTATATGTACAAATATGATGCAGTTAAAACTTTCTAACCCAAAAAAATATCCACGAAAAAAAATCTCCAAGATTTTAATGTCTACTTTTTATTTCTTTTGAATTAAAATTAAAAAAAGTGTTAGAATTGTGTAAAAATTTTCCTAGTTTATTTAGAAATCACCTATAAAAATTCTCACTTGAAAAACCACCCAGGGCCCCCTAAAAAAACTGTTCCCAGCCCTCTTCCCCATTACAAAACAATCACTTTCGCTACTTTTGCAACCAGCACTTTGTCAAGTTCTTTTACTATATGTGCAAACTTAATGAAGTTAAAACTTTCTAACAAAAAAAAATAAGACCATCTTGAACGGAATCTACACAATGTCAATACTTTCGATTTCTTTTAATTTTTTTAAATAAAAAACAAATATTCTAACTTTTTATTAAAAATTATATGAAGGGTTTCCCAGTTTTTCAGAAAGTTTCTATAAAAAAACGAATTTGATGCAACTAAAACTTTCTAACCAACAAAATCAATAGGACGGTCTTGAACGGAATTTGAAAGGGTAGGACGGGCGAACGGGATATCTCTACGATTTTAATGTTTACTATTGACTTCTTTTGAATAAAAAAATAGTCTAAAAAGGTTTATTAAAATTGTGTGAAAGTTTTCATGTGTTTTCAGAACCATTCTATAAAAAAGCTCACTCGAAAAACCGGATGAACGGGAAATCTCCCGGATTTTAATGTCTACTTTCGATTATTTTTTATTTAAAAAAAAAGAAATAGTTTAAAAAAAGTTTAAAATTATGTAAGTTTTCCTATATTCTTCAGAAACAAAAAGACGAAAATAGGCTAAAATTGTTTAAAAGTTTTCCTAATTTTTTTAAAGAAACATTCTACAAAAATCCTTACTTGAAAAAACCACCCGAGGCTCCCCCCTTAAAACCTTCCCTCCCCCTCTTTTCCAAACAATCACCTTCGCAGCTATGCAACCAACACTTTGTCCACCTTATCGCATAGGTCTGAATGTCCAGGGGCGCATCCAGACGGACGCCCCATGTGATTTATGTGCGCCCGCGCTTTTGTGCGCCCTTGTCAGAGGACGCTTTTCTGTGTGCCCTACACAATGGAGCCCCTTTTGTAGGAATAGAATTGGGCTTAGGGGGTGGGGTAGAAATTGAGTGAGGGATGGGATGTAGTAGTTGGTGATTGGCGGTAAATTTAGTATGACAATAAAGTAGTTCATTCATTTGTGTACAACTCAAATATTTTTTTTATAGTGTTGTTGTTGTGACTAATCCTCCTTCGTCTGACGATGTCAGACGTTTTAAAAAAGTTCAAAATTTCGACTTTTAAATAAATGAAAAACTACTTGTAAATATTTGTTTTTATTGCTAGAAAATGTTTATATAGAGTGAACATTATATAAAACCCATATAATTTACAAGTTTATGTTATTATCTAGAAATAAAAATAATGTTTTGGGTACCGTATCCCCTTAATACTACGTCTTCTGGAAGAACTTGAATAGTCTACTTTTCTGTTACTTTTATACTCATTGGAAATTGTCACAGTACACTCTTAAACAAACGAGCGGTTTTAACTCAGTCGGAGTTAATTTCCACTCCTTTCCGTGCCGAAAATGCACTTCTCCTATAGGAGTGAATTTCACTCTTTTGTTTTAAGAGTGTAAGGATAGGCGGATAAAAGTATAAAAGATTGGTATCTAATATTAAACTTCAAATTTTTTTTCTTTTATCGGACACTCAAAACTTAATTTAAGGTACCCGACGAAGTTGAAATGACCATTTTTGATGAAATTTAACATTTTTCTTTTATTATTTTTAAATTATAGCGGAGATTTTTAAGAATCCAAAACTGTCTCTATATTAACTCTGCATAAAATAATCTTTCTTCTTCTGCATAAATGAATCTCCGTTAGACAATTTGTTTACTTTAAATTGATTTTCTGCAAAATGAAATTTTTGAATATTTTGTTCTCGACAAACCATATTTCTCAAAAAGTACTTAACTGAATGTTTTGAATTTTTTTGTGCATATTTTTTTATACTATTATCTAGGGAACAGACTACAGACTAGTAATTTAAAGCATTATTACAGTAATTATGACACTATCATAAATAGTAGAAAAAAGTCCATAAAAAATCTTTAACTTAGCTTCGACAGCTCTTACTTTTTATTAGGCTATGTCCTCACTACGACATCAAACGCCACAAAGGCAACAAAAACAACAAAATTTGGCGACTGCCAAGAGCGCCAAGCGATGCAATAGCATGGGGTCCGACTCTGCCAAGTCGCCAATTTTTGTTGCCTTTGTGGCATTTGTTGCCTTTGTGGCGTAGTCAGGACATAGCCTTTGTGCGATAAATATCTTAGATTGTAGTCTATTCTCCAGGTATCAAATGAAGATTTATTAATTTATAGTTGTTTTAAAGAAATCTTAATTTTTTTTAGTTAGAAAGTCTGTTGTAAAGTCGAAAAACGTCAAAATTTACCTAAAATTTTTTAAATTACAAAAAATATATTTATTTAAAATAAAAATGGTCACTAATTATTATTATTAGTTATGTTGGTGAACATAAAAGTACATTCCAATCAAGAGCTTTCCCCCAATCATCTAACCTCATAACTCTCGTTGACGCCAATGCAGTTGCCAGCCGTAGACTTATCAAAAATAATCTTAAATATTCCATCCCTGCTCTAAATTGTAACCGTACAATATCTTCAATAATAGCCAGACTACGAACAAAACATTTAAAGGGAATGAAAATCTCAACGGAAGGATAAAGAAGCTTCTCCACACACTGCCCAAACTGTCCTGGTGTCCAACTGGCCCCGCAGCATATCTTTGGCTGCCCAGCAATTCAAGCCAGGCTCTTCAGGATTGGCTTTGAAGACCCAGAAATTTTAATTCTCTCCGAAGATGCAGAAGAAATAGCGAAAGCTGTCTACGACAGCTTCGGATCCATCTAGTTTTTTACACACATCATGGACACGACAACAACATCATAAAAGTACATAAAATATATGTATTAAAATTTATTTTAAAAAATAAGTGCCCAACGTAGTCGGATACCTTAAAAGGGAATTGAGACAGAAATGTTCGATGTTAATGCCTACATCCAATTTTAAAAATTATTCCGAATAAAAAAATGACTATTCTTTCAATGATTATTGTTGGTATTAGGCAACTTTAGGCCTTTGACACTTATAGGAAGCTATGTTGATGTTTTCGAATGAATGTTAACTATTTCATGAAAATAGATTTTATGTTGTATACAATTAAAAGGGTATAAAATTCTTCAAACTTAATGCATCGTCCTATATTCTAAGTCTACAGCGATGCCAACTTAATACTGAAATTAATTTAAATAATGAAGTTCAAGGCGAAAGATATTATTTTAGAAATATTTTTCTGTATGTGAATAGGTAGTTAATAACCATGTGTATGTAAGCAAATATGTAATATATAACCAACAAGATCGAAATACAGGGTGTCCGTAAAAGAATGTCCGAGTTCCGCCTCGTTCACCTGACATCACGTCTTGTGATTTCTTCCTTTGAGGCTTCGTAAAAGATCGGGTCTACGTTCCACCCCTACCCCACGATTTACCAAAGGTAGAATTGCACAGGCAGTTGCTTCCATTACTCCGGACTTGCTGCAGACAGTATGGGAAGAATTGCATTTTCGTTTGGATGTGTGCCGTATCACTAAAGGCGCACACATTGAGTACTTATAGGAAAAACTAGGTTAGTTTTCCTTCAATATCATATATGATTTGCAATATTTAGTATAAAATAAACTCCTGTAATATACCATTAAAACTCGGACATTCTTTTACGGACACCCTGTATATTATTTTCGAGTAAAAATAAGTTATCGTGTATTTCAATACTTAAATATGGATACGGTCCCCTTATCAGTCCCTACCCCCGAGCAGATACCACTTTGTGTACCAACCATTCACCTCTTTCTTCCACGTATGATCCTTTTTGTATAGTTTGATGTATGGGGGTGGTGTGTGAATATGTTTAGGCTATATTTTCCTGCATGACACGCAATTAGTACGTGTCCCCCTAAGGTGCGAAAACCAGTGGGTGGATATGGTAACAGTACTGCTGATAATAGTTTGTTTCGAATAAGATGACTTGCGTGGCCTGTTGGGTTTAGGTGTCATGCCAGGGAGGATACCTTTACTGGTTATATCCAGGGATTAGAGTAACGCATTACTTGTAACAGTTACTTTTACACCATAGATATCATAGTTAAAGTATTAGATTGGCTGATCACGTGACCTCCAATGCTATCGACCGGACGCGCATAGAGGCCTTTTTAGAGGGCAAACACTGCTGCCACTTTAAGGAGAAAAATACTACGAAAAAATAATATCTAATTCTAAAATTACAAAAAAAACCTGGGAAAATGATTTAAAGTCACTAAAGATTCTAAAAGGCAACTAGTATTTTTACGATATTTTTAAGGAGGATATTAGTATTTTAGAGAATAATTCTAAAATTACAAAAAAATATCGTAAAAATACTAGCCGCATTTTGGAATCTTTTTATGGACTTTAAATCCTTTTCTAGTATTTTTTTTTTGTAATTTTAGAAATAAATGGTATGTTTTCGTAGTATTTTTCTCCTTAAAGTGGCAGCAACACTGGCAATTTTGCTCTCTTAAAAAGCCTCCATGCGCGTCCCATCGTTAGCATTGGAGGTCACGTGATCAGCCAATCTAATACTTTAACTATGATATCTATGTTTCACACTCGGTTCACTGTTATGACTCGATCCCCGGACTTGTGGCGTGGCAATGCGGAGCACTACCACTAAGCCACTGGGCCTCTTAGTTGGAAAAAGCCCTATCTAAAATGCTCACGGATTGGCATCAACCAGTAACTAATATTTGATGTAAATTTAGATTACACTCTTAAAACAAACGAGCGGTTTTAACTCAGTCTGAGTTAATTTCCACTCCTTTCCGTGCCGAAAATACACTTCTCCTATAGGAGTGAATTTCACTCTTTTTCGGAGTGGGTAAAAGAATAAAAGAAACAATCTGCGTCCTACACTCTTAAAACGAGCGGTTTTAACTCAGTCTGAGTTAATTTCCACTCCTTTCCGGTGCCGAAATGCACTTCTCCTATAGGAGTGAATTTCACTCTTTTGTAAGAGTGTAGATTTAGGGGCTGGAGAGCCCAGTCGGTTAGGCATTCGCCTAGCATGCGGAAGGTCCCAGGTTCGGGTCCGGGCATCGCCAAAATAACTTCCGACCTATAAACGGCCCGTGCCGCCAAAAATGTCCGACGAATAATACCCCGTGTGGAGGAAGTGCACGTTAAATATCCTTCAAAGTGTCCCAACGCTGCGTACGACGTCGCCCTTAACGGTTGCGTTGGGTGCCTACACAAGTGTCGGTTCGTCACTTGACTGTGGTTCTAAAATACGACTCCCATCGCCAATAGCCCTCGTGTAGCTCTAGTGGGAATTCAAAACAACCTAACCAAAGTAACGTGTGTTTATGATTTTTTTAAAAAGAAAAGCATTGGTTTAAACGTGTGTAATGTGTATTCTTTAAGAGACTAATAGTTTTTATGAGCTATTTGCGACTGGATTGGACTTAGCGATATTGTAACAAACTTAACCTTTTTTTTTAAAAACCACGTATTTTATTTCATATAGTGGTACTTTTTCATTTCGCCGATGCAAGTGAAAGCCGCCAATAGCCCTCGTGTAGCTTTAGTGCGACGATAATTTAAACTAAACCATTAGATAATTCAGAAAGTAACTGTTAAAGTAGTTACTTTTAGCGGTAACGAAGTAACGAAACATTTCGTTACTTTTCTGTTACTTCTCGTGTCTCTCTTCACGGGTATCTTCGACACAGTTCGACGTTCGGCTTATATTTAATTATATAAAATTTAACTTTTAACAACGTTGCATTTTAATTCTTAGCTTTCTACCAATTGTCCCTGAAAAGCAGTAATATGGTTAAATTTCAATTTTTCTTATAACTTGAAATTTCTAAAAGTAATTAGTTACTTTCTATAATAAGTAGCTGTAACTAGTATATGTAACTAGTATATAAGTAGCTGTAACTTTTTATATTTAGTAACTGTTACAGTTACTTTTCAAAAGTAATTTTCCGATCCCTGATTTAAACTCCCATAACAAACCCACGAGTGTAAAAATTCCTTTTTCTTCTATAATTCACTACACCAATTGACGAATCATTCGAATTCCCGTCAATTCTTTTATTTCTCTCAAAATGTTCAGAAGGGGCGATCTCAATGCTATTGTTCCATGAGCACAATACTTTACGGATTTTTTTTTTTTATCATAGTCAAGAATTAAAAGGAATCGATGAGCCGTTAAATGTGATGTCATTTCTCAAATTTTCTCATTTATTGAGGACTTTTAAAAAGTTTTCAGATTGTTATTTCTACCTTTCCAGGGGGCTGGGGTTGGGAGCCCAATGGGTAAGGCGCTTGCCTTTCATGCGAAATGTTTCATGTTCGAGCTCGGGCACTGCCAAAATAACTGTCGACTATAAACGGTCTGTGCAGCCAAAAAGTTCGTGTTTTTTTGTGGGATAGAAAACAGTGACGACGTTGTGACGCCACTATACGCATGTCTGTTATACTATAGACTAATTTGCTGCCGAATGGTATATTTGTGGGGCTTAAGACGAAGCTTGACGTAGTTGTTACTTAACGGCATGGCGTGGCCGCTCGTATTATCTATTTAGCTATATTTTCCCGGGGAAGTTGGAGAACCCAGTCGCTAAGGCGCTGGCCTTGAATGCGAAAGGTCCCAGGTGTGGGGTCGAGCTTCACCAAAATAACTGCTGATATATGAACGGTCTGCTAAGGCAAAAATACCGACGGATAATACCCCGTGTAGAATTAGTTAGTTCACGTTAAATATCCTCCACAGTTCAGACGCTGCGTATTACGTAGCTTCTAAAGGTTGCGTTGGGTGCCCACTAAGGTGTCGGCTTGTTACTTGACTGTGGATCTACACTCTTAAACAAAGAGTGAAATTCACTCCTATAGGAGAAGTGCATTTTCGGCGCCGTAAAGGAGTGGAAATTAACTCAGACTGAGTTAAAACCGCTCGTTTTAAGAGTGTAGGACGTAGATTGTTCTCTTTATTTCTTTTACCCACTCCGAAAAGAGTGAAATTCACTCCTATAGGAGAAGTGCATTTTCGGCACCGGAAAGGAGTGGAATTAACTCAGACTGGTTAAAACCGCTCGTTTGTTTAAGAGTGTAAATTACGTCGTCGATAGACCTCGTGTAGCTCTAGTGCAGCGGTCCCAACCTGGGGCGATCACCCCCAAGTGGGCGATTTGTGTTATCAAGGGGGCAAGAAATACTTGAGGGGCAATCAGGGGGCGATGAGTATTCAAAGGGGGACAATTAAAATAATTATGAACCTTTCTACCGTAAAACCATTCTCCAACCATAACCAAACCAGCCAATTTTTACTTTAAACTCTCTTAAATTTTCTAGAAACCAGTAAAAATATCTTAGTTGATTATTTAACTTTTGTTCTTTAAAAATATGTTAACAATACGAGTTATGTTTTTTCTATTTTATTTAAAAGTGACCAGATAAAGACCAGATTCTTTGGTTGTTTTTATAAACAGTAGTAAGTGTTATAAAACTGTTTTATAGTTACATTTTAACTGAAATTCTGATTAGGCATTACATGAAAATTAAAAGGGGGCGATGGATGTTAATCAACCTAAAATACGAGGTGATGGTCCAGAAAAGGTTGGGAACCACGGCTCTAGTGTGACGATAATTCAACTCAACTATATTCTTATTCAGCATTTTATTTTGATTTTGTAGTTGTACTTTTACTCATTATCAATAAATCCACCTATTTCCGATGAGGTATGCTACCCAATCCCCGACAATCACGAAAACTTCAACGAAAACCCATTGATGTTTAGAAATCTGAAAGTAAGAAACCTGACATTACTTTTTGGAAGTCCCGAAATTTCAAAATTTGGCGAGGGAAAAGGGTTTTATTTTTATATCGCCAAAATTCTCCTTTTCATTGCGGTTTCCCCTCTAGTATATTAACTCTTTTATAAAAATGAGAATGATGTGTTCTTTTTAGGGGATAGAGGTTCAACGTTCTTGTTATTTTTTGTAAAACTTATTTGCCTAAACTTGTTTTATTAAACTTTGTTTTCGTATCTGAGAATTATGATAAGGTATTTAGGTCAAAAGTAGCATCTACAAAAATGACAGTAGTATCTACAAGCAAAACAGGAACTTTCCCCCTGCAACGCTAATTATTCGTTACTATTTTTTATCGGCTGTAATTTCCTTTTTTACTAGCTCTTTTTGTGGTTACTGTTGTTAAAATTCTAAAACTGTCTGTATATAACTAAAGAAAAAATGTGCTTAAAATGCGAACATAAGATCTACCATTGATCACATAACTAGTTCGTTTCATACTTTTTAATATTTCTTTTTTTTAATATTCATACAAATAAAGCTATTTCCAACCTTTCAAAAATACCATTATGCACTAAGAAATATATCCCCGTTCCGTTCATTGGACTTTTGACAGTGGTAAATGCAATTGGACGAAATGATAATGAACACTCTGGACCCATAGATATCATAGTTAAAGTATTAGATTGGCAGATCACGTGCACTCGGCATTTCGACAATGTTTTTGCAAAAAAAAAAGTTAACAGTGGTTTTGCAAATATACTGTTATATCAACAATGTCTTTGCAAATACCGCTAGATTGACAATGTCTTTGAAAACAATGCTATGTTAACAATGTTTTTGTCTGAAATGTTATGTGTATAATATTTTTGATGGCGATGTTTCTGTTGGTCGACAATATTTGGTCGATGTTTTTTGTGCGATATTTTGTGAACAATGCTAATTTCCAACAATGGTATGGCAAATAATGCTTCATCTTCAAAAATATCACTATATTGACAATGTCTTTGCAAACAATTTTTTTCTAATGAAATTTTAATGATTATGCTTTCGTTGACTCTTTCATTGGTGCCGATTTTGCTAAATATAATCTCTACCACAGTTTTGCTGCTGATACTGTGTTGTAGAGATTTTGCCAGCAGTGCTTTTGGCAATAATGTTTTCTCCGCAGTTATGTCGGCATTTTTTGTTGACGAAATTTTGACAGCCTTTTTTTTTAAGGGGTTACGGTACCCAAAACATATTTAAAAAAAAGTCAAAATTTTGAGCTTTTTTGAAACGTTACTCTTTCAATTTTGAGAATAACTCCACCAAACTTTTATAGTTTGTTCTTAGAACTATTTGTTCAAGAGTTGTGCATTGATTTTAAAACGTGAGCTACAATTAAAATGTAACATGCATTTATACTGAAAATCACAAAAAAATTACAAATTATTGAATTCAACACTTTTTTAAAAAAAACAACTGTACATAGTAGAACTTATTCCATGTACAATTTTGTGCACCATTTATATAAGAACACAGGTTAAAAATTTCAAATTTCTAACTTAATCAGCAAAAAGGCCTTAGGGATTTATTAAACGCAATAATTGAAAAACGCGAAACAGAAAACAGTTTGAAAGCAGACGAAATACGTATTCAAACTTACATGAATGACTCCAGAAAATATTGAATAAATTTTTTTCTACAAAAGATATCATTATGAAACATTCAGTAAATGTTTAGAAAGGTATTGTAAATAATAAGAAAAACTGAAAAATCGATATTTTGACGAATTTTTGGGTACCGTATCCCCTTAAACGAACTTTTTAGCCACTATTATTTTTACTGGCGATGTTTTGTTGCCCATCAATGTAGTGCCGACAGTTTTGTCGACCATGTTTTGTCTAAATTTTGGTAGAGATTTACTGTACGGTCCCCCTTGGCGAACTTTCCAATATCGCGCCAAAAGTCCGTTTTTGGCGACGTTTAAAAAAAAAACACTATTCAAATAAAAGATCGTATGGGAATATTTCACATGAAAACTCAACCAACGGTCCGATAGGGTTGCCGGAAAACGTCATCGGTGCAAAGGCATAGAATTCGAATCTTCAGTCGAAGTCAGACAGGTTGCCAGAAAAAATTATTTATCGCCAAATCCAAGAATTGCGCCAAGGTGGACCGTACAGAAAATCTGATCCTAAATTTTCATAACACCTCCAAAACCACCATCATTCCTATCTTTCGTATCTCCGTCCCTACACACAAAAGCCGCACCGCCACCGAAATCATTTCTCCGGGAGGGCGACATCAATAAATATTTCCTTTTGAAATCAAAATGCGCGATCCTTTTGTAGAGAGGAATACGTGAATTCCCCCCGCCTTTCGCACAATAGGGCTGTACGCCACAGTGGGGCGCGATACAGTTGGGGTTATACACGATGTCAGTGAAAGTTTTTAAATTAGTCGCCAGGGTCGCCAAAATGGTTGTTAGGGAATTAAGTCGCTCTTGCCCTACGATGTTTTTTTATGTTAACGTTTTGATTACCCTTTACGACACGAGCTATACAATAGGGTACTTGACAGTATCGCTAAAATACCTTCCAATATTAATTAAATTATAGTTTGAACCCAAATATAACAAACGTATATATTTGTTTGCAAAATAGTTCTCTAAATAATTCATAAAAATCATTTTAAAATGGCTTTTTTTCATCGGTACGTTACGTGATCCAACACGTCGATTTGGCTGACGTCACTAGTATCTATAAACAAACCGGTGTGATGTTTTTTTGTTTGTAATTAAACTGGATTTAATCTAATATACTATTAAAATAAGAATTATATAGATAATGGGTGGAGGTTTTGCAGAAACGGATAGTTCAAATTTGCTTAAAGTAGATTCCAAAATGGTGTTTCAAAGTTTGTTTATAGTTACTAGTGACATCATAGATACCACGCGACAGTCACAAATCGTTTTCGGGAGTGATTTTTCGTCCTAATTTTAAAATTCATGTTTTCCCCTTTTTATGGGGTATTTTAAAAAAAGAAAAAATACGGGTATAATATTTTTGGCATAAGAATATATTAAGCCAATAAAAATCTTTTAGTCAAGTACCTTATTGTGTGTCTATAAAAGAATGTTCAAGCTGTTCAAAAATATTGATACCGACGCAGGTGACTTGTATTAGTTGTATATTTGTATTGGGGTCCAGGTCACAAACAAGTTTGGCGGCCCCCACAACATACACTAATATATGAGTGATTTTTTGTTTTAAATTTGCACACATAAACGACCTTTAACGTGTAAGCATGGCAGATAGTATATAATTCTTTTATTACATACATAAGATACTACATCAGAGACTTATTATATTGCCATTTAATACCATATTTTAAATACATGCATATTTTTTATTCACTTGGCCAAGGCATTTAATTTATAAAAATAACAAGGGATATAACAACTATTGTGGCTCGCTTCTAATAAATTTATGACACTTGGTTCAATTTGAGTACTTTATTAAGTTTTTTTTGTGCCAACCAATTTGGGTAAATTTTTTCCTAAATATTCTTTTAAAGCAAATTTCGGGGGCCCCCTTGAAGTGGGGGTCCTGGGCACGTGCCCTGTTTGCCCTGCCCGAAATTAGACTCTTGCCCTACGACCATGTTCTGGGAATGTTTCGATAATGATATATTTGAGCCCAATACACAGTGGGGTGCAGACATCGAGTTTTCATCCGTTCCTAAATCTCATTACACTAGTTTTGATGAAGAGGTCAAACCAGCCTGTAAGAATTTGGTACCCAATACGTGCATCACATCGTTGGTCAAATGACAAAAACACAGGGGAAATCTTGATACTGATATGCCCACCGTTTACGAAAACCACTACTACAGACTTTGCACATTCGTGGTTTTAGCTTCCACACTACGTTTATAACGTAAAAAGTGGAAGGTATTATAATCGTTCAGTCTCTCTGTCCGTCCGTCACCCACTTTCATAGCCCTAACTACAAATGCTACAAGCAAGTGCGATACGTCAAAAAATTCAGCGCATCGAATTAGAAGACATTAAAATTCAGAAAAGAATCGAATTCGAAAACTTAATTATGTAAAAAACGGCAAATTGAATGCTCATTTAAAAAGCATAGGAAGCCATTTTTATTAGAATTTAATCACCATTGCCATACGCAACAATCGCTCGAGAAATTTTAATTCTTTTAGACAATAAATTAAAATAAATTTATTTTTGCGACATCGATCCGTTTGAAATGACGTCAAATATATTTCACTACGCGATTCTTTTTATGTTGATATGAAATGTTTTCATTCTATTTAAAAGCGAGGAATAGTACATATTTATGCTTTGAAATGTAAATTAACTTTTGCAAACGATAAGTAATAATTATAGAATTTTCGAAATAAAATAAATGAAACCAGCCAAATTTAGCATGGTAATGTTTAATATAGAATGAATGCTGTGTTTGGCGCCTTTTCACCTGTTAAATACAACTGTTGTGTGGAATCAGGTTAAGTGACAGATTCTGTTACAAACCTACTTGTTGTAATTTGACCAACGATATAGTATATTCAGTGTGTCTTGTGGACCACTTGCACAACTCCATGGGAACGAAATTTACTACAGGTGTATACTGAATGCTTCTCTAAGTGAACATAAGAGGTATGAAGAGAATTGAGAGGTCCATATAGCGCAGTAGCGCACTATGAAGCATGGCTAGAGCGGCATCTTGGGATACCTCAGTGCCAGTTCGGCAAATGTTATGCGAGTAGCTCAAAACACCCCTGAGCGGTGATTTGGATACCTCATGTGCAGTATGTGATGCGCAGTACTCGAAAACCTGACAGCTGCTTCAAACCATTTGAACTCATAGACCCCTCTACACTCCTTCCTAACTCTATGCTCAGTGTGCATGAGCCATTGTCTTTTTGTGGCAATGTTTTTGCTAACGATATTTTTCTGGCAATGTTTTGATAACCATATTTGTGTGGCAATGTCTGATAATGATATTTTTTAAGACGTTTTTGTTGAGGATAGGGTCGCCAACATGGCTGGTTGGAATTACGTCGCTTATTTAGATAATCTTGTTTTTATTTGCATTAATGGAATCATACCAACTCTATTAATCATGATATACTTATCGTGATAATCATTTATTAATCGTAATAGAAACTCTAATATAGGGTCTACTTACCAGAAATCCCTCGCCAAAGCCCATTTTCGCCAAATTTGGCATCGCTTCCGAACCGCGGCCCAATCAAAACACCTCTATACAAATTCGCGAGTGTGTCATTTTATTTCATGCGTTTTGTGAGGAAGGCCGCACAACAAACAAATCGGTATATTTATTACAGCGGTCCTTTTGTACCACGAAGTTTTTCGGTCGCGTGTCTTGAGTTATTTCAAAGGAGGATGAAATAGAGCTATACTTGGCGATAAAAGTGAAGCAGTCGCCAAATAATTGGATACACTCAGAAATAAAAAGTGCTCAAACAGCGAAGGAATTGCGTACAAATGGAAGCATTACAATATTGTATTGTTTCAATACAGTAGTGTTTGACATACAAACACAAATGTGTGTAGTTCCAACACAATTGACGATCGCGAAAGGAGATGATTATTATTCATGCTCTATTGAGAAAAAACTGTAAACGATATTGTTTCTAAAATATGTGTAACAAAATTATGACATTCATTTAAAAGTACCGTCGTGATATATTTTTTAAGCTTTAGAATGGCTTTATTTGCTCGAAAAATTAAATAACAGATACTGACTTATATTTCGAATGAATACATGCGTGCTGCGCCTTCAACACAATTTTTTGAAATAACAAATTTGGGAATAATACAATTTTAAGTATTGCTTCAACACAACTTGCAATAACCGAAATTTTTTACTGTTTCAACGCAACTCTTAATGACTGGGAAAACTAATTTTTTTTTGTTAAACTCTCTGTTTAGAAAATACAAGAGGTAATAATGAACTCTTCGATTTGAGGGCGGCTCCTACACTCTTAAAACAAGCGAGCGATTTTAACTCAGTCTGAGTTAATTTCCACTCCTTTCCGTGCCGATAATGCACTTCTCTATAGGAGTGATTCACTCTTTTTCGAGGTAAGGAATAAGAACATGCGTCCACACTTTAACGACGGTTTTAACTCAGTTGGTTTTTCATCCTTCGTGCGAAATGCATTATAAGGATGATTCCCTTGTTTTAGAGTACCACCGCCTCACTGCAGGAATTTGGAGTTACAGAATGTTCATAAGCTTATGTGGCTTAACCTCCCATAATACACATGACAGTCCGACAAAAACCACTCAATTTCTTACTTTCAATAAGCTTTCTAAAGAAAAAAAAAGCCGATTTTATTTAGAACCCTTAAGGGGGAATTGACACGCTGGACCGGGGGTCTCCAAAGCAAAGTGCTTCAGTGTTAATCCTACGGCGAAAAAACTATTTTCTTTGCCACTTTTCTCCGGCAGTATTGAATATTTTTTACAAGAGGAGTTTTTATGTGATAAATGTAGCTGACTTACAGGTCCCGACCTTCCCACTTTTTGAAATGGGTTGGAATATTTTTGTTTTTCAATTTTCAAAATATTAATTTTAAAACATCAAACATTTTCAGAAACGCCATTTCTAAAATTGGAGTGGAAGATAGAAGGACACTTGTAACGTTATATTCCCTACACTTTATTAATTTTAAAAAAACAACCGTTTGTAAAAATATTCAATACAGCCGGAGAAATGTGGCAGAGGAAATATTTTTTTCGCCACTGGCTTTACACTGAGGCACTTGAGTGTTAGAGACCCGCGGTCCTGCGCGCCCGTCTCCCCTTAAGAAAGTTTTAAAACCAAGTACGTTTATTAAATTAAATTATGTGTCTCTTCGTTTTGTAGTAATACCTTTTTAAAACGAAGTTCTACTACGGCAACGCTAACTATCTGCTCAAGATCGATTTTCTCAAATTATGACGTTCAACAGGAACTGGAAGCTCTTTTACCAAATTTGAAGCTTTTCCTGTTCGACTTGTAGACAACAGACCGACCAATGCTCGAAAACCACTTGTTCAGAATCCGCACCCTCCGACACTTGTAGAAAACACAATACCCATTTCTGATTTTTGACCCCCATTGCAACATTTACATTACCTTACATTTTTTATGAAGTAATTAAAAGTAAAAATTCATTCTGAGAATTTCTCTTTACGATTCTTTCTTTCAAGTTTAGTGAAGGAATAAGCGTGTACGGAAATATTTCGATTAATTTGACGTCCTTATTCACATTTATTGCTAAAATTAGCCAATTTTTGGGGGGGCTTATTATGTAAGCCATCAACAGCTTCACTTGGCACTCCAAATGTGCATAAGTTTTCTACAAATCAGCACTTCAATCTAACTCTAATCCCCCCCTCCAAAAAAAAAAGTTACTTTGCTTTCGCTTGTCGTCCTGCTTTTTTATTTATCTCTGTCCTTTTGTGGCCGAAATGGAATATTTTTTCAAAAAGTTTTTTTGAAACAATTTATACTCCTTTTGTGTGGGTTTTCTACGAAAGATCGGTGTTTACACGCCAATTGGCTCGTTTGCAAGTTTCGGGAATGTATGGCAAATGTCTGTTACACACGTTATGTTCCAGTAATGTTTGGCCGTACTTACTTGCCGGATGTCATAGTAACCTTTACGGATATATACTTCCATTTCGGGAGCGCAATAGGGTACTTGACAGTATCGCTAAAAAACCTTCCAATATTTAATTAAATTATAGTTTGAACCCAAATATAACAAACGTATATATATTTTTTGCAAAATAAATCTTTAAATAATTAATAAAAATCATTTTTAAATAATGGCTTTTTTTCATCGGTACGTTATGTGATCACAAACACGTCGATTTGGCTGAGTCGATTTGGCTCCTAAAACATGAATTTTTCGTATTATAGCGTATTTTTTAAGTATCTTTGTGAACATGTGTAAAAATTTATACAATTGTAACCCTATGTAGAAAAAAGTTATAAAATATTCAAAATTGACAACTTCAAGCCTTTGCATTAGAAGAATGTAAACTTTATCTTCAAACTAACCCAGTTTCATTTTTTGCAGTCCGTGCGAGAGTTTAATCTATCGCTTTTGTAAAAAAGAAGCTAGAACTTTCAGTATATATGTGATATATCGTACAAATCTTTATAAAGTTATAATATTAACCACACAAACCTCTATAATCTAATATTCAGTTCTTAATAACTCTCAGTTAATGTCTTGCTGATCCATCGAACAGTTCCCACGTTTTAAAAGGCGTCAATACATTCTTTCCCACAGAAATTGCAGACGCAGCAGACTTTGTTTTGACTTCTGATCCACTCTTCTCACAACCATTAAAAATAGTCACTTTTTAATTAGACTTCGAGATGTAAGGTTGTGTGATCTTTTTGGCGGGTCGAGCTTCGGCTCCGGACTCCGTCCCGTTAAATACTTTAAATGATTTCTTTATAATAAAAGATCTTGGACGTCCAAACTACCTTCATTTCTGTAGTTAACTAAATAATAAGAATGCTCTCCCTGTGAAGTAGATGTTATTCTATTTCATATATTTCTCATTTCTCTGCATTAGCTTATATACAATTCAATTTTCAATAATTGTAATGGGGTCTATTGTGTTTAATTTTTAATTTTTTAAAATTTAAATTTTTTAAAAGACTAACAGATTAATTGATCATATTTCAAAATTGCAAGGCCCCCCTCTGCCAATAGCACTAGTATAATCCATTGCTACGTTAATGAAGGAAAAAACCCAGTAAGTTTGTAACAGACTCAATTAGAACTGCTTTTACAAAAATTCATGCGACCAAAAATCCACAAAAACAGCATCTAGGTTTAGATAAAACTTTTAAACGTCAAAATAAAACCGTGTTTCATCGAAAATTCAATAATATTTATAAATGTATTTGTATATAGAAGAAAAAAGTAATATTTCTCACTTAAGAGGGACTGTCAGTCCCATAGAGCTAATGCATTAGTTTTGCAATCACAGCTTCCACAGACGTATTGCTTTACCATGTTAGCCCTTTTTCCCCAGTAATGGGAATCAACACAACATCGAAATGAAACAAATTTGAAACTAAATTTTTATCTAGTTGTTTAATTATATATTTTTGAAGTTTTAAAATGCCAAAAATTACTGCAGATGGCGACACTATTTTAAAACTTTATCAATTAATAATTAAATAACCAGATGCTATTTTCGTTTCAATTTTGTCATAAATTGATGTTATGATGATTCCCTTACCTGGGTGAAAATGGGATAACATGGCAAAGCAATACTTCTGCGGAAGTTGTGATTTCAAAACTAATGCATTAGTTCTATGAGACTGACAGTCCCTCTTAATACGAAATGTTTTACTTAGTTTCAATATTGTTTCTTAAAAATATCTCCTTCAAAACATAAATGCGTGCGAAATTGATTTATCTTAAGGTAAGGTCTAGTGTGTTTATAATTTTAAAGTTTTCAATGTCAAACACTTTTACACTTTAAGCCTTGCATTTTTTTTATGCTATCTTCCTATCTACTCATAGTTTTGTGGAATTTCTTTGAAGAAACCTAAATAATCGAAAACATTAAAAAAAAAAACTTAAATGAAGGACAGTGTTTTGAAAAAAAGTAATTTAACTTTAAAAAAAAATACTTTTCGTTAAGTATTTGTTTATTTAACTTCATTGCAGATTTACCCATACGTGGATTTTTGTAAAATTAACTTCAAAATTTCATTTTGTAGCTTTTTCCAATACTAATTTTTCTATTATAAAAGAATGTTCAAGCTTTCCAAAAATACCGATACCAATGTTGCTGATTTATTAATTGTATTAAGAATAAAGGACGAACGAGGAGGGTCAAACAGATTTCGTAAGTCTTGCAAAAAAATATTAAGTGGTTAATTTATACGACATTTCGGATTAACACAAGTTAGAACGGATTTTTAATCTAAGAACAAAATTGACAAAGCTTGTTTATTCTATCACACTGTGGGGCTGGGGAGCCAGTCGGTTAGGCACTCGCCTAGCATGCGAAAGGTCCCAGGTTCGGGTCCGGGCATCGCCAAATAACTGCCGACCTATAACGGCCCGTGCAGCCAAAATGTCCGACGAATAATACCCGTGTGCGGGAATGCACGTTAAATATCCTTCAAAGTCCTAACGCTGAGTACGATGTCGCCCTTAACGGTTGCGTTGGGTGCCTACTCAGGTGTCGGCTCGTCACTTGACTGTGGTTCGAAAATACGACGCCCGTCGCCAATAGCCCTCGTGTAGCTCTAGTGCGACGATAATTCAAACTTAACCTAATCTATCACACTGTGTTTTTACTTCTAAAAACCTCAGATTCTACTAAATTTACGCGACTCTCAACAACGAATGTTAAAAGCTATTTTTTAAAAATTATTTTTAAAAAATTTCAAAATATGATTGTTTGAAAAATATGCAAAAAATATATACGTATATTTTTTTTTCGATAGTTAAATGGTTGAAAAGTTGTTTAGTTGACTTAGGCTAATCATAAAACATTAATTTGTATTCTATAGCTGAATATTTTTAAAGTATTTTTTGGATACTGTCCCTTTTAAATGTGATTTGAAGCATCTAAAGAGTGACCTCTACTAGTAGAGTTGGTGACCATATAGGCTGTGTACACACTGTTCTTGTCCGTGCGGACACGGACAGCTTTCATGACCCCTGATTGGTTGGATAGCTAATCTACCAACAACAATCAGTGTTGTAATAAAGCTGTCTGTGAGGACAAGGACTATAGAATACAGCCTTAAGGCCTTAATGGAGTTGATGACCATATGGGCTGTGTTCACACGTTCTTGTCCGTGCGGACACGGACAGCTTTCATGACCCTGATTGGTTGGATAGCTTATCTACAAACAACCAATCAGTGTTTGTAAATAAAGCTGTCTGTGAGGACAAGGACTATAGAATACCTTAAGGCCTTAATGGAGTTGATGACCATATGGGCTGTGTTCACACTGTTCTTGTCCGTGCGGACACGGACAGCTTTCATGACCCCTGATTGGTTGGATAGCTAATCTACCAAACAACCAATCAGTGTTGTAAATAAAGCTGTCTCTGAGGACAAGGACAATAGAATACAGCCTTAAGGGTGAATGGAAGCCATAGCCAGGTGTCTAAACCGAAGTCTTCTCTCTGTGTTAATCCAATGGAAAATTATTTTCTAAGTCAAATAACTCCGGCTGTATTTAATATTTTTATAGAAGGTTTTTTATACGATAAATATAGCTGCTTTACCGTCCCTATAATACCATTTTTTGAATTGATTCGAATATTTTGTTGTAAAATTATACATTAAAAAAATATTCGAACCGATTTCAAAAAGTGGAACTATAGGCTTGTTTAAGTTAGCCGCATTCATCATATAAAAAAAACCCTTTGTAAAAATTATTTAATGCAGACGAAGTAGCTTGGCTTAGCAAATATTTCCCATTGGAACAAAGATTTCAGTTTGGAGACCCGACTTAAACTTCTATTTCCCCTTAACGATGTTTCCGTTCTACTGCGGTTAAGTCGAATACTATGGTTGCCAATACTATGATGCTTTAAACATATTTTTTTAAAGGGACATGGTACCCAAAAAAGTACTGTGGAAAAGATTAGCTATAGAATTATAAACAAGTGTTTTTTTGGATATTTTTACTGCAATTAGAATTTTTATTTATTTAGAAAATAAACAAATTATTGTTAGAAGAATTCATTTGGTGACTTAAAAAAAAACCCACACGAGACACACACCAAAAGAAACCACAAACACACTAAAGAATACCAGAAAAAACACATATCGGTTTAAAACGCGAACATGTGCAGTTTGAAAACTTAAAAAAAAAAGCACATTTAAAATATCCAGATCAATGAATAACCTATTGTATAATTTATAAAATTTATAAAAATAATTTTTTTAAATTGACATTTGATTTTGTAAGACCATTAACAAATAAACGATGATTTGTAAAATTCTACATGGAACGGCAAAATGAACAGAATTCAGAGACATAACAGACATCTTAAAAGAAACAAATCCTCAAACAACAAGTTTTTAATTAATACAATTTTTACTCTTAAAAAAAATTGCAAACTGCTACTCGTCCTACAGTTTTGAGAATTTTTTATACATTTTTCTACTAAACTTCGGAAAAGGTCCGTACAACTTTGGGTGAATATTAAGGTAGCACAAAAAGCTAAATATTTTTTTTATGAACAACAATGTAAAAGTGTAAAAAAATGGAGATTTCTTTTAATGTTCCGGGTGGGTGAAAATTTTCCTTGAAGAATCTAAGCACAATAGAAAATATTGCTTTTAAATTGGTCTGAAATATAATTGTGTTAATACAGGGCAAGTAAATCGGAGCTCCTATTTTTTTGCAAAAAATGCATAAGGAATTTAAGCATCTAATGCACCGGAAAAACTTAAATATCATACAAATACAAAAATTGTCGACCAACAACAGGCCAGAGGCGCAGCAAGGTTGGTCCAAAATAAATCTAATACATTACCAGTTTCCAATGTCCGTCAAGTTTCTTCTTAAAATCTTCTACTCTCTTCGAATGCACAACATAATCTGGTAAAGCATTCCACTCATTGACAACTCTATTGCAAAAATGTTTTCTTACCTCCCTTCTAAAGCTCGATTTATTCAATTTCTGATCATGACCCCTGGTCTGGCTATTTAAAGTAAAATCTAAGCCCTCCATGTCTCCCTGTTTTATGAACTTGAATAACTGTATTAAATCACCCCTAGCTCTCCTGTTTTCCAGGGAATACATGTTTAAAGATCTTAATATGTTATCATAATCAATACCAGATAGACCCTTAATCATTTTTGTAGCCCTATGCTGAACTTTTTCAAGCAACTCTATATCTTTTCTGAGGAAGGGAGACCAAAACTGAACAGCATATTCCAGATGTGGCCTTACCAATCCCCTATACAATGGCAAAATAATCTCCTTAGATTTAGAAGTGATACTTTTTCTAATATATCCCAACATTCGATTGGCTTTCTAACTTGCCTCAACACACTGCTTACTCATTTTGAAATCATTGCTCACCAAAACTCCTAAATCTCTAACGAACTCACTATCTTGGATACTTTTTCCCTGGGGTAACTACTCGTATTCTTCTGGTAGGTACATCCTGTTAGTGTTAAGCTTTTAACGGATTTTTTTTTTGTTAAAACAAGAAAATATTTTCTTAACTTAAAATTTTTTAATTCATAAAGTTTCCCCATTCAATAAAAACTGTTGTAGTAAATGCAGCATTGAATTGCTTTCAAAGAAGATTCTAACCTGTAAGAGAAACTTAAAACTAGGATTAAATTTTGATTGTACTACTATAAAGATACATTAGATATTGTAATTTATTTAAAGTTAAAAGAATAAGATCTTTAATATAAATAGTCTAATCCTAATCCATTTATTAAAATTCTATAGTTAAATATTTCTGCAGTATTTTTTGGATACTACGTCCCTTGAAATAGAATTTGAAGCATCTAAAAAGTGACCTCCACTAATAGAGCTGGTGACCATATGGGCTGTGTTTACACTGTCATTTTCCTTGCGGACACGGGCAGCTTTCCTGATACCTTATTGGTTGGTTGGAAAGTTAATCTACCAAACAACCAATCAGTGTCGTAGAGAAATCTGTCTGCGGAGAAGGACTATGGAACACAGCCTCAAGGGGAAATGGGAGAGGTAGCCGTTTTCCAAACCGAAGTCTTCTCTCTGTGTTACTGTAATGGAAAAAATAATTTTCTAAGCCAAATAACAGCCCCTAAATAATAAGGGGCTGTATTGAATACTTTTACAAAAGTTTTTTTATATGATAAATGTAGATGACTTACAGGTCTCTACAATCAAAATTTTTGAAATTGGTTTTAAAATTTTCAATAATGTATTTTTAACAATTTTCGAACCAATTTCCTGAAGTTAAATTATAGACACATGTAAGTTAGCTACATATATCATATAAAAAAAACTTTGTAAAAAATCTTCAATGCAGCCGGTGTGATTTGGTATAAAAAAATTATTTTTTTCCATTGGATTAACGCAAAGAGAGAGACTTCCGTTTGGCTACCCGGCTACCACTGCCGTTTCCCCCTTAACGATGTTTCCGTGCTACTGCGGTTAAGTCGAATAATGGTTGCTAATACTATGATGCTTTAAACCTATTTTTTTTAAAGGACGTTGTACCCAAAAAAGTATTATGGAAATGATTAGCTATAGAATTATAAACAAGTATTTTTCGGATACTTTTACTGCAATTAGAATTTTTATTTAGTTAGAAAATAAACAAATTATTGTTAGAAGAATTCATTTAGTGACCCACACGAGACAAACCAAAATAAACCACAAATACACTAAAGAATACTATAAAAACACATATCGGTTAAAAATGCGAACATGTGTAGTTTGAAACTTTTAAAAAAAAGCATTTAAAATATCCATATCAATGAATAACCTATTGTATAATTTATAACATTTATAAAAAAATATCTTTTTAAATTGACATTTGATTTTGTAAGAACATTAACAAATAAACGATGATTTGTAAAAGTCTACATGGAACAGCAAAATAAACAGAATTTAGAGACATAACCGATATCCTTAAAAATTTTCAAACAATAAGTTTTTAATCACAAAAATTTGTACTTTTTTTAAGGCTCTTTTCAAAACTCTACGTCTCCTAAAGTTTTAAGAATTATTCATACATTTTTTAAAAAAAAACTTCTTCTCCAAAGGTCCCCATAATTTTGAATATTAAGGTAGCATAAAAGGTTTTTTTTTTCATGAAGGACAATGTGTAAAAGTGTAGAAAAATGGAGATTTCATGTTTAGAGTTGATAGAATTTTTTTGTGAAAAAACTGAGCACAATAAACCTTATTGCATCCAAATTTTTGTGAAATAGATTGTTAATACAGGAAAAAAAAATCCGTGCACTTGCTAATTTTTCTCCAAGAAGCCTAAGAGATTTAACATTTAAGTATCTAACGAACCCGAGAAACGTCAAAATCACTTGTAACTTCTATGCAAACATTCTTCTGGTAGATCTGCTCTTTTTCTTTTAGAGTTGAGCTATGAACTCATCTCTTTAATATTTCTTCTTTCACAGATCTTACTTTAATTTGATTTTTTTTAATTATCTAATTTACCCTCTCAACCAAAATTGTAGTAGTAAATGCAACCTTGAATGTCTTTTACATAAGACTTTAACCTATCAAACTTAAAAACTAGTATTTATTTTAATGGATACTAAAACGCTACGTTAGTATCAATTGAACTTAAAGTTAAAAGAATAAGAACGTTTATATAAATTTAATTTTTTTTGAGCAGCAGGATTTTTAACATTTGATTCGATTATCAAGTAATGGAAAAACTTTTTTTTGCATTAAATGCAATTTTACTAACCGCGCACGGTATTTTTTGGTGGCAAACTAAATTTTTTGGCGTTAAAACACCATATGTACATTTTTGTGACCAAAACAAGTAGGTTTGTAACAGAATGTGTCACTTAACCCGGTTCCACACAACAGTTGTGTTTAACAGGTAAAAAGGCAATAAACACAGCATTAATATTCTATATTAAACATTTACATGCTAAATTTGGCTAGTTTAATTTATTTTATTTAGAAAATTCAATAATTATTACTTATCGTTTGCAAAAATTAATTTATATTTCAAAGAATAAATATGTAATATTCCTCGCTTTTAAATAGAATTATTTTTTAAGTTTAATTAAATTTTGCAGTTTTTTAAATAATTGAAGTACTTCGAATTCGAATTCTTTTCTGAAATTTTCAATGTATTCTAATTTCGATGCGCTGAATTTTTTGACGTATCACACTTGTCCGTAGCATTTGTAGTTTGGGCTATGAAAGTGGGTGACGGACAGACGGACTGAACGATTATAATACCTTCCACTTTTTACGCTATAAACGTAGTGTGGAAACCTATTGCTAAAACCTAAATAGTTAACTCAATTTCTTTATTCTTAGTTATAGGTTACCGTCGGAAATATTCCGTTAAGCGGCGGTTGTACATTTTTGGCAACTGTATAACTTGCTCCCGCCAAATGAAAAAGTACCATAACTTCACATTACACATTCACACACACACACTTCACATTCACATCACATTACTAAAAAAAAATATCAAAACAAGAGGATAAGAAAATGTTTTGGAAACAGTCTAAAAAAATGTGATGTTTTGCTGCAAAAAAAACCCCTTCTCGTTGAAATATTTTGTTCTTTTAAAATTATGTATTGTTTATGTGAATTCAATCTTAAAACACTTTGTAGAAATTCTGCAGCTAAATACTACCAAAATATTTTTTGAATACTGAATTTCCTTAAATTCGACAAGGAGTACTTAAGGGACATGGATTTTCGAAAACGGAACTAATTTCCTCAATGTTAACCTATGTAGAAAGTGGATGGAGTTTTTCATGACTAGATCATCATGATCATCCACAATATTTTACCTAATTATTCCGGATTTGTTGGTATGCTTAGGTATCGATAAGTCACACGTTTGTGCTTTTTAAAATCGTCTCCAAGTTAATTAGCATAGAGTTAGGAAGGAGAGGTAGAGGGGGTCTATGAGTTCAAATGGTTTGAAGCAGGGCTGTCAGGTTTTTCGAGCTACTGCGCATAACAAACTGGCACCGAGGTATCCCAAGATGCATCGCTCTAGCGGCTTTTTGAGCTACTGCGCATAACATAGTGACCGAAACTGGCACTGAGGTATCCCAAGATACACCGCTCTAGCCTGCTTCATTTGTGCGCTACTGCGCATATACATGGACCTCTCTATTCTCTTTCCTATCTCTATGTTAATTAGAATGTTTTTTATAAGCTGGAGAAGCAAAACAATGTTTTACTGAGGATTAAAAATATCAAAATCAATGTCAAGGATTTTGCTACATGCAACGCATATCTTATCAACACCTAAGCATACCAGTAATTTAGGAAACAATAGATATAAAAGATAAATATATTTCAATTTTTTTTGTTGTCCGTCTGTCTTTATAATAGCAGATTTTCAAAGTTCTTTCCTTGTTTGTAAGATAGGCATGACATCAGATACTACCTGTCTTATACTTTTTGTCCGTCCGTACTCCACCTGTCTGTACTTAGTAAAAGGAAATAAGTAGAAATTGTGGATGATGGTAATGAAAAACTGAATCTAATTTCTCCATAGGTTAGTTTCGTTCTCCAACATTCTCGTTTCCTTAATAAGTAATGTTTGCTAAATGAATTGGTGACCATATGGGCTCTGTAACGGTCTTTGTCCTTTCGGAAATGGACAGATTTCACGGCGACTGATGGTAGTTAAAGGCGACCGAATTACTACGGGTCTCCAAATCAAAGTGACTGTTAATCTAATGGAAAAAATATTTTGTAAGCCTCAATTCTCCAGCTGTATTGAATATTTTAATAAATGGTTGTTTTATATGATAAAAATGCATCTGAATTACAGATACCTATAATCCCACTTTTCTATAAAATTGGTAGGATTTTTTTTTTAATTTTCAAGAAATAATTTGACATAAAATATTCGAACTCGTTAATTCAAAAGTGAGATTATAGGGCCCTGTAGCCAGCTACATTTATCATATAAAATAAACCGTTTGAAAAAAATATTCAGTACCGATGGAGAAGACTTCGGTTTGGTGACCGAAATCCACTTCTATTCCCCCTTAACGATGTTTCCGTGCTACTACGGTTAAATCGAATGGTATGATTGTCTCCCAAATCAACTTCTATTCCCCTTTAACGATGTTTCCGTGCTACTACGGTTAAGTCGAATGGTATGATTGTCCCCCAAATCAACTTCTATTCCCCTTTAACGATGTTTCCGTGCTACTACGGTTAAGTCGAATGGTATGATTGTCCCCCAAATCAACTTCTATTCCCTTAATTTCCGTGCTACTACGTTAATCGAGGGTATTTGCCTCCAAATCACTTATTCCTTTACTGAGTTCCGTGCTACTAGGTTAAATCGAATGGTATGATTGTCTCCCAAATCAACTTCTATTTCCCTTTAACGATGTTTCCGTGCTACTACGGTTAAGTCGAATGGTATGATTGTCCCCCAAATCAACTTCTATTCCCCTTTAACGATGTTTCCGTGCTACTACGGTTAAGTCGAATGGTATGATTGTCCCAAATCAACTTCTATTCCCCTTTAAGATGTTTCCGTGCTACTACGGTTAATCGAATGGTATGATTGCTCCCAAATCAACTTCTATTTCCCTTTAATGATGTTTCCGTGCTACTACGGTTAAATCGAATGGTATGATTGTCCCCAAATCACTTCTTTTCCCTTACGATGTTCCGTGCATACGGTTAATCGAATGTATGATTGTCTCCCAATCAACTTCTATTTCCCTTTAACGATGTTTCCGTGCTACTACGGTTAAGTCGAATGGTATGATTGTCCCCCAAATCAACTTCTATTCCCCTTTAACGATGTTTCCGTGCTACTACGGTTAAGTCGAATGGTATGATTGTCCCCCAAATCAACTTCTATTCCCCTTTAACGATGTTTCCGTGCTACTACGGTTAAGTCGAATGGTATGATTGTCCCCCAAATCAACTTCTATTCCCCTTTAACGATGTTTCCGTGCTACTACGGTTAAGTCGAATGGTATGATTGTCCCCGAAATCAACTTCTATTCCCCTTTAACGATGTTTTCGTGCTACTCCGGTTAAGTCGAATGGTATTGGTTGTCAATACCCACCAAATAGTGGGATTATCGAGACCTGTAAGTCAGCTACATTTACCATAAAAAAAACAGTTCAAAAATATTCGATACAGCCGGAGAAATGTTGGTTAGGAAATCATTTCCCCCCATTGGGTTAACACAGACATTTTGGTTTGGAGACCCGCGGTCATTCGGTCTAATTCGCTGTTGATCTATCAAACAACCAAGAGTTATAGTGAAATCTCTCCGCGAGGACCAGGATCGTAAAATAGAGCTAAACGATGTTTCCTTGTTACTGCGGTTAATTCGAATGCTATGGTTGCCATTGCCATGTTGCTTCAAACCTATTTAAGGGAGTATGGTATGCAAAAAGTATTTAGGTAGTTTTTAGCTGAAAAATTAAAATAAAATTTTCATAATTAAATATTTATAAAAGAATTATAGACAATTTACCAGATGGAATGTTTTCAAGAAAGTGAAAATTACTATTTTTGCGTATATTAAGATTCTGATAACTTAGTAAAATAGAAAACAATAAAATTACAAAGATTATTAGTATTCGATAAGTCATAAAAATAATTGGTACTTGTATATTTCATGGGTGCAAGCGATTAAGTAACCAAAAATGTACAACCACCGCCAAAGGGAATATTTTCAATGGCCACTGTTAACTGTGTACACTGCGTTTGTCGCCAAGAAAAACCTTTGTCGTCAAAAATTTCGTTTGGCGATATTTGAGGCGATAAAATAGATAAGTACCGAAATAGTTATTTATGCAACAAGTGTGATAAGTAACACTTTTTAAAACTAATGGATTTTATGTAATGACATGTGTTTTAAAAAATTTCCACACTTTTCACACGTGTTTCATACACTATTTTTTATAATTACGTGAAAAAATCTAATCTCATTGGTTCAAAAATTCACGTGCTAAATTTTTTTTACGTAAAGAAGATCGGTATCGATAAATCTCTGGAACTACAAAAGGCAAACTCACTTTTTAGTTTAAAGTCAAACATTTGAACATGGATACTGATTCAAAAATAAAAAAAATAACATTCACGCGCATAATATTTATAAAGAAAGCAGATCAATAAATTTCTTTTTTACGAATATTATGAAATGGAAATTTTACTTGAAATGTTGGCATCTTATGAAAAGAGTGAAAAAAAAGTACTTTTTTTTTCACTGCTTTTGGGTGAAAAAAAGTAATTTTTTATCACTGTTTCTAAAAAGTATAACTTTTCGCACGCGTCTGATATTAAAATTACAGTGTAAAAATCGGATTTTTTTCACGCAATTATAAAATGTATATTTAAAAGAGGGTTTTTTAAAAAAATTAACTGCCTTTTAACGCTTTGTACAAAACTCATCTCTTCCAAAAGTTTCAACAATTTTATGATTTTTAAAAAAAATATTTAATTTTGCTTTACCAAATGTCTACAAAATTGCCGATGGATAGTAAAGTAGCACAAAAGGAAGATTTCGTTTATAAATGACGTTTTAAGAATGACGTAGTACGATTGTCAACAGGATTTCAGAGGGCTTTCTAGTTTCGTCAGCAATGAAATTTAGTATATTTTGTAGTAAAATTGTTAGAATAAACTATTAATTACAACACCACAAAATTTGTTGAAGCTTGTTTGGTCTTTCATTAGCACACAGAAAATTACGTTTTTTTTTAGGGTTTAAGACCTCAAATTCCATTAAATTGATGTTGAGCACATCAACAAAATATTCAACGTTAATTTTGTCAAATTACTTGCAAAACATACTTTTAAATATACACTCTTAACAAAAGTGAATTCACTCCTATAGAGAAGTGCATTTTCGGCACCGGAAAGGAGTGAAATTACTCAGACTGATTAAAACCGCTCGTTTGTTTTAAGAGTGTAATTTGTTGAAAATGTTTGATTTTCTGGCGTCTCAGAAGGAAACGAATTTTTACTTGTATATTAATATACATATTAATATTCTTACCAAAATTAAAACATCTACAAAATTAGGTTTTGGTACAACAGTAACTGACCCAAAACATTTAAATGTGTTAAATACAGTTTAATTCCAAATCTTATACTACAAGATTTAAAATAAAACATTTTTAATAAATTTTTCGATCAATGCAATCATTTATGAATGATTAATAGTTTTGATAAAAGTTAAGAAAATAAGTTTTTGCCTTAAAAGAAATTAAAAAATAATTGTTCATTATTTGAAAATATAATTTTAAACTTATTCTGCAATTCAATCCAAATTATGCGATTTAGATTTAAATAAGGTTTTTTAAGCGAAAATTAATGTTTGCAACAATAGATTTTTTTTCCACTTTTTAAATAATGGTTTGCTAATGGTTTTTTTGCAACACTGAACAATTTTACAATTTGCACTTTAAATAATTGTTTGCTAATTGTGAAATTTTACTGTTTCGAACAATTAAAACCATAATAAAAATAAAATAACTTTTAATAACCCTACGACTGTAATTTTCTTACATTTACAATATTAGCCTGGTTTTATTGTCAATTTTGCATATTTCATTTATATTCAGTAATATGTGGTTGGACACATGGCACATTTTTAAATTATTTACAGCCTTAAATTTTATTTTTAAAAACTAGCGTCAGTTATACGATTCGGAACCTGAACCGTAATCATGGCTCTCATTGGCTGATTTCATTTTACGACTTACAAACTAACCAATCACATCCAAGATTACCCTCCTGGGTCTCTACAATTCTGTCAGTCCAACGCACTGACTATTCAAAGGGATTAACGTTTTCTGCACTTTTTAGAGGGTGCTTATTCCAAAAAAATGGCATTTTAGCATTGGTCCGACTGCGTGAAACCCCTTTACAGTTCGAACTAAAAGCTACTGGCTTCAAATTTGGTGCACGAGTTCCGAGTACCTGTCGGAAGTCATAAGGTTTTCGTGAAATTTGCGCATAGGTTGCTGCCATAGAACTTTTTAGGTTGTAAAGCTATTTAAATCTAAAATTACTTTCATAAGGAATATACTATTTTTTAAATGTGTGCATTGATTTATTCATCGGTAATTGAAAATCGTTTAGTGTTACACCCCCCTAGTTTTTCCTCGTTTCGTATATTTTCATCGGATTGGTTGTCATCCTGTGATCTGTATGACAGCCTATCACATTAAATATTACGCTTTTGGTTTATATGTAAGAATAAATGCAGTTACATTTGCCCAATAATTTACAGCATGAATTTTATGTTTAAAAACCTGTGTCCATGAGTGTACACAATTCGGAACTATAATCACGTCTCTCATTGGCTAGTTTTATTATGAGACTTTCAAAATAACCAATCACATAAAGATTACTGTTCTGGTCTCTGTCTGGATACATTCTGTCACATTTGTCCAATTATTAATTACCGCATAAAATTTGTTTTTAGAATTTTTTTTTATCCACTAGTGTATTACATTTAGTACCTCACTGTTAAAATTGGTGCAGGTTCACCAGATATGTTTCACCATGTATGGTTTCCCGATATGTTCCTATAGCTCAACGCTGAATGTGAAATGTTTCACCTTTTTCGTGTTGTTGACCATTTTCTGGATTGAACAAACTGGAAAGGTTCACGAATCTAAAAATGTGGAACGTTCACCATTCGCCGTTGCAGCTACTAGAACCAATGTCATGGTAACCAGCACAACATTTTTACAGTGCTGAATTGTATCTCGGCTCTCATTGTATTAATTTGAAGTTCAAAATAACCAATCACATTCAAGATAACGGTTCTAGTCTACCATGTGTCTACAGTCCCTAGACAAATTATTAGACGCCCTGTATTTTTTTATAGTAATTTTATGTTTCTTAAGAGTTTTCTTATGCAATAATGGTATATTTAAACTACAATATTATTGGTTTTTATTTAAAAGAATTGTTGTAGACTACATATTTGTATTTATTTTAAGATAATTATGAAAGATTATATGTGGAATCATCATCATCCTCAAATGCAGGAGACAGTACAGACTTGCATTGATATCATGCCGCGCAGAATTAAAGCTTTGATAGCGGCTAAAGGTGGCTCAACAAAATATTGACTTTTACTAACATTAATTTCACTTTTCTTTAAAACTTAATAAACTTATGCTTTTCTAAATGAATGCTGTTTTATTGATGTCAAATAAATCGGTAATTAATAGGATAATATAATAATAAAAAACAAATCAATTTAAAATAATAAAACGGTACAATTTCACCCGGTAATTAATATATTACATGAAATTGCAGTGCGTCTAATAATTTGTCCAGGGACTGTAGATGCATGATAGTCACATTTCTCTTATTTACAGCTTTAATCATATTTTAGGAACTTATATCCATCAGTTTATCCAATTCGGAACCTGAACCGTAATCATACTCTCATTGGCCAGTTTCATTATACTTTTCACCAATTAACCAATCACATCAGAGATTACCCCCTGGTCTCTGGCAATTCTGTCAGTCCAACGCACCGACTATTCAAAAGGATGAATATTTATTAGCTCACTTTTGTGTCCGAAGATACACCAGGAAGGCATCACAGCCTCTTTTCTGTTATATACCTCAAAAACTTTTTCTGTCGTCCCTTGTTATTATTATTATCGTCATCTTTGCTGTCCTCGCCTTCCTTTTGTTGGACATGAATAGGGTGATGTTCAGGTTATTTTTAGATCGTAGGTGTATTTGGTTCTTGTTACTTTATTTTTTGAATTTGAGTCATCAACAGGGCCTAATCTAGAAACAGACTACAGGCACAACAGATTTTGGGGGCACCGTACGATTTTTTTTTGTATAATTGTCTTTAAAAATGTTTCTACCATCTTCAAAGTGATCGATGTCGCAAAAATAAATTTATTTTAATTTATTGTCCAAAAGAATTAGTTTCTCGAGCAATTGTTGCGAATGACAACGGTGATTAAATTCTAATAAAAATGGCTCCCGATGCTTTTTAAATGAGCATTAAATTTAGCAGTTTTTTAAATAATTGAAGTACTTCGAATTCTTTTCTGAAATTTTCAATGTATTCTAATTTCGATGCGCTGAAGTTTTTGACGTATCACACTTGTCCGTAGCATTTGTAGTTTGGGCTATGAAAGTGGGTGACGGACGGACAGACGGACTGAACGAATATAATACCTTCCACTTTTAACGTTATAAACGTAGTGTGGAAGCTAAAGGGAAATGGAGATTTTGTGTTTTCTTTAACGTATGGGAGGGTGCTGATTTAAAAAAAAGGGGGTTTTGAACCTTGGTTCGTCTGTCAGACTGTCATGTGTGAAACTATTCTACAGCTCCAACAAATAAGGCTACGGACTACACTTTGTCCACTTTGGTACACGAGTTCCTAGCGTCTGGATTGGACTTCCTGATAAGGCTTTCGACGAAGTCGCTCATGCGCAAATGGAAGCTTCCATCAAACTGTTTACACTCTTAAAACAAGAGTGAAATTCACTCCTATAGGAGAAGTGCCTTTTCGGCACCGGAAAGGAGTGGAAATTAACTCAGAATGAGTTAAAATCGCTCGTTTTAAGAGTGTAGGACGCAGAATGTTTTCTTTTAATACTTTTACCCACTCCGAAAAAGAGTGAAATTCACTCCTATAGGAGAAGTGCATTTTCGGCACGGAAAGGAGTGGAAATTAACTCAGACTGAGTTAAAACCGCTCGTTTGTTTTAAGAGTTAGGTTTCACGTTTGAACGCCTCGTAAGTAATTTCATATTCATTTTCTCTTTTTTTTTTAAAATATGGCTTTATTGGAATTCAATCCATTATTACAGAGATCTCATCACTGACAGAGAATAAACAACGCAACAAATAACATAATAAAGAATTAACATATGTACAAATAGCAGAACACAGGGGACAACCGTAAGGGAGAGTCCGGGAAAGAAAATAAGGTGAAGAGGAGGCAGGCATGTTTCATCAGTCCATTAGTACTCTTGCTTCCCAATAAAGTTTAAAGATGTCGCCTTGCTGTTGGGCCACTCCATTCAGTTTTGGACACACAAGTAGGTGGTCCATGTTCATAACTCCAGCACTGCATAATGAACAGACGCTCGTGTGAAGAATGCCTATTATATTCAGGTGCTCTGCCAAACAGTCATGTCCTGTCTTTAATGTGAAGTGTGCAACCGCTTCTTTACGTGGTCTTTCACTGAAAATTTTCCAGCTGTTTTGGATATTGTGCCCCTTTTTGTTATTGGAGTTAATCATTAGATTATCTATAGAAGAGTTATTGATAATATTATATATTATTGATATGATTATAAATTTTTTTCTCTAAATGCATCGATCTTTTGAGAGGCAGTTGTGAAAGTGTCGTGTGGTGTTACACAGCTATGGTTTGTAATCAAAATATTTTTTTTAAAAATAAGAATTAAACGAATGTGATCGTTCTCGTAACAAAGAATAGTATATTCAATAATGTACGTAGAAACGAAATAAAGTCATTAGTTCCTTTAAAAACATGTGCAGTTCCAGTGATGGAACACCATTTTGGAATCTACTTTAAGCAAATTTGAACTATCCGCTGCTGTAAAACCTCCCCCCATTATCTATATAATTCTTATTTTAATAGTAAGTTAGATTAAAACCAGTTTAATTACAAACAAAAAAAACATCGCACCGTTTTTTTTTATACATACTAGTGACGTCAGCCAAATCGACGTGTTTGTGATCACGTGACGTACCGATGAAAAAAAAAAGCCATTTTAAAATGATTATTAATTATTTAAAGATTTATTTTGCAAAAAAATATATACGTTTGTTATATTTGGGTTCAAACTATAATTTAACCAACACAGAACAAGTCTAAAACACCACTCCGTTCCCATCCGGACTTTTTAGTCGGACACGACAAGACAAAAGGTGGTTCTCAGGTGAAGAGTTAGGGGGTGGGTGGGCGAAAAGAATTAAAACATCCGGGCCCGCCTTTTGTCAATGGCTGTCTTTTAAAACTCCCCCCCCCCCAACCCTTTTGTTGGGGGTACAATAGGGAGGCACTTTTCGAACCTTTTCTTAAGGGAGGTATGAAAAGAAAAGTCGTCTGAAAGCTTTTGTGTGCCCTCACAATGGTCAGGTTTTTGAAGTTTTGGCGCGAAAAATGGATGTGGCGCTGCTGGAAAAAAAGGGTTGTGTGGGAGTTGTTGTGTTAGAGCTGTGCATTGTTTTTAAGATTTTAATGCTTTAAGTTATTAAATTTGAAAGTGATTTGTTGTTGGTTCAAAGTTTAAGGGGGACGCATTACCCAAAATTTAGGGCTGCCCAGAAAATAATTAAGCATGCTCGAATGCTGTGAGCTAAGGATATTGCAAAAAAGGTTTCTTTTATAATGGTGGAGGTTTATTGAAAATGATATGGTGTTTTGCTAAAATGGTTTTTGAAATTTTATGTTGATTTTTTTTTTAATTTTTTCGGCTTGTGAATTGTTAAAACCCTAAGGCCTTTAGGTAAATTAATGTAGAGCTCCAAATTTTTTTTCCCGTGTTAAAACATTTGTTTAACAAAAGTTGGTATGGGATAAGGTCTAGTGTGAATAGATTTTAAGAAAAATGAAGGTGAAAATTTACAAAAACTCTTATGTAGCTTTATATATAAAAATGGGTTTTTTTTGTTTAACTGATATCTCAAAATCCATACCAACTTATATTAATAGATGTTGTATGAACATTTAAAAAAAATCATTACAAAATTCTTTAAATTGTAGGAGGAGTAGCATTTTGAAAAAAAATGTTAAAATTTGTGAATTTTTATTTTCTAAAAAAACTTATGTTTTAATATTTATCTTTTTTTTTCGTATGTTTATCGAATGTTAGTTCTTTGTAAAAATAGTTTAATTTGAATGCTAGCGATAAAAATACTGGATTTAATTTTTTGGGTACCGCGTCCCCTTAAAATCGATTGGGAGCTAGGTATTTCAGTTGGTAAGGCGCTTGCCCTGCATGCGAAAGGTCCTAGGTTTGGGTCCTATTGTGCCAAAATAACTGTTGACCTATAAAAGATCAGTGCAGCTAAAATGTCTGACAAATAATACGTCGTGTAGTGGAAGTGCACGTTAAATATGCTCCAAAGTCCCGATGCCACGTACGATGTCGTGCTTAAAATTTGCGTGGATAGCTACTCTGGGTGTTGGCTTGTCACTCGACTGTGATTGTAAATTACTGCACCTGTCGTCGAAAACTCGTGTAGCTCTAATGCGATTATAATTCAACCCAACCAGCAATACTTTAATACTTTACATTTTATAAGTTTTTAAAAATTCTTTTAGAATCATTTACTACAATCATTTAATTTAAAATTACAAAAAAAATTTATTGTGTTAAAGAAATTAAATTACATCCGGTAAAGGTTACGTTTCTGCCAAATTGCATACTCTTCTGAAGGATAGTTCCATATATGACCCACAAGTCTCTCGGGGACATACGTCCCATTTCTACCCATCATAGAGGTGCGACGAAAATTCTTATTAACTCTTAACTCACTGTAGCTGCCTCAGTAACCCACAGTCTACCAAAAGGATCCTCAAGGTGGAGATGAGTTACCTCGGCTTATATACTACTATTAACGTTGTAATCTGGAATAGTGGTAGGAACGTGGCTGTAAATCAGCGCCACCTAGTTGTTGATGGCATATTGAGGTTGCGTGTGTGGTGAACCGCCACATCTATAATAATAAAAGAAAGAGTCTGTGTCTGTTTGTCATCGGATCGTAAAAGACCTACTTATACTGCCCTCAGAAATTCGAAATTTTTAAGACAGATTCCCTTTAATAACGTGTGCACCTGAGGCTTATTTTTTTTTATATTTGTTCCATTTTTAGAGAAAATTCGTATTTTCTGAAAAAAATACACCACTTTCGCTCAAATCCGATCATTTTTTCTCTTTCCTGATGCCGTCGGCTGAAAAAATTAAATAAAACTTTTAACGAAAACATTTAAAATTCAAAATGTTTATTTTATTCTTTGCCATTACTTTCAGAAACTAAATTCATTATTTGAAAAATAATTGACATGTTTCAAGTGACGTAATTCCGCCAGTCTTTATTCCCAGATTTTATTGTAGATTTATTTGATGATTTTTTCATTGATTTTTCTGTTGACTGCATGTATGCATATTTAAGCAATAAATGTATACTTAAGCTATTACTGAACTATGATGGTTAATAAAGGCCATCGCACTAGAGCTATTAGTGTTTTATGTCTTTATTTTTTCGCCAAATACGTTACCAAATTATTAATTAAAATTCGCCAAATAGGTAATTTCTTTTATAAATAATTTATAAGCTGGTCGGTTTTTCGAAGGTCATTGTGTTAGAGCTGTATAATGGGTGTGGGTAGCTATATCTATTTTCTCACCAAATTATTTCCCAAAACGCGCCAAATGAGCTGAAAGGTTTTATGTATTTATGAGGGAATTGTGATGACATTTATGAGTGCATTTTATAGCGTATTTTTCATTTTGGAATTTTAAGGCAATGAAACGGGATTTATAATTTATAACGAGCGGAAACAATAACAAGTTTATGATCCTATAACAGGTTATATGGTACACATGTTTGCAATCTATTTGATATTTTTTTTATTCCGTGCGAAGAACGGGTATAAATTTGCTAGTCACCAATAAATAACACCTATGCAGAAATGTGCACTTTAAATATGTTTCACAAGATTGCATTGAAGCTCTCTGTTATTAAAGTCCAACATCTGAGTGGACCTTAGAGCAGGAGAAACGCGTTTACTAAAAAAAAATCTAATCTATGGTGTGATTTGCATAAATATGTTTTTCTAGCTATATAAGTCAGCAATGATAAGATAAAATGACAAAATTTATATAGATTTCTGATTTTAAGGTAGCTCCCTACCTTGAGTTGTCTAATTTTTTAATACTTTAAAATTAACTAATTTTTTTAGTGGTAATGATAAATAATAATGTTAAATGGAATATTTGACCAAAACAAATTAAATTAAAATTTTATTTAAAAAAAAAATGGAAATTTTGAAGAAATTTGCCTTAAATATAAGCCTTACGCAAAAGGTCATAAGTCAAAAAATAATTCATTTGTTACCTAAATATTAGGCAGAGTCATTCATTAGGCCTTTTTACATGTTTTGAAATGAGATTTAAGCAAAACTCTTAATATTTTAGGAATTACATGGTATCAAAGCCATGTTTATAGAATTTTTTCCAAAATCAAGGAAATTTTAATATTAAAAAGTCTATAAAATAAATTCTATCAATTATTTTACTTAGATCTCATTTCAAAACACATGAGTTTATAATAAACACGCACTGAAAATTTTATTACATTATATCAAGTAGTTTTTGAGATCAGGTTTTAAAAAAACATTGTTGTTGAAAAATACCGTTCTTCAGAAAACGCGTTTAAAGTATAAAGTTCTATCTTTCCGGTTTGGTTAGGGCAAAATTTGACACACTATGCTTTACTGAAATAGCCATAACTTTTCATTAAACTATCGTAGATTTTAAATTTTAACTTTTTTAAACGTAAGTAATAGGGCTTCTTTTTAACCCTTTCAGTCCCAATGACAATTTGGCATCATAATTTTAGAAATTTTTTCTGGTCGTCCATAACCATTTATGATATCAAAAAAGCACATCATTCGATTCTTCAAATATTTTTCTATTAGAAAATATTTTTTATTAATCCCAATAGATGTCAGCCCTATTATTTCTTTAAAATTATGATCAGAAACATGATGATGCCAAATGGCATCACTGGGAATGAAAGGGTTAAAACAATAAACAAAATTTGTAAAAATTGTCAACATTTGCCATTTTCAAGGTAGGGAGATACCTTAAGAAATTTAAAATCTCGAAAGGTTACAAAACTACGAATCACATTCTATTGAGTCTTATATGACCACCAAAAATAAACTCCCATAGTCCCCACCACCGCACAATAGCTCTACAACCACATAAAAAAGACACCGTCTTATATTATCCCATCGTACAAAAGAGCCCATTGTATAACAGGTGCCAGGGTCGCTCTATTCACACACAAGAGATAACGAAAAGCGCGGGCGTGGAAAAGAACAGTTATGTTCCACGAGCACAAAAAGATCTCGTCCCCCCCCCCCCCATCGCAACAAAAGTTGCCCCAAATTACATGCACAGGGGTGCGAAGGAGAAGAATGCGTTGATTCTTTTGAATTGAAGTTGTTGGTTTTTTAGGGTCTTGTATGGTAACAAATATAAAATTAACAAAACTATACTATTCCAATGGGAAAACTTTGGCCCCTGTTTTTCAATAAAGTATACGACATGTACTACCGAAAATTTACCAAAAAATACAGATGAAAGTTATTTTGCCTTTGCAATAATTAAAAGTATAATGTTAAAGATTAATTAGTTATAATTAAAACAAAATTTTAGTAATTATTCACAAACTACAGATGGCAGCACTAACGGCATGTAAATATCTAAACAATTTTTTAATTATAACTAATTAATATCTTTAAAATTATGCTTATTAATTATTTTAATGGCAAAATAACTTTCTTCTGTATTTTTTTATAAGTTTTCGTAAGTACATGTCGTATACTTTATTTAAAAACAGGGGCCAAATTTTCTCAATTGGAATGTTTTTTTTTAATGTTTAACTGCTCCTTTAGTAGTTTACTTTTCAGGTTTTTGTTTTACATTGGGTCTTTCTTGAGATCCAAAAACGAACAGAAATATTTTAAAGTGAAATTCCGTTCAAAACGGAACTTAAAAGTTTGAAGATGAACTGGCCATATTTGTTTATTGCCATTGAATTGTATAAATCCGTTATTCCGACAAAGACAGATCTAAAATTCTAACAATCTTCTAACCTCATAAGACAAAATATCGTGCAAACCGAAGTTTCCCAAAACAACATCGTTTCGGTAACACTTGGCATAGTTGAAATTTAATCGAATTAAAACCGATGAAGTTAAGTAAAAGCAGGTATAAGAACAAGTTGCACGTAAATATCTCCAACACAGCTGACGAAAAAACACTCATTTTGAGAGCAAAATCTAAACAACCAAAGACATCGCAGGAAATTCAAAAATTATAAGTTACGTCACCTGAAACAACCACATTTTCTTATCGATTCAAGTTTACAAAGCCATATCAGATAAAAACTATTCCTCCATAATAACACTTAACACCGTCCCCAACCCAATCCCCTATTGTGTGCACCCTGGCCCTTTAACACACCGATTATTGTTGGGTCTTTTGAAGGTCTTGCACGACCACAAAAGGACCTCGGACCAATAACTCAGGGTACCTCGGACAAGTAGCTTATATCTCAATGGTTTAGTATAGGAGATAGGCCAGTTTTCTATGCGCGATGTGGTATTGTGTAGAGCTCTGATAGAGAAGAGCTTTCCTTTTGTATGGGGGTTTTCTTGTCCCTTTTGGTTGTTTAAGGGGCCATCTACATAGTGCGTACATACAAAGCGCTGGGTTTAGGGGTTTCATCTTTAAGGGGACACGGTACCACTTTCAAAAAAATATTTTATTTAGACATATTCACTATAAAATTGATGTTTTATTACTTAAATCTGTATTTAAAAACAATATACGACAAGAAAAATTTAAAAATAATTTAATTTTTTAAGTTATTTAAAAAATTGCATTTTCTGAACTTTTTTTTTTAAATGCTAAGGCTTTTTTTTAAATACAAATATTTTAACCCACACACAATATTTTTCTCGTGTACTTTAAACTGTTTTATATAAAAATTGGTATCCAAATTTTATCTTCAGTAGTTGTTTTATAAAAAAAATTATCCAGAAAATCCCAAATTATTTTAGCATATTTGAAAAATTTCGACTTTAGTATTTTTTTTATAAAAAAAGTATTTCTTTTGAAAACAATTTTAATACCAATTCTTAATGTTAACATATTTGACAGACTGCATACAAAATTCTTTAGACTTTTATTAATAATTAAAACAGCCTTAGCATTTTGAAAAACTTGTCATCAAGGAAAAATGAGCACCGAGAAAAACACATTTAAAGTTTTCATTCGTTTGCATTTTTATCCTACCTTTCCTCATAAAAAGTGGAATAACTTTTTTAAAATATAGCTAGACTTTTAAAATTTGGTAGACTTATTTAGAAGATTTAAAACTTTAATGTTAGCAAATAAAAAATTCTCAATTTTTGCCGTTTTTGAGGTACTGTATCCCCTTAAGGCAGAATGGAAGTGGTAGCCAAACCGCTCATTTTCAAATTTTCTTGCCAATTGTCGTTAATGGGTTAAATTGAATAACTCTGTTTTGGGCAAGAAAAAGTTGATTAAGATCATGTAAAAGCTATAATAAGTAACAGTTACTTTCAAAAATCGATTTTCAAAATTATTTAATTGTTCATTAATCACAATTTATCAAAACCCTCAAATCAATAATTTTGTATGCAATCCGTTTATAATATGAATAAATCCCTAAACCATGCTTGAATATCCCGATTTCCCCTATGAATGTATCAAATTAATCGCTCAATGTAAAAAAGGACATGTCCATAGAGGAACATACCTCCACGCTCTTTTTGTTAAAAATTTTATCGGCAGATGAATGGTTTAGGGAAACCTTCCTGCATGCATGACTCATTTCAACATTTATCTATTCAAATTGTATACTTAAAATCTTCATGACAATACAAAGTCAATATCCAGTTCTTCAGTGTTATTGTCCTATGCCTTTTGTAATATGCGATTTGCATAAGAACTATGGGTTCAAATCGTATCTAAAAAAAAAGCTGGGTTCGCTGGTGATAATTAAAAGGGAAAATTTTATTGAAGGGAGAATTGTGCTAGGAAAATCCTTATTTTAGGGATTAATGTGGCTTTTTTTAGGGAATGGTTCTTGATTGTTTTCGTGTTAGTCTTAATTTCTTGGAAATGGCTATTGATGTTTTTAAGGGGATACGGTACGCAAAAATTGGTCAAAATATCGATTTTTCAGTTTTTACTTCGTATTATTCACATTATCTTTCTGAACATTTACTGAAAGTTTCTGAATGATATCTTTAGTAAAAAAAAGTTATTAAATATTTTCTGGAGTCATTCCTGTAAGTTTGAATACGTATTTCGTCTGCTTCCAACCTTTTTTCTCTGTTTCGCGTTTTCCAATTGTGTTTAATAAATCCCTAAGGCTTTTTTTGCTATATAAGTTAGAATTTAAAATTTTTAAAACTTTGTTCTTATACAAATGGTGCATAAAATTGTGTATGGAATAAGGTCTACTATGTATGGTTGTTTTTTTAAAAAAATCTTGAATTCTATAATTTGTAATTTTTTGAGATTTTCAGTATAAATGCATGTTACTTTTTATCTGTAGCTCACATTTTAAAATCCTTCCACAGTTCTTGAACAAATAGTTTTAAAAACAAACTATAAAAGTTTGGAGTTATTCTCAAAATTGAAAGAGGAGTAGCGTTTTAAAAAAGTTCAAAATTTTGACTTTACAAGTATTTCATTTTTTTTAATATTTGTTTTTATTGCTATGAAATGTTCAATTAGAATGAACATTATATAAAACCACTGTAATTTACAAGTTTATGTTATTATTTCTAGAAATAATGTTTTGGGTACCGTATCCCCTTAAAGATTTTCCTTTAATTTTGGCATCGAATTTTGTCTTCGGTTAGATTTAGTCCCGACCGAGAACAAACTAATAAGACAACTGAAGCTCTTTTGTGGTGTCTCACGGTTTGGGTTGTCGGCCGATCCGAAAGAGAGGAACGAAACTTGTTCGAAACCTGAAAGGTATCTTCAGCCATGCGCGAATATGCTCCATACTTTTCTTTAGAAATGCCGACAATCTAAACCAGATTAGCGGGTTGTTAAGAAGAGCTTATGCGGCCTCGAAGTTGAGTAGGCAATGATTTAGTTGAACTACTACACGAGGGTTATTGAAGATTGGTTTTGGCAATTCCATTTTATAAAATATTGTAAGGCTAGAAATAATTTGTAGGGGGCTGGGGAGCCCCGTCGGTTAGGCATTCGCCTTGCATTTGAAAGGTCCCAGGTTCGGGTCCGGGCATCGGCGAAATAACTGCCGACCTATAAACGGCCCCTGCAGCCAAAAATGTCCGACGAATAATACCCCGTGTGGAGGCAGTGCACGTTAAATATCCTTCAAAGTCCTAAAGCTGCGTACGTTGTCGCCTTTAACGGTTGCGTTGGGTGCATACTCAGGTGTCAGCTGGTCATATGGCTGTGGTTCTAAAATACGACGCCCGTCGGCAATAGCCCTCGTGTAGCTCTAGTGCGACGATAATTCAAACTAAACTAACCTTAATGTGTAAGTTTATGGTGTGGTGGTTTGTGAATGGTGACTTGTTTTTGGTGAATGCTTCCCAACGGTCGATTTTCTAATCTACTTACAAAATTAATTATATTTTTTCCGGCTATATTGTTTTAAATTTAATTATTTTTTTAAAATTTAAACAAAATGTTGCTTAATAAAATGAGAGGTCAACCAAATCTACTTTTAAAGAAGTTTCATATTTGACAAAAAAAATAGTTGATAAACTTCGGTTAAAGATAGGTTCATCTTAACACTACAAAAATAATGCTTAGGTCTGTGGGACTGACTCTATTAACCCGTTAAAGATCACTTTGTGAATGCCATTAACACCTACCTTTCGGAATAAAAACGTTTAGCCTAATTGTTTTAAATTTGTTTTTAGTGTAACTTAATTTGGGCTACATACAGTCCCTGGACAAATTATTAGACGCACTGTATTTTTTATAGTAATTTTATGTTTCTTAAGAGTTTTTATGCAATAATGGTATATTTAAACTACAATATTATTGATTTTTTGATTGTTGTAGACTATATATTTGTATTTATTTTAAGATCATCATTATTATTAATTATGATTAAGATTAATTTACATTAATTATTTATTATAAGATTATTTATGTGTGGAATCTTCATCCTCAAATGCAGGAGACAGTACAGTCTTGCATTGATAGCATGCCGCGCAGAATGAAAGCTTTGATAGCGTCTAAAGGTGGCTCAACTAAATATCGACTTTTACTAACATACATTCCACTTTTCTTTAAAACTTAATAAACCTATGCTTTTCTAAATCAAATAGATCGGTAATTGATTGGATAATATAAAAATAAAAAACAAATCAATTTAAAATAACAAAACAGTGCAATATCACCCGGTAGTTAATATTTTACATGAAATCTTGCAGTGCGTCTAATAATTTGTCCAGGGACTGTAAATTGTTCTGAAATATGGTCTTCCTTTACCTGGTATTTTGTCATTTAAATATATTTATGCAGAAAGCTCTTTCACGCGTGGTAAATTTTCTTGCTTGCCAATCTTCGTTGATGGGTCAAAGAAAGACTGATGATTTTCAACTTTCATTTAAGAACTCTACACTCTTAAAACAAAAGAGTGAAATTCACTCCTATAGGAGAAGTGCATTTTCGGCACGGAAAGGAGTGGAAATTAACTCAGACTGAGTTGAAACCGCTCGTTTGATTTAAGAGTGTATGGATAACAAGTTTTTAAAGAACTAAAATAGCCTACTTTCCTGTTACTTAAATGCTTACTGAAATTCTAATCGGGAAACAACTAGGTTCATAACAGTAAATATCATCAACAATCGTTTCTACCCTAGATTTACACACATTAGAAAAAAAATCGCTAAACACAGCATCCAGCTTATAATTTAAACTTCTAAAAGCCAAAATAAACTATTTTCCTTAATATTCTTTCGCAAATTAACTTAATATTATTTATCGTCTGCTCGATTTATTTGTAGTTCGAAGAATAATTAAATATTTATTAGTACCAAAAATAATGAAACTACTCCAAACTGCATTAAAAAAAAATAAATGGAAATTAAAACTAAGCAGAATTTTATGCAAAAAATATGCATTGCCGCTTTTTTGGTAAACAACAATCAAAGAATCACATTGTGCTACATTTTATGACGTTATTTCAAAATGATTCATGAAAAAGTTATTTAGCTTCAAATATTTTTAAATAGTTTCTCATGACATTGTTGATTTGGCAATAGTGATTTAAATGACTCAAAATTGAATTTCAATGCTAATTCAATGGGAAATTTGCCGACAGATAGATTTATGTCCGTCCGGACGTACAGACAGGCGGACAAAAAGTATGCAAGTTGGGTCTCTGATGTCAAAGCTTTTTAACAAAAAGAGAATTTTTAAGATCCGAATGATAGAACCGATTTTGGAAGGGGATTACGGACAGACGGACATCGACCGCATGTCAATACCTACTTTTTCATTTTTTAAATTCTTTCGAATTAAAAAAAGAAAAGTAGGCTAAATACCGCTCACAATTCGTTCAGGTGAAATCGATTGACCTGTTATTTATTTATCATCCGTATTCTTTTACGGGAACAAAACAGGAAAAAAAACAGCCAAATTCCTGTTGTTTTAGGGGCGATCTGAATAATAGTGAATACGTCTTTTGTCTGCCGCTATAAAAGGGGTGAAAACATAAAAAAAACCTCACAAAATTTCTCTCCTTTCTACAAAAGAAAGCAATAAAAAAACTTCCCTGAAAATATCCTGATCCTTTTTGTGTAGTTTCATAACTCTTTTCAAGAAACAATATAAAAAAAGTTCGCATTGTTCTTAACATTTCTCGTTGATATGTTAGACACCTCTCCCCCCCCCCCCATATTAACTATTCTTTTCAGTGTGACACTTTGTTCTTTATTTTTTTTTCAGCGAACTTTTTGTCTTTATTCAAATATAATAGGAAAGTGCCGTTTCTTTTTCTTCAGTTTTTTTTTTAGATTTAAGGAATTGAACTATGGGGTTGGTAATGAGTGTATTAAATATCTACGAGTGCAAAAATGGTGTATATGTTACGGTGAATTTCGAATTTCAGATAACTTCGGGCATTCAGCGTAGCATGTTTATATGAGGGTTCCAGTTTCAAAGCTCACTTTCTCTAACGTACAATTAAGGTAACAAGGAACAAAACGGCCACTCAAAATATCGAATTTTCATTTAAACTTTAGTTACTGAACCGGGCCTTTACGAAAGAACTTCTATGATGCCCATTTGAATATGGGGCTGGAGTTCGCAAATTTGGTAGTTAATTTCAATATAACTTTGTTGCCAGCTTTAAATGTCGTTAATCCAAAACACCCATTTTGAGCCTTAAGGTACACTTTTTTCTTTTTCTTTGTCACTAGAAGGGTTGAAATTTTCTGTGATGTTGTATATGTTAGTTAAAACCCGAAATCAGCTAGAACTAGAATTAACTAGTGGGAACTAGTTTTAACTGAGACCATTAGTTAAAACTAGTTTCCACTAGCTAAAATCAGTCATCCCCAGCTAATACTGGTTTCAGCAAAATAGATTGGTTCAAACTAGATTTAACTATAAAAAAACTTATTACTCTATTAGATAAAACTAGAATTAACTGAAAATAACGCGATTTAGGATAATAGGTTTAGTTTAGTTATTCGAATTTTGCTGAAATGCAATGAAGGCGTTATAGTTATTGGAAGACTCCTTTAAGAACGGTACTATGCGTTTTTTAAAGGACTACATTGTCGTAATACGATTATAAAATTCCTCTTTTCAAACATTTTATAATGGATTCATATTTAATTAATGAAGCAAAGTGGAAGATCTTAACTTTTATCTCAAACATGTAAGATAATTCTAGTTTTTGATAATTACAACTAGTTTTAACCAATGCAATTGAAATTTGTAACCAATGCAATTGGTCAAAACTAATATTAGCTAGGGAGGTCCAGTTTTAGCTAGTGAAAACTAGTTTTAACTAATGGCCGCAGTTAAAACTAGTTCTCACTAGTGAATTCTAGTTTTAGCTGATTTCGGGTTTTAACGGTAACATATACATGTCTAGTTAACACAGTGAACCAAAAATATCCCAAAAAAATATTACGTGAGTAAAAATAAGACGATTTTTCTGATTTAAGATATGCGCAAAATTTCTATTTATGTTAATAACTTAAAATTATGAAAAATGTGAGCATCAGATGGGTTAATACTCTTTTATTCACCCTTTTTCCATCCCAATACCTGTCTTGTTTTAAGGAATTTCTTCCACCCAGGAGAAGAATTCGGTCAATAATATCCCTTTTAGTCATCGTAATGATGTCACCCAAAGGCAACGAGCTAAAATCTATAGCGTATTTTAATATACCTAAAATGCAAATTGATGCAAGTTTTTCTCGAAATTTTTTATATTCAATTAATAGTTAAGTATATTAAGTAGTAAAGTCATATTTTAATTAACAATTTAAATATTCTTATAAATTTATTTATCTAAATTTTTAGCATGATGCCTATTAAAAGCTTATTAAAGCGCGTTTCTGTAAATGCTGTTTCACAATTAGGTGACTTCAGTTGTAAAAAAAAAAAATTTAAGGGAAGGACAAAAGGTTTATTTAAAAGCATGTTCGCATTGATTATTTTTTCACGCCTTTTAAAACACGCATTTTTTTTCGCGATGTCAAAATTTATGATTATATCTAATATCAACAATAAGTTGACAAACGATGAAGAAAAAGTTTAGTTTTATGTTCAGTAAAAAGTTTGCATAAATATGTTTAGAAAATAAGCTTGAAACTTGGGCTATATCATAAACCTTCTACAAATCTATTAATGTAGAAGCTGAGGTTAAAATATATAGTAAAAGTAAAGAGTTTAATACTTTCTAGTCAAAGATAGTTAGGTTTTAGCTTCCACACTACGTTTATAACGTAAAACGTGGAAGGTATTATAATCGTCCAGTCCGTCCGTCCGTCCCCAACTTTCATAGCCAAACTACAAATGCTACGGACAAGTGTGATACGTCAAAAAATTCAGCGCATCGAAATTAAAAGACACTGAAAATCTCAGAAAAAAATTCGGATTCGAAGTACTTCAATTATTTAAAAAACTGCAAAATGTAATGCTCATTTAAAAAGCATAGGAAGCCATTTTTATTATAGAATTATATCACCATTGCCATTCGCAACAATCGCTCGAGAAACTTTAATTCTTTTAGACAATAAATTAAAATAAATTTATGTTTGCGACATCGATCCGTTTGAAATGACGTCAAATATATTTCAATACGAGATTGTTGTATGTTGATATGAAATGTTTTCATTCTATTTAAAAGCGAGGAATATTGCATATTTATTCTTTGAAATATAAATTATTTTTTGCAAACGATAAGTAATAATTATTGAATTTCCGAAATAAAGTAAATTAAACCAGCCAAATTTAGCATGTAAATGTTTATTATAGAATTAATGCTGTGTTTGGCGCTTTTTTACCTGTTAAACACAACTGTTGTGTGGAAGCTGGTTAAGTGACAGATTCTGAAATAAACCTACTTGTTTACTTTCAATTACGTAATATAAAATATAGGCTGTGAAAGAATTGCTATATGGAGTTAAAAATGCGAAATGGAGATTTTGTGTTTTCCACACGTTTAGGAGAGAGCTGATCTTGAGAAAGTGGTTTTTGAACCTTGGTTTGTCTGTCTGAAACATAGATATCATAGTTAAAGTATTAGATTGGCAGATCACGTGACCTCCAATGCTAACGACGGGACGCGCATGGAGACCAGAAAAAGAGGGCAATGAGGCCAGGGTTGCCATCAGTTTTAGGAGAAAAACACTACAAAAAATACCATTTAATTCTAAAATTACAAAACAAGACCATAAAATTTTTAGCTGCAATTTGGAATGTTTTTGACTTAAAAAAAACGTGATTCGCTTTGCTAGTATTTTTATGGTATGTTTTTGTATTTTTAGAATTATATGGTATTTTTTCGTAGTGTTTTTCTCCTAAAACTGGTGGCAACACTGGCCCCATTGCCCTCTTATTCTGGTCTCCTTGCGCGTCCCGTCGTCAGCATTGGAGGTCACGCGATCTGCCAATCTAATACTTTAACTATGATATCTATGGTCTGAAACCTCTCTATCCCTTTAGAGTGGTTTCAGACCATAGATATCAGTTAAAGTATTAGATTGGCAGATCACGTGACCTCCAATGCTTTACTTCTCCAATGACGGACTTTCCTCTATGGTACACGAGTTCGTAGTACCTGTTGGACGTCATAATTTTTTTTGAGAATCACGCATCTACAAAGGGTAGCTTCCGTAGAAGGTTTTGGGTTTTAAAATTATTAAAATTATCCTGTAGGGTGAATAATTACCTTTTTAAATGTATGGACTTACTGAGTGGTAATTGAATATTTTGTGTTGTCATAAACCTGTGGCGGTTTCACCACACACGCAACCTCAATATTCCGTCAACAACTAGGTGGCGCTGATTTACCATCTCGTTCCTACCACTATTCTTGATTACAACGTTTATAGTAGTATATAAGCCAAGGTAACTCATCTCCACCTTGAGGATCCTTTTGGTAGACTGTGGGTTACTGAGGCCGCTACAAACCCTTAGTTTTAAAGATAAATAGTATTTTAAAGCTTATGTTTCTTATGCTGTTTATGAGAGATTTAATTAAAAAAATTTAGGATTAGTTTAAGTTCACCAAAAAACTTCAAATGCCCCTAAAACATACACCTATCAAGATTAAGGTTTTTCAGTGGTATTTTATTTGCAATTTTAAACAAAATTAATTCAGAAATTACAATTCAAAAGAATCCGTACCAATTTAAATTTCAAGAGGATTTAAACGCGCTTTTAATTTCTTTAATTTAAGTATATAACAATGATTTTCTGTCAGCATATTCACAATAGATTAAATTATACATTGAACAAAAACCATTTATTTCAAAACTGCCAAGAATTCAAAAAAAAATATATATATATTTTTACATATAAAGCGATGGACAACAATAAACATAATACGGCGGTTGTTTGAAAAGTATGTAAGGGACATATTTGGTTTTAGATTGTAAATTTTAGTTGAGAAAAAACTTATGTTTTTATTTTAATAAATTAAACTGTATGAGATCCCTCCTTCATATTCAAATTTTATGTATATATAAAAATAGTTATTTTTTCACGGTAGGTGGAAAACATCAAGTATCATAGTAAAAAAGTTTGCCGACTCGCTTTTGAAAATGAGTAATGAGCATTGTACTCGCCGCTAACCAAATTAGAGCAAGTTAGGGATGGCAGTTTTACAAAAACCGTTTTTTTTTTACGACGCCGCGGCCGGTCGGTTTTACCGGCGCGCCGGTAAAACCGAACCTTAAAAATACCGGTTTATAAATTACCTTAAAAATACCGGTTTATAAATTACCTTAAAAATACCGGTTTATAAATTACCTTAAAAATACCGGTTTATAAATTACCTTAAAAATACCGGTTTATAAATTACCTTAAAAATACCGGTTTATAAATTACCTTAAAAATACCGGTTTATAAATTACCTTAAAAATATCGGTTTTCCATCCCTAAAGTGTAACAAATAAGGGTGGCGGGAACTATAGACAATTTGTTTTAGAATGGACAATTGAAATGGGGCGGGGTGGAGCGGGGTTTGTATGTCGGAATTAAGACAATGTTTGGCGTAGCTGTGACGTTATTGTATAGGCGTGGTCATTCTAGTTGTCCATTAGAAAATCTTGACAGTTTTCATCTTTTCCAAAAGAAGCTGCTTATTCCGTCAAGCTTTTTATAAATTCTGTTCTTTAAATACGCAGTCATTTTTATCGTTACATTTGCAACCATAAATCAAACTATTTTCCCTTATGCTACCCACGGTACGAATTTCCACTTGTAATCTTTGTTTACACAATAACCGGGGGGCTGGGCAGCCCTCTCGGTAAGCATGCGCAAGGTCCCAGGTGCGGGCTAGATCATAAGAAAAATTACTTATGGCTTAATTATAAATTACCTACTCGGGTGTCGGCTCGTCACTTGACTGTGGCTCTCGTTTTTATCGTTACAGTTGTAAAGGCCTTATCACACGAGAGCTCGTTCGTTCAGCGACGTCCGTACGCCATATCAAAAACTGGGTTTTGGAGCAGTTTTTGCTCGATGAGCATTTTCGAGTCGACTCGAAAAAAATCCGGCTCATTTTTGCTGTTCAAACGGCTGCTCCAATCAGAACGAAATTCAGTCGTGACCTCACGGCCGAGCCTCCTCGTAACGCTGTTCAACTTGTGATGTCACGCGTTACGTGGCCGTTCTCTCGTTGACGTTTTTGCTGTCCCAAAAGATGTTCGATGAGCGACGTTCGTACCGCGTGATAAGGGCTTAACTGTACCTCAAAAACTGTTTTCCTCTTGTACTACCTCCAGTACAAATCTCAAATAATTTTAACCCCGGAAAAACAATTCGAACCCAATTTAGAACCATATCAAACCCACCCAACTACAACTCCTCAAATTCTGAAGCGAATATTTAATAAGTGCCCCCAAACAATGGGTTTTAAGCATTACAAAAGATTTTTAGCTGGGTATACAAAGGAACGTATGAATAGGACGCTTTTGTTAAAAGTCCTCTATTCATAGCAGCTCTAAGACCATATTATACTATGTTAAATCTAATTGCTTATTTACATGAAAACAAGGCATTCTATTGAAATAAATATGGAGGAAAAAAAGGACTGAAAATTGGGATGATTAAGCGTGACGTCATATTTTTTGTGTCCATGTTATGGTGTCGTGTCGATAGTGGTGTAAACACTTCAAATTTTTAGGAATTTATCTATTGCCCGTTAACGATTGGATAATTTTCAAGAAAATGTTCATAAAAGTGTTTTTTTTTTCTGGAAAATTATATAAAAAAATATGTGTACGTGAAAGATAGTTTTTAACTTCATTTGTTTTTAGCGTGAAATTTAGAAAAAGCCTACATACAGGGTTATTATAAAAAGCTTGACGTCAATTAGACTACAAATAATACAAATACAAAAATTTGTCGACCAACAACAGGTCAGAGGCCCATTAAGGTTGGTCCAAAATAAATCTAATACATTACCAGTTTCCAATGACCGTCAAGTTTCTTCTTAAAATCTTCTACTCTCTTCGAATGCACAACATAATCTGGTAAAGCATTCCACTCATTGACAACTCCATTGTAAAAATGTTTTCTTACCTCCCTTCTAAAGCTCGATATTAAACTTATTCTAGCTTCGTCAAAAGGTTATCGACAATTATGTTCACTTTTGATGCCACATTTTGAGTAGGGGCCATAACAGAAGCTTTTGGGGCATGATCGTCCATATATTGATGCCGAATGACAATGCAATCATAATTTTTTCCTACTCTACTATCGGCTTCCTAAAAACACCGACCACACGTTATATTATCTCCGAATTCCCGAGGCTGCGTATGATGTTATACCCTTAAAATGTGGCGTTGGATGCCCAGTCGGGTGCAGGCTCGTTACATGACTGATTCTAAACTGTGACTTCTGTCACCATAGATATAGGAAGAAGAGCAGATATGCCCCTAGGGGAAAAGGTGAAGCCACTTTTCCACCAGTATCCCATGTTCGCAAACCAAAACATCCCACTCGGCCATGGCGTGCCATAAGCCACCAGATGGCACCATTAGATAAATTCGACTATTAGAAAATATATATTATTAAATATTAACTAGTTAAAACTTTTTGCCAGTTTTGCTAGCATAAGTTTATTACTGCATATGTTTTTTTATAATTTCTGGTGGATATGAGGTATTCATAAAAGGAAGCATTTTAAAAATGCAATTATTATTGCAACTCTTCGGCCAAAACAGTTTTCTGCCAACCAGTATCCCGTGATGCATTGCGAAGACGACGAAAAGCGGCTTCATCACACAATCGCTGGGTTTGTATTACGTTATACGGGAATTGCGCAATCGATGGCATATCTGCTACTCTTCCTATATCTATGTCTTTCACCAATGGCCCTCTAGTGCGACGATAATTCAACTTAACTCTACTTCCTATATCTTTAGTCCGTCTGTCTGAAACCACTCTAGAGCTCGAACTGAAAGAGCTACGGACTTCAAATTTGGTACACGAGTTCCCAGTACCTGTCTGACGTGACAATAAGGTTCTTGAGAAAGACATGTGCGTGCAAATGGTAGCTTCCATAGAACTTTTTTAACTTAAATGTTATTGAAATTATTTTATAGTTACCTTTTTAAATGTACTGATTTATTGAGTTACAGTGAAACCTCGATTTTACGTCCCCCGAATCTACGTTTTTCCCGCATTTTACGTTTTTTTCATCAGGTCCCAGCTTTTTCCGTATACTGTAATGTTAATTTAACCCGGATTGTAAGTTTGTTATTTATGGAATTTCCCGCATTTTACGTTTTCCCTGGAAAGTAAAAAAAAAGAAAAAATGTTCTAAAATAAGAAATATTTTTCCCATTCCACAGGCTCCTGTTTTCTGAAACCGGTTTTTTCTCATGGATCCTGGTTTGGCTTAGTTGGCCGTACGATGAGCTGGAAGATATCTTAGTAAAGTGGTTTAAAGAAGCTCGTGCCGCGAATGTACCTATAAATGGCGCGATACTAAGAAAAAGAGATTTTGGCATTCTATGTACTATTTCCCGTATTTTACGTTTTCCCCGTATTTTACGTTTTTTTACCCAGTCCCTTGAGAAACGTAAAATCGGGGTTTCACTGTATTAATGGAAGTCTTGTAATCTCATACACTTCTATTTGACTTGAGGCCAGGACAATTTCTGGCCAGGGCATATCCTATAACACTTCCCACAAACGAGACATAATCATTTCTCCAAAATCATCACCACTCTAATAAAACTGTAGATCGATAAACTTAAATCAGGATCACCCCCCCCCCCGCCCCCGCCTTTATTTAACAGAAGAAAAGCCCCTCCTCCCCCACCTCCACTAGATAACTGCCGCTGACGCATTGTTCGCGATCTGCCTTTGTGCTCGCAGACCGGTGTTAACAATTCTGTTGGGTGCAACAAAAGGAGCTTGAATGCCTTCCACGGCTCGTACAAAAGCAGAATAAGATATGTACACGGGGAACAAAGGGCGAGTGAAAGAGAACTTTGTTGGGGGGTGGTTGGGGGGGTTTGGTACAGAGAACAGTTGGTGGCTGATTCTGTCTTGGTTTTCTTTCGTCCACTTCGCTCCAGAGGTGCACAAACGGGAACCTTTTGAAGTTGTGAAGGGAATTCTACAGTTCAAATATTTTCTTAGTTATAACTTTATTATAAACTAAAATGTTCAAGCTTTTTCCCAAAAATACTGAAGCGGCTGATTTATTACTTGAGTTGAAAAATGATGTACCAAGTGGGTCAAGCAGATTTTGGAGATTCAGGAAAAAAAAAATTTCAGCAGTTAGTTAATCGGACATTTTTGGATTAAGGGGGAATGACTCGCTGAACCGGGAGTCTCCAAAGCAAAGTGCATCAGTGTTAATCCTATGGAGAAAATATATTTTCTCTGCCACATTTCTCCTGTATTGAATATTTTTACAAGCGGATTTTTTGATGTGATAAATGTAGCTGACTTACAGGTCCCGACCTTCCCACTTGCTGAAATAGGTTCGAATATTTTTTTAAATTTTCAATAAATAATTTTACGCAAACTATTCAAAGCAATTTCATAAAGTGGGAAGATAGAGACCTGTAAGTTATCTACATTTATTAAAAAAAACCGTTTGTAAAAATATTCAATACAGCCGGAGAAATGTGGCAGAGGAAATAGTTTTTTCGCCATTGGATTAACACCGAGGCACTTGAGTTTGGAAACCCGTGGTATAGCGCGCCCATTCTCCCTTAAAACGGAAGTTAAAATGATCTATTGATCACAAAAAATAGACAGAGCTTGTTTGTTTATTCATAGCACACCAAAAAAATGTGTATTTTTACCTCTGAAAACCTCAAATCCCACTAAATTGACGTAGCCCTCTGTAAATGCTAAGCGTAATTTTCTTCAAAATTGCCTGCAAAATATACTTAGCACATAATTGTTTAAAAAATATGTTCAGATATAGAATAGATACATAGGATATATTTTTCCAAGAGTGAAGAAGTTTAATTTTTAATATGAATTGGCCAGATTAGTTTCAGTGATTAACTTTTCGACTATGAAATCATCAAGTTTCAATAAATAACATTTTATATATGTTTTTTTAAAACTATAAAAAATAAATAAAAAAGACTATTCGACAACTTTATGGCTAGATAGTTTGAGGAGAAGCTAAGCTGCATCACGCGAAATGCAGTACATATGGTCATCCCTAAATATTAAAATATACACTCTTAAAACAAACGAGCGGTTTTAACTCAGTCTGAGTTAATTTCCACTCTTTTCCGGTGCCGAAAATGCACTTCTCCTATAGGAGTGAATTTCACTCTTTTGTTTTAAGAGTGTAAGATAATGAATAAAAGTATTGCGATGGGGTCGGAAAAAGAAATAGAATTTTTGTTTTTTTCTAAACGTTTTGGAGGGTGCTGGTTCTAAAATAAAGTTGTTTTTGAATATTGGTCCGTCTGTCTGCCTGAAACTACTCTACACATTGAGCTAGAAGGAAAACTGGAGTGAGGTGTGAGATTCACTGAACAGGGCAGCAAACGAGCCGGCCCAATAACGAAACGCGGAGGAATACACAGCACTGCAGCAGAAACGAACCGGGCAGAAAACCATAGAAACTTGCCTATTTCGCTATTGGGCTCGTCTTCGCTGGTTCTTAGTTAGTGATCCACATGGTTATTTCTTTAAAAAGTTGAAATTTAAAGTTAAAGTTAATTACTTTCGAACTAAAAATGTTAAAATACATTTAGGAGCCCAAGTCAATATGATAGAGGGGTCTCGTACAAGCATTGCATACAAGTGTAGGGAAAATAGTCCTTTTCTGCCCTGTTCGCTCAAAAGGGTGCGAGTTGGTTTTCGGATCGCTGACACGTCACTCCAGTTTCCCTTCTAGCTCAATGACTCTACAGCTCAAACTAACGGACTTGGTCAATTTGGTACAAGAGTTCCTAGTAACTGTTGGACATCAGGGCTGATTAGTCCCAGCTCAAATTAATGGACTTGGTCAATTTGGTACAAGAGCTCCTAGTAACTGTTGGACATCAGGGCTGATTAGTCCCAGCTCAAATTTTGGTACAAGAGTTCCTAGTAACTGTTGGACATCAGGGCTGATTAGTCCCAGCTCAAATTAATGGACTTGGTCAATTTGGTACAAGAGTTCCTAGTAACTGTTGGACATCAGGGCTGAGTAGCCCAGTCGGTTAATGAGTTCCTCTTGCATTCGAAAAGTCACAGGTTCGAGCCGGGGCGTTACCAAAATACCTGCCGATGTATAAACTAACTGTGCACTAAAAACATCGACGAAAGAATGGATGATTTTAGGTTATCACAATGTGATTATTTGTAAATTTAGTATCTTATAATTGCTATTGATAACTGAAGCTTGCCTCCTTGGTGATTATATCGTCTCTTTTTAGCTTCCACGCTACGTTTATAACGTAAAAAGTGGAAGGTATTATAATCGTTCAGTTCGTCTGTCACCCACTTTCATAGCCCAAACTACGAATGCTACGGACAAGTGTGATACGTCAAAAAGTTCAGCGTATCGAAATTAGAATACAATGAAAATTTCATAGAAGATTTCGAATTTGAAGTACTTCAATTCTTTAAAAAAAAACCCTGCAAAATTTAATGCTAATTTAAAAAGCATAGGAATCTATTTTTATTAGAATTGAATCACCATTGCCATTCACAACAATCGCTCGAGAAACTTTAATTCTTTTAGACAATAAATTAAAATAAATTTATTTTTGCGACATCGATCTGTTTGAAATGACGTCAAATATATTTCACTAAGATTCTTTGTGTATTGATATGAAATGTTTTCATTCTATTTAAAAGCGAGGAATATGACATATTTATTCTTTGAAATCTAAATTAATTTTTACAAACGGTAAGTAATAATTATTGAATTTTCGAAATAAAGTAAATGAAACTAGCCAAATATAGCATGTAAATGTTTAATATAGAATTAATGCTGTGTTTGGCGCCTTTTTACCTGTTAAACACAACTGTTGTGTGGAAGCGGGTTAAGTGACAGATTCTGTTACAAACCTACTTGTTTTTCTACGTTCTTGCTCAACCCCATCTAAGACACTTTTCATGAACAATACTTTTTTTTAAAACAAGGTTGGGTTTTCGGAAATCGTAGATTGAAATAACAATACGAAGCATCGACTCGAAGCGTCCTTCCTTCCCCATTTAAGATATCCCAAAAATGGGAGAGCGTTTGTGATTTCAAAACGTAAACCAAAGATCTATGTATAAAATAAGTGTGGAAAATCCGTAGCAGGGACCCAAACGTAAAGCGGCAGGCTTTTCTAAGGTAAATCAATGATGAAAATAAACATTAATTAATGTAAAAAGAACAATGAACACATATCGTTTAGGAGTGGACAAAACAATGCTAGTGAAAGTGCAACTTGTTGTTAGAGTAAATGTTATGTTTTTGTATCCAAAGGTTGTTCTTAGTTTGCTTCCGGGGTAAACAGCATCAAAGAACATATCAACAACAACAGTTCATTATTCTCCTTCGCATCGCATAGAAAACTATGGGGGGAGATCTAGAAGTGGTCTTCTGCCATTCAAAATGGATGTCATATCGGGGGAGGGGGGGGGATTCCTTTAGACACCTTTTATTCTAAGGAGAAGGTCCGCATCCCTCAATGCTTTAAGACGCCCTCCTTTCATTTCGAGGGTTTTTAGGGGGTGGTAAGGGTTGGCCGTGAATCGCCCTCTTTGGCGTTCGAGGTGGTTTTCGGGTTATTGAATCTTGTATTGTATTTTAATGAGAAATTTTCGTTTTTATGACAATGGTTTATGGACTCTTTGGACATTCTAGTTGAAAGGGTATTTTTATTGCGAAATTTTGCAGTTATTATGGAATTTTTGGATATTTTTAATTAAATTGTAAGAGTCTTTTAAGACTATGTTGAGTTATTTACCCCAGCTACGAGTTTGCATTAGGCGAGCACTAGATCTGGTGCCGGCTAGGGAGCTCAGATGGTATGGCGCATGCCTTGCATGCGAAAGGTCCCAGGTTTGGGCCCAGGAATTTCCAGGATAACTGCAGACCTATAAACAGTCTGTGCAGCTGAAAAATCCGACAATTGACACCCCTTGTAGAGGAAGTGCACGTTAAAAAATCCGATGCGTGCGATGTCACCCTAAAAATTGCGTTAGGTGTCGGCTCGTAACATGACTGTGGTTCTAAATTTTGACGTCCGTTGCTTGTAATCATCATATAACTGCAATAATTATTGAAGTAATAATTGGTAAGTAATAATTATTGAATTTTCGAAATAAAGTAAATAAAACTAGCCAAATATAGCATGTAAATGTTCAATATAGAATTAATGCTGTGTTTGGCGCCTTTTTACCTGTTAAACACAACTGTTGTGTGGAAGCGGGTTAAGTGACAGATTCTGTTACAAACCTACTTGTTTTTCTACGTTCTTGCTCAACCCCATCTAAGACACTTTTCATGAACAATACTTTTTTTTAAAACAAGGTTGGGTTTTCGGAAATCGTAGATTGAAATAACAATACGAAGCATCGACTCGAAGCGTCCTTCCTTCCCCATTTAAGATATCCCAAAATGGGAGCTGCAGTGAGACGATAATTCAACTGGAATCTGGGACTGGGGAGCCCAGTCGGTTAGGCATTCACCTAGCATGCGAAAGGTCCCATGTTCGGGTCCGGGCATCGCCAAAATAATTGCCGACCTATAAAGGCCCGTGCAGCCAAAAATGTCTGACGAATAATACCCCGTGTAGAGGGAGTGCACGTTAAATATCCTTCAAAGTCCTAACGCTGCGTACGATGTCGCCCTTAATGGTGGCGTTGGGTGCTTACTCAGGTGTCGGCTCGTCACTTGACTGTGGTTCTAAAATACGACGCCCGTCTTCAATAGCCCTCGTGTAGCTCTAGTGTGACGATAATTCAAAGTTAACTAAACTTAACTGGACTCTGGTGGCGGCTTTATTAATTAACCGCGTTTAAAATTACGAATCCCGTTTCCAAATTAGTCCGAAAGTAGCTTTCGTTCGTTAATTGTACAACCAAATTAAAACCTTACTAAGATCAGGCTGCAAGTAATGATTTTTAAGTGTAGATCTAAAACGCTCCCATTTCAACAACAATTGTTGATTAGAATCAGAAGTGCATTTAAAAATTATTGAACGAGTTAGATCTTTTCTTGATAGTTTTTTAGCTTCCACCCTACGGTTTCTAACATAAAAAGTGAAATCTTTTATAAAGGCTATGTCTGGCGTTCACCCACTTTCCTAACAGAAACTACAAATGCTACAAACAAATTCCTTGCGCAAAAAAAACAAGCAGATCATCGAAACAAATATTTCCCTCCTTTTAGACTCGTGAGTTTCGCGTGGAAGCTCTTTTAAGTGGCAGTTTCTGTTACAAACCTACTTTTTTTTTAGAAAGATGTAGACGATTTGTTTGTGAAAACGGTTAATCAGCAATAAATGAGTTATAAAGGAAAAACTAATTAAAATTAAATTACCGGAAATGAATAAGTTTGGAACATTTCAAAATATGCTTTGCTCGTGCCTATAGAAAATTAATAAGTTATAACATTTAAAAACCATAACCATGACGATTTTCTCCAGCGTCCACTTAAAAAAATTGGCGACATTTGGCGACATTTCCGATGACAAAAGAATACCCTGCACGAATCACTTTGACTAACAGAGAAAAGCATTAAAGACAGACACCATTCCAGATTAAAGTAAATGGACTTTTATTTCATTGTAGTCATTCACGAGCAGTTTTTTTATTATCTTGTGTCAAAAGCATATTATTTTACTCTGAATAGAGACCTCGAACTATAAAAGAAGAACCTTAAGAAGAAAAGGACTGAAAAAAAAATTACGACTGCTCAGCGGAGCATTAGTAAAAGTATTTGAATTTGAGGGTTTCGGTGTGACAAGAATGTTATAGATATTCTCAGGGATTGGAGTAACGCGTTACTTGTAACAGTTATTTTTTTATTTAACGTCGAGTACGCCGTTACATTTTTCAGAAAGTAACTGTAACTTAGTTACTTTTAGCGTAACGAAGTAACGAAAAATGCGTACTTTTCCGTACTTCCGAAGGCTGTCTGATGCTATTTATAAATTCCACTCTAAGAGAGAAGGGAAATTTCGCATTCCCGAAATCTGAGCTTTTCTTGGGAGGAAAAAGCAAACTAGCATTGTCCACTTTGGCTGCTAACGGCAGCCAGAGTTGTGAAATTGTATCGTTAATAATGATTTTCTTTGAAAAATGGTAAGATGGCTAAATTACAATTTTTCTCATAACTTGAAATTTCAAAAAGTAACTGTGAATCGTTACTTTTTGTACTAAGTAACTGTAACGTGTTACTTTTCATATTAAGTAACTGTAACGGTAACAGAGTTACTTTTTTTATTAAGTAACTGTAACTGTAACATAGTTACTTTTTTAAAGTAACTTTCCAATCCCTGGATATTCTACCTAAACCTAATTTTCTTCCACGGCATGTACAAATAAAGATTATTAATTTTCTTTTTCCATATTTTTCCTCTTTTTTTTGAATTTATAAGAGTAAACAAGTAGTTTGTAACAGAATCTGTCACTCAGCCCGCTTCCACTCAACATTTGTTTTCAACAGGAAAAAAGTCGCCAAACACAATATTCTATTGTAAACATTTAGTCTAAATTTGGCTAGTTTCATTTTATTTCGAAATTTAAAAAATTATTTCTTCAATAATTATTATCATTTGCAAAAATAGTTTATATTTCAAAGAATAAATATGGAATATTCCTTTCTTTTAAATATAACCAAAATATTTCATATGAACATACAAAGAATCTCTTAGTGAAATATATTTGACGTCATTTCAAACTGATTGATGTCGCAAAAATAAATTTCTTTTTAATTTCTTGTTTAAAAGAATTAAAGTTTCACGAGTGATTGTTGCGAATGGCAACGGTGATTTAATTCTAATAAAAATGGCTTCTTATGCTTTTCAAATGAGCATTATATTTTGCAGTTTTTTAAATAAAGTAATTCGAATTCGATTTTTTTCTGAGATTTTTAATGTCTTCTAATTCCGATGCGCTGAATGTTTTGACGTATCACGCTTGCCTGTAGCATTTGTAGTTCGTCCGTCACCCACTTTCATAGAACAAACAGACGGATTGAACGATTATAATACTTTCCACTTTTTACGTTATAAACGTAGTGTGGAAGCTAAAACTGGAAATTTGGTATTGACATCGTGGGGATTTTCGTCCTCCCATCTGAGTGTCCCTGTTCGTAACCTTCAATTCCCATTACGACCGAGGGCAGAGGAGCCCAGGCGGTAAGGCGCTTGACTTGCATGCGATAGGTCACAGTTTCTTGTCCAAACCCTGCCAAAAATAATTTACAAAAGAGGTCTTTACAGCTGAAGTCGATCGAATAATACACTGTTTATAGGGAGTGCTTGTTGCTTCAAAGTTCCGACTCCGCGTATAATGTCGCCGTTAAAAAGTTAGGTTGGGTGCCTACTCAGGTGTACGCTCTTCACTTGACTGCGTGACTGTAGTTTTAAATTACGACGCTCGGCTCCAATAACTCTCGTGTAGCTTTAGTGAGAAGATTATGCAACTCAATTCTTCTGTTTTTTTTTAAAAAAGAAATGACATCATAGACCTATTTTAACATTTTGTCATTTTTAACGTCTGTCCATACGTCTTTTTCCATGGTCTGTTTCAACTTGATGTTTGAATTTTAACTTCTTTTGTTTGAAAGGTAAGAAATCATAGACCTATTTTTTTTTTATTTTTGACGATAATTCGTACCATAAAAATCTTTCTTCTTTCTTCCTTCTCTTCCGTGATGGAGTTATTCAGTAGTGTTACGTAAAATCAACTCGACTAATTCCCAGATACAAATATTTAGTTAACTAATAACTGCCTATTTATTTGTGTAGGTAAAAATGAATGGCCAATTTTGAAATGGGTTTGTCCACAGAAAAATTTCCGTATACGCTTTTTCATTCACGTAAGTTTTGAAAAATAATCGTACCGGGAAAGTCTCCAAATTGACGTACAGTCCACACGCGCTTATCCGGCCGCCGCTAATTCGTCGTTCAATGCTATACACCGTCGACCGGTTGACCTAAAGAATCGTGCCCGGATTCGGCTACTTTTCAAAAATCTCGCCAAGTCGAAATGACAGCAAACAAATCGGCTGACCAAGGAAATAAACTTTTACGTACAAGGCAGAATTCATTAAATTGCAGACCAGATTTTTGAAAAACTTGGAACATTAAAATGCCGAAGAATTGATTTTAAAAAGTAAATAATTAATTAAAATCGTTAAGGATATAATTTATAAAAGATTAGTAGAAAAAACTTTAGAATTATATGCTAATTTTGTCAAAGGTTGCCATAATACCAATTTGTCGGGGTTACCAGACTTGGCATAAAATTGCCGGGCACGCCGATTCTTTAGGTTAACCCCGTCGGCCATTGTTGATATTTGTTTCATGAACTAAAGTGTCTGATAAAATTAACATCAATAGTTTGAGGCTATTTAAGAGGAAATGACTTGTGATTCGAAAAAGTCTTTAAAAAATACTTTAAAAAAGGGTCTAAAACAAAAAAAACCACCAGGGAAGATTCCGAGTCCTGTTCAATATCCCAAGCGCTTTTTACTAATTGCCTCAAAGAAAATAAAAAATGTATTGACATGGAACACTTGCGATATAGTGCGACGTATTTTAAAGCCGACCAACCGCATTTTTTTAATCTTTGGGGAATCCAACGAGCTTTTGTCACCGAATCCATCAGATAAGCGAGAGTGGACTGTACTTAACTCTGTTTTTTAAAAAAAAGCTAAATGTAAAACAGTGTTAAAGTTCAACACACATTTGGAGTTCTATTGTAGTATCAGCTAATTTTATGACGAACAAACATTAACTTGTACCTTCCTACTTGAGATACGTTGTTAAAATAACCGAATATGTGAAAAGTTTGTTTATTTTCATTGTCAACACTTGTTAAATTATTATCGGATTTACAACAATAATAACATAGCTTCATTTAGGAAAATAGTTAATATTTACCACTGTTGAAATTCGATAAAAAAATTGTTTGAAATTTATGATTATTAGAAACCTCGATCATAGATTTATGTAATTTTTTTATATTATCTTTCTTTTATAGCCATGCTTTATTTGATTTAATAAGTTCTCAAGGAATTTGAATCTCCTACTTTGCAGTTGTTTTAAGACTCACAGAAGTTTTTAAACGAGATTGTTTATTTTTTTTGGGCATACGAATAGATTAAAAGCATAAAAGATATCGCACCTTTTTAAGCAAAGAATTTTGAAAATCCGGCGGTTAGAACAAAAGTCGAATGAACGGTACGGACAGACGTACTAAAAACTATAAAAGATAGAAGGCTAAAAATGTAAATTTCATGTGAAATTTTAAAATGCTACGTAATTCAGATTGTTACAAAACCTTATGCATAAATGTTTTAGCATTGGACTTATAATTTGATATATTAATTTTTTATTTGCATCTCAGCCAGTCATGTAACTTTTATGTTTATTTTCTTAAACTAGTACAAGCAATTTTTTAAACTCGAAAAATTTATCTTTGTTATTGACACAAGAAATTTTTTTACTTTCGTTATTCAAATAGTGAAAATTTCTATCACCCTTACTAATTTCGTTCTAATTATCCGCTTTTAAAATATTTTTAAATTGAAAAGTTTGATATTAGCGACGTTTCTATAATGTGCATTTTATCCATTTGTCTTTACGCCCGTCATTTTGTCCATCCATCCATCTGTCATTCCTTTTAAATTCCGTTCTAACCGTCCAATTAAAAAAATTCCTTATTGTTTGAAAGGTACGACATAAAAAAAATACATTTAATAAATTTTATCCATCCGTTTTTTTCCTGTTCTATAATATTTTTTTGTGAGCATTGAATGAATTAAAATGAAGGTAGAGTTAGGTAATGTTTCACGTCTTGAGTGGTGACAGTTTCACAGGAATACCCAGTTCCACATGCCGCCAATCTTCGAAACCACCCATGAAATCCAAGAATTTAAGGTAACAAGGAACAAAACGGCCACTCGAAATATCGAATTTTCATTTCAACTTTAGTTACTGAATCGGGCCTTTACGAAAGAACTTCTATGATGCACATTTGAATATGGGGCTGGAGTTTGCCAATTTGGTAGTTAATTTCAATATAACTTTGTTGCCAGCTTTAAATGTCGTTATTCCAAAACACCAATTTTCAACCTTAAGGTTCACTTTTTTCTAGGTTACTAGAAGGGTTGAAATTTTCTGTGATGTTGAATACATGTCTATTTAACACAGTGAACCAAAAAATTTCCAAAAAAATATTAAGTGAGTAAAAATATGACGATTTTTCTGATTGCAGAAATGTGCGATATTTCTTTTAGGTTAATAACTTAAAATTATGATTGTTTTATCGTCAAAATTGAGGTTCATTGAGTTGACTGGATTTTTTTTTTATTTCTATGAAAAATTATTTTCAGATACACGCAATAGTTGTGCTGGAAAGTGTACCTAAAAGCTACCAAATTAGGAAACTCCAACCCCCATATTCAGATGCGTATTATATATAAATTTTCGTAAATATTAATTTTAGTGATTGAAAGTTAAGGGGACGCATTACACAAAATTTAGGCTGCCCAGAAAAAAATTAAACATGCTCGAATGCTGTGAGCTAAGGATATTGCAAAAAAGGTTTCTTTTTATAATGGTGGAGGTTTATTGAAAATGATATAGTGGTTTAGTAAAATGGTTTTTGAAATTTTATGTTGATTTTTTAAATATTTAATTTTTTCAACTTGTTAATGGTTAAAATAATAAGGCTTTTAGGTAAATTAATGTAGAGCTCCAAACTTTTTTTCCTGTGTTGAAACATATGCATTTAACAAAAGTTGGTATGGGATAAGGTCTAGTGTGAATAGATTTTTTAAAAAAATAATGAAGGTGAAAATTAAAAAAAAAACTTATTTTTTGGCCATTTTTATACCTAAAGCTACATAACTTTCTTTTGTTTAACTGATAGCTCAATATCCATACCAACTTTTATTAATGGATGTTATGAGAACATTTTGAAAAAAAATTCATTAAAAAAATCATTAAATTGTAGGAGGAGTAGGATTTTGAAAAAACGTTAAAATTTAAAAAAAAAAAACCTTACGTTTTAATCTTTATCATTTGTTCGTATATGTTTATTGAATGTTAGTTCTTTGTAAAAATAGTTTAATTTCAATGCTAGCGATAAAAATACTGGATTTAATTTTTTGGGTACCGCGTCCCCTAAAAATGAAAATTTGATATTTTGAACCAACTATATGTTCCCTGTCCCCTTAAGCAGAAATGAATCTACGTCACATGAAACAATCAAATTATAGTTACTTCAGAACTTCTTGTTTAAACTAGGTCTCAGAATCACTTAGACCTATTTCAAACTAAAATGGAGAATTGTATAGTACATAGAAGAGAGGTGCCTAACAAAAGGACCTAGAATCCAAGCTAGTTCTCCGTTATTTACAATTCCTTTATTTCTTTTGAATAGGTTCTTGTTTTCATTCTAAAAGAGAACTTTTTCTTCCATCGGGATTATGATTGGATCAAAATAAAATGAATAGAAGAACGATTTTTTAAATAATCGTTTGGAAGCTATTGAAGTGATGCCAATATTGTTTTATTGAAATCGTTATTTTTTTTTTATTTATGCGAGTTTTATCGTTTTTGGTATTGTTCTGTATTAATATTAGAGGATTTTTTCTGATAAGTTGGTTAAGTTATTGTTCTTTGATATGGAAATGGAATTATTGAAATAGGAAAAATACTGGAAATATATAACGTCCACCTTTTTTTTAAAAAATAATTCTGACTATAAATCCTGGATTTCTCTATAGTTAATTTTATTTCAGTCAGTGAGAGCCATAGATATCATAGTTAAAGTATTAGATTGGCTGATCACGTGACCTCCAATGCTAACGACAGAACGCGCATGGAAGCATTTTAAGGGGGCAAAATGGCCAGTGTTGCTGCCACTTTAAGGAGAAAAATACAACGGAAAAAATACCATCTAATCCTAAAATTACAAAAAAAATACTAGAAAAGGATTTAAAGTCACTAGCTGCATTATGGAATCTTTTTAGTATTTTTACGATATTTTTTTGTAATTTTATAATAATTCTAAAACAAATGGTATTTTTTCGTAGTATTTTTCTCCTTAAAGTGGCAGCAACACTGGCCATTTTGCCCCCTTATTTGGCCTCCATGCGCGTCCCGTCGTTAGCATTGGAGGTCACGTGATCAGCCAATCAAATTCTTTAACTATGATACCTATGGTGAGAGCTAATACTTATAAAAAAAAATATCCTGTTGGAATGATGTGATTTTGATTATTTTTTTTAAATCAGTTATTTTTGCTTGTTTATAATTTTCTTCATTTTAAGTATTTATATTTAGTAAAACAGAGGGTAGTTTAAAATATGGCAAAGAATTTTATTGATTTGGTACCGAAAAATAGATATCGATCATGTTTTACTTTTAAAATTTTTCGCAAGCAATTTATAAAATTCCGGTATTTTGAACTCTAGTATGTTTTTCCAAAGTTTCAAAACAATTAGATAAATTCTTTTCACATAAAAGCTATTTTATTTCATCTTCTCGTCGAATGTTCCACCACCATTTAATTCTTTAAATTGATTTTAATTAGTTTGCAATATTCGGAAACATACCCGTGCTTAAAATTATAAAACTCCAATAAATGTTTATGGAAAGTGATCAATTTTTTTAATGTACATAAGTGTATTGAATAGAATTAGGAATAGAATATTGACATTTTCTGAGTTTTTTTTAATAAAATAAAAAGTTTGAAATTCGTATTTATTTTCATGAAATTCGGGTGTTTACCCACTAAAATTCTTTTTTTCTCCGAAACTATGCCGCGTTTTAAAAATTATCTAAAGTTATTGAGAATGATTCAATACTGCTGACCAAAAAATAAAATGTAGAAAAAAAGTTTTAAAATATGCGTTAAAACTTCTCTATTTTTTTAAAAAATTGTTATCTTGTCCATGTAAAGCTATTTCTATATAGGGTCAAAAGCGTTGATGATGAGTCGCCAGGTCATGGGCCTGGAGACTATAAAGTATGTCCTTGCAGTTTTTTTTAAAAAATTAATAGTTATTTAAGCAACTAGTGCCGAAAATAATACTTTATTAAGCGAGTGGCTTTTATTAATGTTTTATTTAAATAATAATTTTATTTAACAATAATATTTAATAATTATTTTATTTAAATAATGACAAGAGCTTAATAAAGTATTATTTGGCATGTGCTTGTTTACAATATTTTTTATAATGTGCAAAAAAGTATTTCTACCAACGAGTGATTTTCATGACATTAGTTTCCATGGCGATATTCGAAAATGCAAAGTAGTAAAAGAAAAGTTGTAAAATAATTTTCTATTTTGAATCAAAATAGTATTTGTAGTACTTCCATGTAGTTTCCACGGAGATATTAGAAAATGCAAAAGTAATAAACCAATAGAAATAAGTGAGTTTCATGACATCATTTAGTTTCCATGGAGATATTCATGACATCATTTTGTTTTTCTACCAATCAGATACTCTTATTTACTTTACCACACTAGTGCCGAAAGTACTACTTTCGGCACTGTCTGTGACGTAAGCACGTAAAGTGTCATTTTCGCAACGATTTATGAATGAATATGATATAAAAAAGAACTTTTTTGCACGTTGTTATAAAAAAATATTTAAATTTGTTATACATAAAAACTGTTTTATACCATTTTACACCAATTTATAACAAAAAAAATGCCAATCTCAATGTAACGAAAAAAACATTTAGGGTTCCCAGTCTCCTTAAATCAACAAAACCACCAAACCACCCACTTCCCTATCCCCTTAACAAGGGTTGTAACACACATGATGACAAGCGACACAACCGCGATTACCCCCCCCCCCCCAAATGCGAATCAAAAGAGAAGACGACATTGCCATTATTGCGCCTCGTCGGAAAAGGTGATCGTCCATGGATTTGACCCCCCGTGTATAGAATTGGGGGAGTTGACAGACGATTTGAGACAAAAGGACTGGGAAGAGAAAGGGCCCTTTTGTTCTGGGGGAATGAGTGTCATAAGGCAGAAATGGACAGTAGATGGGGGACTGTGTGTTGGTTGCGGGGAGGGAGATGGTTTGAAGTTGTTTTAGATGTATGGGTTTTACATTTAAATTTTCATTTTACCAATAATGGGGTATTTGCCTACAAATATTTTATTGGCTTAAAATACTCTTATGCCAAAAATATTAGACCCGTATTTTTTCTTTTTTTCAAATACACCATAAAAAGGGAGAAATGAATTTTAAAATTTGGACGAAAAATGACGCCCGAAAACGCTTTGTGGCTGTCACGTGGTATCTATGATGTCACTAGTAACTATAAACAAACTTTGAAACACGATTTTGGAATCTACTTTAAGCAAATTTGAACTATCTGCTTGTGTAAAACCTCCTTCCAGTATCTATATAATTCTTATTTTAAGAGTAAAAGAGATTAAATCCAGTTCAATTGCAAGCAAAAAAACATCACACCGGTTTGTTTATATATACTAGTGACGTCAGCCAAATCGACGTGTTTGCGATCACGTGACGTACCGATGAAAAATAAGCCATTTTAAAATGATTTTTACTAATTATTTAAAGATTTATTTTGTCAAAAAATATATACGTTTGTTATTTTTGGGTTCAAACTATAATTAATTTAATATTGGAAGGTATTTTAGCGATAGTCAAGTACCCTATTAGCCTAATTTTATGGCTTTTCTTGAAATTTGGAAGAATAAAAAAAAAAATGGAAAGAGGGTCATTGACATTGGTTGAGTTGAAATATAGAGAGGGTTTGGGAGTTGTTGTTTTGAGCTGCAGGATTTTTACAGTCAGTTTTACATCTCGGCGATAATTTAAGAGCTTAGTGAATAAACCAGATCTGTGACATTTTTGAGAAAAAAATTGCAATTTTTGTATACTATACTTCGAATTCGATTTTTTTTTCTGAGATTTTCAATGCCTTCTAATGTCGTTGCGCTGAATTTTTTGACGTATCACACTTGCCTGTGGCATTTGTAGTTTAGGCTATGAAGGTGGGTGACGGATGGACAGACGGACTGAACGATTATAATACCTACCACTTTTTACGTTATAAACGTAGTTCGGAAGCTAAAAGTTACAAAGATATGTCAACATTTACCTAATTTTATAGTCTATGTACTCTTCTCCACTCTTATGTCTACTTGTCTTCTAAAAGTAAGACATCAGAGAAATGTCTTTTACATTTTAGTCCATCTGTTCGTGTTATAAGAGTTTTGGGAAGCCTTAAAATAACAAGACCAAGTAGGCCATTCTATTTCTAAACTCCGTTTTTCTAAAAAAATAATTTTCTCTAACGCATATTTGTAAATGAAATCCCAATACTTTGAATTTAATAACGTCTGTAGTATTAAAATGTAAAGTTACGAGTGTTTAACCTAAGAAACCTCTAAAGAAATTTGTTACAAACTTAAATAAACGCGTTTTTAAAAACACGTTATTTAAAACAGTGGTAATTTTATACTTCGTAAGCGCATGCGATAAAATCACCGGAAATATACAACCGCTACCCAACGGACTATTTCCAATGGTAACATTTACCTGTGTATACTGTGTTATGTCTCCAGAAAATTCTGTCATCGCCAATGATTCTGTTCAACGACATTTGTGACAGTGAAATGGAAAAGTATCAAAGGTTTAGTTGGTATAAAACTAACCTTTTATCGGTATCAAGAATACATTTTAATCCGTGTTAAGATTATCCTTTAACTGATATTGAAATAAACCTCAAATTGACATTAAAATAAATCTTAAATTGATATTGCATTTGCCATATTTTTGTAAGTTTTAGCAAATCTTTCTAACTCGAATATTTAACACAATATACGTTGTAGAATATTTTTAAGGGCATATGTTTGTTAACCCTAATTTGTGCCGGAAACGTATTTGAGATACGTCAAAAAATTCAGCTCATCGAAATTAGAATACATTGAACATTTCATAAAAGGATTCGAAGTACTTCAATTATTTAAAAAACTGCAAAATTTAATGCTCATTTAAAAAGCATAGGAAGCCATTTTTATTAGAATTAAATCACCATTGCCATTCGCAACAATCGCTTGAGAAACTTTAATTCTTTTAGACAATAAATTAAAATAAATTTATTTTGGCGAAATCGATCCGTTTGAAATGACGTCACATATATTTCACTACAAGATTCTTTGTATGTTGATATGAAATGTTTTCATTCTATTTAAAAGCGAGGAATATTACATATTTATTCTTTGAAATATAAATTAATTTTTGCAAACGATAAGTAATAATTATTGAATTTTCGAAATAAAATAAATGAAACTAGCCAAATTTAGCAAGTAAATGTTTAATATAGAATATCAATGCTGTATTTGGCACCTTTTTACCTGTTAAACACAGCTGTTGTGTGGAAGAAAGCGGGTTAAGTGACAGATTCTGTTACAAACCTACTTGTTTATATCTGATAATTACTTATTACAACGCCCGTAGAAAATAGCCCTCGTTGTAGCTCTAATGCGCCTAGAATTCAAACCCTAACAATGATAATTACTTGATAATTTACTAAAATTGACGACTGGAGCGACCACGTCTACAGTGACGTCACAGTTACTCCAATCGTAATATTAAACACCACAAACCACTCAGCAGATAATTCGTCAAAAATAAAACGGACACGCCTTCTTGTACATTACACTTGCGTAAAGCATTGTCTTCGTTCACACAAACCATACTCCGCTCTGTTTAAATTGTCCCTTCAATTTAGTAAAATTTGCTACATTTAGCTATTACAATGTAGTCTTTTTACGATTGTTTTAGAATAGTTATTTATGCAACAAGTGTGAAAAGTAACACTTTTTAAAACTAGTGGATTTTATTTCACGAGCGAGTGAAATAATGACACGTGTTTTAAAAAGTTTACTTTTCACATATGTTTCATACACTATTTTTTATAATTACGTGAAAAAAAAATCAAATCTCATTGGTTCAAAAATAATCCACGTGCTAATTTTTTTACGTAAAGAAGATCGGCATCGATAAATCTCTGGAACTACAAAAGGTAAACTAATTTTTTAGTTTAAAGTCAAACATTTGAACATGGATACTGATTCAAAAATAAAATAATAATAAAATTCACGCGCATAATATTTATAAATAAAGCAGATAAATAAATTTCTGGATTTTATGAAGATTATGAAATAGAAATTTTACTTGAAATGTTGGCATCTTATGAAAAGAGTGAAAAAAAGTACTTTTTTTTCACTGCTTTTGGGTGAAAACAAGTAATTTTCTTATCACTGTTTCTAAAGTATAACTTTTCGCACGCGTCTGATATTAAAATTAAAGTGTAAAAATCGGATTTTTTTTCACGCAATTATAAAAATAGTATTTATTATAAAAATATTTAAATAAAGTACGACTTTTGATTACTTTTTGTTTTAAGCCGTAGCCTTTTCGACCTGTAAAGTTGGTTTTCCGGTCAGAAATGAACCCAAGTAGTAAAACAACATTGACAGGGATCAAATTTATCGCCAACTTATGTTATGGTATGTAATTTTTATTGATCGGAAACATTGCACGAGTTAAATAAAATAGATATATTATAGTTGAGAAATGAATATAGATATAAAAGTTAATTTACTAATAGTAACTTTTTTTTAAATATCCGACTGGGTTTGAGGGCTCTTTTTTAAAAAAAGTAACTATAGTTAAACTCAGTTTCCTTGCACAGAAGCCACGACCATGGGCGGGGCTATAAAACGCGCGGAGCAATCGGATGAAGAGAATTTCAGCCGTTTTATTTTGTCTTCATCTGATTGCTCCGCGCGTTTTATAGCTCCGCCCCGTGGTCGTGGCTTCTGTGCAAGGAAACCATGAGTTTAACTATAATGTTATTTTTTTGTGTGACTAAAAACCATGGAAAAATACTAAAACTATGGCTAGATGTTTTTTTCCCAATATATTAAGGGACTTTTTAGGTAAAATTCCTCAATATTTTCATGCAATTTTTATGTTAGCGTAAAAATTTTAGAAAAAAACCCTTTTATGTATATTTAAAAATCCTTTCAGGAAAATAAACTTAAGATACCTTTTTGTGTTTTGACCTAAAAGCTTTTATGACTTTAACGAGACTAAACGAGACTTGAATTCCATATTTTGACGAACAAGACGCCGTAAAATAGAGATGATGTTTACAGAATCACTCGTATTTTAAAATATACTTAACATAGACCTTAGCTTTTAGTTTAAAACATAGACACTAATGTATCAGATCATTACAGAAAATTTTAGACAGTTACTAATAAAACATTTTGGTCTAGAGAACTGTTATCGTGAACAGTTAATTAAGAAAAATTCATTTTTCAGGAAATGACTTTGAAGTAAAAATTACAGTTTTGGGCGAGTGACCTTACTTCAAAAGCTTGTAACTTAGGTAATACAAGTCGTAGAAATCTAATAAAACAGGTTATAAAAGTAGATTATACAGAAAACAAATTGAAAATCATCGAAAATAACGATTTTACCCAGTCGGATACCTTAAGTAAGTTTTTCTATTTGCTAACTTATTTTTTTAAGCTAGGTTCCTGAAAGTTAAGTTTTACCTGTTATCATTAGCGTTTTATTTTATTTTGCTACTACCTTTAAATTTTGCTCTGCAAATTTTCAAAACGGTTAATATGCATAAGATAATTGATCCTAAAAGATAGTTTTAGATGCCTTTTATAGATGGCAGCACCATTTCCATATCCTGAAAATGTTTCGAGATATTTTCTTTTCCATACGGATATGGTAATTATTAAGTAATTGCAATTAATTAGTATTTTTAGGAATATTTCAGTTTACAGAAGTAATTATTATTACATAACTAAAATTTGAAAAACATTAGTGTGACATCGAAAATCAGCATCTCAGTCAATAGGGTTAGTTAAAAATGATTTTATCTTAAATAAAATAGCATATTAGAGAGAAAAAAATGTTTCGTGTAATAACTACAAAAAACTACAAATTATCATGGATATTTTTGTAGTTAAAAAAAATTCGAAAAGTAATATTGCGTTGCTCCCTAATATTTCCAATATTTCCTTTAGTATTTTATTATATTTGATAGTAATGTAAAAAATTTAATGTTTCGATCATTATGTATTCTTTTTTTTTTTTTACTTTCAATAGGAATGAAAGAGTCATTATTTTTTCTTCGTTACTATTAATTTAATAATTCAGTTGTAGCTGAGGGTGTTTATTTGTTCAGTACTATTTTCAAATACATTCATATATCAAATTCCCATTCTTCATTAAACCTATACAAAGTAACAAATTACAATCCTCAAATAATGATTTCCCAGCTAAGCATCGCACAGGCATCGTTTGAATACATATTTTTTTTTTACCTAGTTTAAAATATAAGATCAGCTAAAAAAAAGATTTTCAAATTTTTTTTGTCTAGTTATTTCTGTTTGGGGATATATGACTGCCTTTTTGACGTTTTATAATAAACTAGCAAATAAATACCCGTTCTTCGCACGGACTAAAAGAATATCAAATCGATCCAAGTATATGTGTCATTTGATTTGCTATAGGATAATAAACTTTGCCTTTGTTCCCGTTCTTTATAAAGAATAAAATCCCGTTACTTACATTGCTTTAAAATTCTAAAATAAAAATACATCACTATAAAATGCACATCCTCATATCACAAAAATCTTCCTCAATAGGAACTTACTGTCATCGCGATGTTCCTGACAAATTCAAAATTAACCATATTTGTATAACAATGTTATTTCAAGTCAAAACCTCCATTCTGGTTTTTTTTAAAAAATAAATTAGCTCATTGGCACGTTCAATTGTTTTTCACATCATTAATTTAGATTCGGAAGGTAATGGCAAGAAAATAAAAGCAATTTCAATTTTAATTAATTTTTGTGTTCATTTTAATTTCTTCTGTCGAATGACAACACGAAAGGGATAAAATGATCGGATTTGAGCGAAAGTGGTGTGTTTTTTTCAGAAAATTCGAATTTTCTCTAAAAATGGAACAAATATGAAAAAAACTAAGAATCAGGTGCACACGTTGGTATTAAAGGGAATCTATCTTAAAAATTTCGAATTTCTTAGGGCAGAATAAGTAGGTCTTTTACGATCCACGGACAAACAGACTCTTTCTTTTATTATTATAGATATACAAAATAGATAAATAAAAATTTTGTGTCTACATTTTCGCCCCTTTTCATTGGAGAGGTCGAAGATATGATAATGATAGTAATATATTCTGTATCGAATTATCAATTAACATAAGATAAAACATTACAAGCCGTCCCGCAATTGAAAATAACTTTTTACCTTATAATTAAAACTATCATCAGGCTTTAAAAGTGAATTTTAGTAAAGCAGAAACACCATGTGCCGGCAATAAAGTTAGAGAGCTGACTGTAGGGTAAATAATTTGTTTGATGTTTCAATGTTAGATGGCGCCACCAAACTTTTTATACGTATTGACCAATTTTATAGTTACTTTCACCGTTTGTTCCATAGATGGCAGCACTACATTTTATGTCTACTCATTTGAAATACTTTAATTTAACTCCTTTACAATTATTGTCATTCCTTGCCCTTCTAAAAGTATTTATGTAAAAAAAACCGGTCAAATCTATTACAATCTATTTTCAATTATTATCAATCTATTAAAAGTTTAGGCTAATCAAGTCTGGGTTAATAGTTTTTATTAATAAAGAAATTAATGTAGTTCAAGTTATTACCAGTTAGTTTGTAACAGAATCTGTCACTTAACCCGCTTCCACACAACAGTTGTAACAGGTAAAAAGGAGACAAACACATAATTAATATTCTATATTAAACATTTACTTGCTAAATTAGGCTAGTTTCATTTATTTTATTTCGAAATTACAATAATTATTACTTATCGTTTGCAAAAATTTATATTTCAAAGAATAAATATGTAATATTCTTCGTTTTTAAATAGAATTAAAACATTTCATATCATCGTACAAAGGATCTCGTAGTGTTGAGGTGACATCTCGTTTGACTTCATTTCAAACTGATCAATGTCGCAAAAATAAATTTATTTTAATTTATTGGCTAACAGAATTAAAGTTTCTCGAGCGATTGTTGCTAATGGCAATGGTGATTAAGTTCTAATAAAAATGTCTTCCTATGCTCTTTAATTGAGCATTAAATTTTGCAGTTTTTTTTAAATAATTGAAGTACTCAGAATTCTTTTCTGAAATTTTCAATGTATTCTAATTTCGATGCGCTGAATTTTTTGACGTATCACACTTGTCCGTAGCATTTGTAGTTCGGGATATGAAAGTGGGTGACGGACAGACAGACGGACTGAACGATTATAATACCTTCCACTTTTCACGTTATAAACGTAGTGTGGTAATATTACTTTAAGTTAAGAACGTCATTTCATAATCTTCACGTCGGCCAAAAACCTTAAATATCTAATACTACAATTATGATTGGGGAGCCCTGTCGGTAAGGCACTTGCCCTGCATGTATAGGTACCAGGAACCAATAGCTGCCGACTAATACACGATCTGTGCAGCCAAAATATCCGTCGAATAATACCCCGGGTAGAGGAAGTGCAAGTTAAATATGCTTTTTGCCGACGCCGAGTACGATATCACTCCTTAGAAATACGTTGGGTGCCCACTCAGCTGTCTACTCGTCACTTGACTGGTTTTAAATTACGACGACTAATGTATTTCAAATTACGATCACCAATAGTCCGTTTGTAGCTCTAGTGCGAATAAAGTAACCCAACTCTATACTATAAAATATTATGTAAATGATAATCTCTATGGGATCATTTTTTTTTCTTCTAAGGATTAACGAATTTTTAAGCAAATGCCCCTTTTAGAATCAGAAATCTTGAAATGACTTTTTTTCTCTTCCTTTTTAGCTTCCACACTACGTTTATAACGTTAAAAGTGGAAGGTATTATAATCGTTCAGTCCCGTCTGTCTTGCCCAAACTACAAATGCTACGGACAAGTGTGATACGTCAAAAAATTCAGCGCATCGAAATTAGAATACATTGAAAATTTCAGAAAAGAATTCGAATTCGAAGTACTTCAATTATTTAAAAAACTGCAAATTGAATGCTCATTTAAAAAGCATAGGAAGCATTTTTATTAGAATTTAATCATCATTGCCATTCGCAACAATCGCACGAGAAACTTTAATTCTTTAGACAATAAATTAAAATAAATTATTTTGCGACATCGATCAGTTTGAAATGACGTCAAATATATTTCACTACGAGATTCATTGTAAGTTGATATGAATTGTTTTCATTCTATTTAAAAACGAGGAATATTACATATTTTCTATGAAATATAATTAATTTTTACAAACGATAAGTAATAATTATTGAATTTTCGAAATAAAATAAATGAAACTAGCCAAATTTAGCATGTAAATGTTTAATATAGAATTAATGCTGTGTTTGTCGCCTTTTTACCTGTTAAACACAACTGTTGTGTGGAAGCGGGTTAAGTGACAGACTCTGTTACAAACCTACTTATTATAAAATTAGATGTAATTCATTTCCACCTGCTACAAGATAAAATTCACTCCTTACAGCCCGAAATATTTATTTTTTTATAAATGTAAATTGTATGTATTTACAGACACACAGCAACTAAAATAATGTTTTCTTAATTCGATATAAACATTGGACGTTTCCTTTCCATAACTCAGCTACACAATTTAGAAATACCAAATAGAATGGTACTCTGTTGGTGCTGCCATCTATGTGTAAAATTATAACTTAGAAAGAGTCGATAGATAGGTTGTTTGGGTGAGGTATTCTTTCGAAATATTGCTTCTGTGCGTTTTCTGTCTTTTAAAATTGAATAATTAATAAATGAGTTTTAATATTCTGTGTTTTTTAACGCATCATCGAAGAACCACTATTTATGTATTTACTGATATCAGTAATTTGATTTTAAAAATTGAACAGATTTAATAAATGACCATGTGCGGTATTTAATGATTTTAGTTCATAGGTAGCTAATCTGATAACATTTTCTGTACTTTTATCGTAGTTTTTATGTCTAATTTCGTGATATATTATTTGTATTAGAGTTTAAAATATAAGTAATAATAAGAGAAATTTAAAAATAATTTTCAATCAATGCCCTGTTACTAGCCTTGAGTTGATTATTGAAAACACGAAAATTTATAATTCCAATTCCTTAATTCAAATGAAACAAGTAGGTTTGTAACAGAATCTGTCACTTAACCCGCTTCCACACAACAGTTGTGTTTAACAGGTAAAAAAAGCGCCAAACACAGCATTAATTCTATATTAAACATTTACATGCTGAATTTGGCTAGTTTCATTTATTTTATTTCGAAAATTCAATAATTATTACTTATCGTTTGTAAAAATTAATTTATATTTCAAAGAATAAATTTGTAATATTCCTCGCTTTTAAATAGAATGAAAACAATTCATATCAACTTACAATGAATCTCGTAGTGAAATATATTTGACGTCATTTCAAACTGATCGATGTCGCAAAAATAAATGTATTTTAATTTATTGTCTAAAAGAATTAAAGTTTCTCGAGTGATTGTTGCGAATGGCAATGGTGATTTAATTCTAATAAAAATGGCTTCCTATGCTTTTTAAATGAGCATTTAAATTTTGCAGTTTTTTTAAAAATTGAAGTATTTCGAATTCTTTTCTGAAATTTCTGTATTCTGTATTCTAATTCCGATACGCTGAATTTTTTGACGTATCACACTTGTCCGTAGCATATGTAGTTCGGGATATGAAAGTGGGTGAACCACAGACAGACGGACTGAACGATTATAATACCTTCCACTTTTTACGTTATAAACGTAGCGTGGAAGCTAAAAGGAAACACTACGGGCGTATAAATTCAAACCTTTGTCAGTAGAAAAAAAATACTGCAGTGAGCTTGTAAACTGCAGTGGTCAACGCGATTTAGTTTTTGTACGAATTGCAGTCCTTTGAATAAACCAAGAAACAACGGATAACAAGAAACAACGGCCGCAAAATCAAACGAGAAAACATTACTTAATTGTCACCATGACTCCTGATAAAAAGAACTCTCCTGATCTACAATAGTTGCCCTCGTGTAGATCTAGTGCGACGATAATTCAAACTAAACTAAACCAAACCTGATCTACAACAGACTTATATTCTGTCAAACAAAATCAAAGTTACGTAGGTTGGTTGGTAGACATATATATTCAGGTTTGTGTGCTTGGTCAGCGACCCGCTTATAAACCTTCGTCAAGTAAGACAGACACAACAAACAACACACACACATAAGTGGATCCATCTAATTTTTAGAGACAGAGGCCAACTAGAGGATCCCCAGAATTGGCTTGTCACCCCCAGAGGTATTGATTTGGTATGGGAACTTAGAGGACTTTCGGACCCAACAGATTTAACGAGCACGTACTCCGCATATACTCGGTAGGTCTTCAGTGGTACCGGGACTCGATCGCAGGACCTTCCAATCCCGAGACCGAGATGCTGACCACTAGGCTCACTACGGCCCCTCAAAGTTACGTACAATGACGTCTGAATGTCTGTAAACGCATGTCAAAGATGTCAAAATAATATGCGAGATTTTTCTAACTACAGTTCCTCTGCAATTACTGTCAGCACCTTGTGGAGCATTTTGCCAAAATAGTCCGCCACAATTTAGAACGGTTACTATAAGTAAGAACTTTGAAATGGTGTAAACACTACAGTTCAAACAGTAGCTTATAATTTTAAATCGCAATTAAATAAAAGGACAATACATAAACCTAATAGGAGTCCTTAAGGGCGAATGAGCTGAATTGACCGCGGGTTGCCAAACCAAAGTATATGTATTAACACAATGGATAAAAAACTATTTTCTTAGCCACATTTCTCCGTCTGTATTGAAAATTTTTACAACTTTTTTTCCCCCATATGATAAATAAAGAAGACTTTCAAGTCTTTATAATCTCACTTTTTGAAATATTTTGTGTGAATTCATTTATTGAAAATTTAAAAAAAAATGAATATTCGAACCAATTTCAAAAAATGAGTATTGTTATGGAAACAGTCAAAACTATATTTAATTTAACCTACTTTACCTGTAAAGCTCCGATAATCTTATTCTTTAAGCGAAACATACAGACAACATTAAAAAAAACACAACTTCAAACGAAACCGACTTATGACAAACATTAAAAACAAAAACCTACCCAAAAACAAATATCCCCCAAAATAAATTCCCCAAGTAAAAACCACATCTAAATCCTCACCAATTGCCCTAAGTAGACTAATACCACGTCACCCTGACCTTATACAAAGCGCGAAAAATTGAAATAAAAAATAGGGCCCATAATTGATCTAAATGCGGATAATTGTGCTTTAGGTTCGGGCCCCCCTGTAGGGCCCAAATGTCAGTCAGTGTCATCGGGCCCTTCCCATGCGTCGCTTGGTGGATATTTAGGGACGGTTTATTATTTTAAGGACCCCTTATTTTTTTGGGTTGAGAGAAAAGCTAGGTTTGGCGTGAGATTGCCTATTTGGCGATTGTTTCTTGTTCGGTGAATTATTCTTAGTTTACTTCAATTCGATGTTTATTTAAAAGTTATGTTACTAATTGTTCAAGCGAGAATTGGTGGATTAAATTAAAACCAACAAGAGAAAAAACGAGAATATAATTCTATTAGTTTTGTTTGCCAATGTTATGCTGAAAAACAAATAGCTATATACACAAAACAAAACGAAAAACAAACAAACGAGACAAATAAAACAAACGAGCGGTTTTAACTCAGTCTGAGTTAATTTCCACTCCTTTCCGGTGCCGAAAATGCACTTCTCCTATAGGAGTGAATTTCACTCTTTTGTTTTAAGAGTGTACAGGGTGGTTATAACGCTTGCTATTCGGAGTGGTCTGTAGCTTGAATGAATAATCCGAATGCAACAAGCATTGAGACACTTATTAATCAAGGAGGAAAAAGAATGGAATCATAAAAAAGAAACTCGTCTCTTGACCTGGGTTCTAAATTACGAGGCGTAGCCAATTATGGACAATTACGGCCAACACAGCCAATTACGCCTTGTAATTTAGAACCCTGGTCAAGAGACTAGTTTCTTTTTTATGATTCTATTCTTTTCCCTCCTTCTTGATTAGTAAGTGTCTCAATGCTTGTTGCATTCGGATTATTCATTCAAGCTACAGACCTATCCGAATAGCGAGCGTTATTTTATAACCACTCGGTACCTAATTTAACCCTTTATCTACTGACGGTATTTATAAGTATCACTTATAAAGCAATTCTTTTACTTATCATTGTTCATATGGAGAAAATGGGGGAAAGTTCGAACTTTTTGATTGAATTGTAAGGTTTTAGCACATTGAAGTCTACGAAGGTTTCTTCATAATACAACTACAATTCTTCGAAATAATTTAACTTTGCGCGAATTCGTTATGCCCTGACGGAACTTATAAGTCCTATTTAAAAGACCGTTGTTTAACTTTTGATTTTTCATTTAATGGGGACCAGACCCCTCAAAATTTTCAAAAATGACATTACAGTGTTTTTTAGTGTTTCTTAAACTATGCAGTCTTTGCTTTACAACGATATCTTAAACTAAAAGTTTCAAGTACTAGAAGTATTTTTAATATATTTGTTTTTAAAATGTCGTTTAGGTAAAATCCCCTTATGTTTCATTGGTAAGAAACCACTATTGTTTACTTTAAACGCGTATATCCCAAAACTTACTTTTTTAATGTGCGTGTACCTTTTTCTCATAATCTACTATAAGTATCAACTTGAAATTTTTTATGCGTATTTATGGAGTTTGTTTCTAAAATTTGCTGGAGGGATTTGAGTATAACTATCTTACTTTTTTTTCTTTTTAATATTATTGATGTTTTTTGGGGTCAAAACTATGTAGTTTCACTTAAAAATTTATAATTTAAAAACTAAACAAAATTTTTAAGAATGCCTCCATGAAAGTATAGTTGAACATCTATTTAATAACTAGTAAAAAATTTCATTAAAATGTATCGTATAGGTTCTGAGAAAAATGTACATAAAAAAGGTCATTTTAACATGGGCTTCAATGGAGGGCTCCGGTCCCACTTAAGATAAAGTAGATGGTAGTGGGGATTCTATTAATGCAGTATTCAGTTTCAAACCAGAATAGACTAAAATGTTATATCATATTCAGCAGAATTTCGTAAATTCTGTTGCTCAATGAAATAACGACTCGCCTTTCTCCGATAAATTAGGAATTGATGTCGGTCGTAACTATTTTTATGAAAAAAAAATGCAATTTTTACTAGGTTATCAATTAACCTTACGGCAGCGAGAATTAATGGATTAATTTAGAACTAACATAAGAGGAAAAAAAAGGGGCCAAACATAGCATTAATTCTATATTAAACATTTACATGCTAAATTTGGCTAGTTTCATTTATTTTATTTCGAAAATTCAATAATTATTACTTATCGTTTGCAAAAACTAATTTATGTTTCAAGGAATAAATATCTAATATTCCTCGTTTTTAAATAGAATTAAATCATTTCATGACAACGTACAAAGAATCTCGTAGTGAAATATATTTGACGTCATTTCAAACGGATCGATGTCGCAAAAATAAATTTATTTTAATTTATTGTCTAAAAGAATTAGTTTCTCGAACGATTGCTGCGAATGGCAATGGTGATTCAATTCTAATAAAAATGGCTTCCTATGCTTTTTAAATGAGCATTAAATTTTGCAGTGTTTTAAATAATTGAAGTACTTCGAATTAGAATTATTTTCTGAAATTTTCAATGTATATTCTAATTTCGATGCGCTGAATTTTTTTTGACGCATCGTACTTGTCCGTAGCATTTTTAATTTTTAGCTATGAAAGTGGGTGGCAGACAGACGGACAGACTGAACGATTATAATATCTTCCACTTTTTACGTTATAAACGCAGTGTGGAAGCTAAAAGGAAACACTACGGGCTTATAAATTCAAACCTTTGTCTTTAATGCACAGGGGAAGGTACAAAAACAGAGTAATCATCTATGGGTGCTTTTGGCAGAAAATAAATTACTAGCGAGTTACGTGTATTCGAACTTTTTACTACCCGAAATTTTCTAAAACACCCGTGTTCTTTCGGGCTGACAATTAACAAACCCCGTTCTGGAAAACCAAACCAACAACCCTACAAAACGCGGATCTGCAAAGACATGACAAGTATGTTCCGCCAAGAAAATGTTATTACAAGACCTTCACAGCAAAAAACCGTCGACAGCTCTTGTTTTAAAGGCTGTACTTAGCACTTCGAGGCTACGGGTCCTGAACTCTTGTTCAGAGGTGCTGAAAGGTAATTGCAGAGCGAGAAAAATCTCAACACATTCTGATCAAGGATGTCAAAAAGCTGAGTAACTGGCATTTTGACGTCATTCGAACGCATTTTTCTTAACTTTTTTTTGACGTTTGTAGATTAGGAGATCTTAGTTTTTTTTATAGCGATTATGGGAGCTAGTTTAAATCGGGTTTATGATTGTTTACACTCTTAAAACAAACGAGCGGTTTTAACTATGTCTGAGTTAATTTCCACTCCTTTCCGGTGCCGAAAATACACTTCCCCTATAAGAGTGGATTTCACTCTTTTGTTTTAAGAGTGTAGGTATATGGTAAACAGACGTACTGCATTTCGCAGTAAAGTTGAGTTTTTTTATTCAACTATCTAGCTATACAAATTGGGCAAATACTCTCCGTTTAATTATCTAATAGTTTATAAATTCTTTTGAAGGATGTCAAAACCCTGAGTAACAGGCAGTTTGACGTCATACGAACGTATTTTACTTAACGTTTTTTGACGTTTGTAGATTAGGAGATCTCAGTTTTTTTTATAGCGATTATGGGAGCTAGTTTAAATCGGGTTTATGATTGTTTACATTCTTAAAACAAACGAGCGGTTTTAACTATGTCTGAGTTAATTTCCACTCCTTTCCGGTGCCGAAAATGCACTTCCCTATAAGAGTGGATTTCAACTCTTTTGTTTCAGAGTGTAAGTATATGGTACAGACCTACTGCATTCGCAGTAAAGTGAGTTTTTTTATTCAACTATCTAGCTATACAAATTGAGCAAATACTCTCCGTTTAATTATCTAATAGTTATAATTCTTTTGAAGATGTCAAACCCTGAAGAACAGGCAGTTTGACGTCATTACGAACGTATTTTACTAACGTTTTTGACGTTTGTAGATTAGGAGATCTCAGTTTTTTTTAGCGATTATGGGAGCTAGTTTAAATCGGTTTATGATTGTTACATTCTTAAACAAACGAGCGGTTTTAACTATGCTGAGTTAATTTCCACTCCTTTCCGGTGCCGAAAATGCACTTCCCCTATAAGAGTGGATTTCACTCTTTTGTTTTAAGAGTGTAGGTATATGGTAAACAGACGTACTGCATTTCGCAGTAAAGTTGAGTTTTTTATTCAACTATCTAGCTATACAAATTGGGCAAATACTCTCCGTTTAATTCTCTAATAGTTTATAAATTCTTTTGAAGGATGTCAAAACCCTGAGTAACAGGTAGTTTGACGTCATACGAACGTATTTTGCTTAACGTTTTTTGACGTTTGTAGATTAGGCGATCTTAATTTTTTTATAGCCATTATGGGTGGTAGCTTTAATGGGGATTTATGCTACCTATTTAGGTCAAATTAACACAGTGTTCGTTTTGTTTTATGTAGGACTAATGATAATATAAATAAACTATTTTTAGTTGTTTCAAACGGATGAGCTCTAACACAAACACGTACACTCTTAAAACAAACGAGCGGTTTTAACTCAGTCTGAGTTAATTTCCACTCCTTTCCGTGCCGAAAATGCACTTCTCCTATAGGAGTGAATTTCACTCTTTTTCGGAGTGGGTAAAAGAAATAAAAGACAACAATCTGCGTCCTACACTCTTAAAACGAGCGGTTTTAACTCAGTCTGAGTTAATTTTCACTCCTTTCCGGTGCCGAAAATGCACTTCTCCTATAGGAGTGAATTTCACTCTTTTGTTTTAAGAGTGTACGCATCTTAATTTTGACCATTATCAAGATAGCGTCATAAACAAACTCTCATACTAAAGCTAGCAAGCAAATAATGGATAAGAAGGGGCCGGGGAGCCCAGTCGGTTAGGTGTCCGCCTAGCATGCGAAAGGTCCCAGGTTCAAGTCCGGGCATCGCCAAAAATAACTGCCGACCTATAAACGGCCCGTGCATCCAAAAATGTCCGACGAATAATACCCCGTGTGGAGAGAGCGCACTTTAAATATCCTCCAAAGTCCCAACGCTGCGTACGATGTCGCCCTTAACGGTTGCGTTGGGTGACAACTCTTGTGTCGGCTCGTCATTTGACTGTGGTTCTAAAATACGACGCCCGTCGCCAATAGCCCTCGTGTAGCTCTAGTGCGACGATAATTCAAACTAAACTAAAAATAATGGATAAGAAGTTAATTTATTTTACTAACTAACGAATTATTATATCACTTAGTGACCTAGTAATAATGTCGTTCTAGTGAAGCTCTACGTTTTTCTCAATTTTCGGAAGCTAATAACTCTTTCAGTGTAATTTTTTTTTACATAGCCTCCAAAACTTCACGAGCTCAAAGTGAAACTGGTTTGTGTGGAATTATTTAACCAAACCAACAAAGTTGTCTCAAATCAAGAAGCGTACATTGGCTTAGTTAAGAACAAAAAACAGGCTCGGTAACTCATTGTAATCGTTATACATGAATTAACTGCCTAGATAAACAGATTACCGGGGCCGTGGGGAGCCTAGTGGTTAAGATCTCGGTCTTGGGATCGGAAGGTCCCGCGATCGAATCTCGACACATCTGAAGACTCAACGAGTATATTCGGAGTACGTGCTCGTTAAATTTGTTGGGTCCGAAAGTCCTGTGGTCGGTCATGGCGCAGTTTACCACGGGTACAGGTCCCTGGAGACTATTTCCCTCCCCTTCAGGGACATGTCTAAATTGTGGAGGTGGCGATAGATGGCAGCATCTGTCTTGTATGTCGTATCCGTCCTTGACGAAGGTTTATAAGTAGGTCTTCGTGACCAAGCACACAAGCCTGAAAATATGTCTACCAACCAACAGATTACCGATTCGGACGTATTTTTGTCAGCAGTAGAAAACATGAATTATCTTTTCAATTCTTTGTAAACAAAATGGATTTTTCTACAATAGGGTACTTGACTGCATCGCCAAAAATACCTTCCAATATTATTTAAATTATAGTTGAAAGTCAAAAATAACAAATGCATATAATTTTTTTGCGAAATAAATCTTTAAATTATTAAAAAAATCATTTTAAAAAGGCATTTTTTTCACGTGATCATCATGTGTTCACAAACACAACGGTTTGGCTGACGTCACTTGTAACTATAAACAAACCGGCGTGATGTTTTTTGTTTTCTGATTAAACTTGATTTAATCTAATTTACTCTTGAAATAATAAATATTGAGATAATGTAAGGCTTTTTACAGAAGCGGATATTTCAAATTTGCCTAAAATCGATTCCAATGTGGTGTTTCAAAATTTGTTTATAGTCACTAGTGACATCACAGATACCACGTGACAGCCAGGAAGCGTTTTCGGGAGTGATTTTCGTCCTAATTTTAAAATTTATTTTTCTGCCTTTTTATGGGGTATTTGAAAAAAGAAAAAAATACGGGTCTAATATTTTTGGCATAAGAATATTTTAAGCCAATAAAAAAAATTTAGTCAAGTACCCTATTCCAATGAAAGATTCCTCCTCGATTCCAAACTTCTGTGAATTTGAAAAGATGTACAAATTTTTTAGTACCATTTGAATTTCAATTTTACCTCTCCACAACATGTGAAAAGAACTTGATGCATGTTGAATTAACATAGAAAAATAATTACTAGTTGATTACCGAGTGTGTCGAACTCTTTTCAAGGAAATTTAAAACACTTATAAACAAAGTGGGATTGTTCTTCTAAGTTAAATAATTTTTTTTATTATTTAAAAAAAAATTAGACTTCCAAAGTAATTGTTTTAATCCTTCAAATTTCTTTTTATTAACGTGAAAGGAATTTTGATTCATAAAATATTAGTTTCTTAGAAAAGTCACGTGCATCTAAAAGCGGTATGCGCAGCCGACGAATTCAAGATTCCGACGAATAAAATACCCCGTGTAGAGGGCGTGCACGTTTAATATCCTCCGACGCCACTTACGATTTAGCTCATAAGAGTTACGTTGGTTGCCTACTCTGGTGTCGGCTGGTCACTTGACTGTGGGTCTAAATTACGACGCCCGTCGCCAATAGCCCTTGTGTGGCTCTAATGTGACGATTATTCAAATTAACCTAACCATTCTACAACTGGCGAGTGCATGATGCCGCCACTGGCTTGCTTTGGGTGCCCGCTCAGGTGTCGGCCTCGTCACTTGACAAGGATTTTAAATTTTACGGGGCGAATACGGCTGTCCATGGAGGCTAGAAATTGTCAGCCAGGGTTTGATGGTTTAAATAAAACAGGTTTTACAAGTTTCTAAAGTTTCTCAATTATTATAGTTTAAAAATTTGAAAAAAATTTGTTTACTTTCTTAATGGGGTTGTTTCACGTCGCCACTTACGATTTAGCTCATAAGAGTTACGTTGGTTGCCTACTCTGGTGTCGGCTGGTCACTTGACTATGGTTCTAAATCACGAGACTCGTAGCCAATAGCCATCGCGTAGCTCTAGTTCGATGATATTTTAACCCAAACCAAAAATATGACTACAGTCCCTCGACAAATTATTAGACGCACTACAAGATTTCATGTATCAATCAATGATGAACAAAATACGAGGGCTGGTTTTTTTCAACCTCCGATGGGCTGTAACAAAAAGACGGGTCAAGATACAAAAAAGATTTTTTTTACCAAAAGTAAAGTACAATACTGCTTATTTCTCCATATAATCACCTTGACGATTAAAGCATTTGTCATATCTGTAAACAAGCTTTGAAATACCCTCTTCATAAAATGTAGCCGCCAATGATTTGAAGGGAGTTGTGTGACGATTTCTTTGAGCTCCACGTCAACTTGGAAGCGCTACAATCCAAGACACTATGCTTATCAATAATTCACTTATGGTAAACCTTCGAGTTTCTCTAAATACTTGGTCAACTTGCTGAACAATACTGATGTTCATGAAGAAGGGGACCAAGGAAGCAAGTCTGTCGCTACAGACGGTATTATGTTCAGCGAGTTGACCAAGTGTTTAGGGAAACTCAAAGGTTTACCATAAGTGAATTATGGACTAGCAGTGGCTTGGAGGACAGAAAAAAATTGACATAAAGCTTCCAAATTTACTTTTTTAAACGAAACCGTTACAACTCCCTCCCAATCTTTGGCGGCTACATTTTATGAAAAGGGTATTTCAAAGCTTGTTTACAGGTATAACAAATGCCTTAATCGCCGAGATGATTATGTGGAGAAATAAGCAGTATTGTACTTTACTTTTGGTAAAAAAATCTTTTTTATCTTGACCCGTCTTTTTGCTACAGCCCATCGGAGGTTGAAAAAAAAACAGCCCTCGTACCTTTAGAAGGACATTTATGTTCCAAAACTTACGCTATTGAATAGAAAATGCTATCTGCTATACTTAATACATATATCGACATCTTGCTTAATGATATGGCGTTCTTTGGTATGTTTTCATCATTACTAAAAAAATACAGTGCGTCTAATAATTTGTCCAGGGACTGTATTGAATTTTAACTCAATTTTGTGTAAATCTACACATAATGATGTAAAGACAAATGGTACAGTCGTGGACAAAAAAAAGGGAACAGACCTCGCTGTTGAGGCACTGTTTGTCGGAGGCATAATTGTGATACGTCATTTTAACGGAAATAACGTTCTGAGTTGATTGGTCAACTTAAAAATTTCCTAAGGGGTCGTCTTCATATTGAATTTAATACCAACTTCAAAATTTCCAAAGGCAACACCCAATTTTTTTAGTATAGAAATGTTCAGAATCGTCAAAATACCCCAAATATCAATTTTCATTGCCAGATTCTTTATAGTTTAGGATCTACACAACTAAACGTATTTGGCGAAAAACGGGGGTCATCTCCATATATACATATATTATTTATAGGTCTGCATTTTTCCGATATGGTTTTTTTTGCCGAATTCTTTCTGTAACATTTCTTTTTTGCTTGGGGTGAGGGTTTGGCGGCAGGATGAGTGCATTAACATCCCTATAGAGCTACAGAAAGTATATTGGTTATGAGCTAAGGTATTTTATACGACTGCCAAGGAATGAAACCGTTTTATTACTTTTGTGAATATATTGATTTATATGTAGTTTTATGGAGGAGCTGTAGGTGATTTAACGTCCTATACGAAGGATATTGGCAAAAGCCTTTGTAGTTTAAACAGTGATAAAGTGACGCCATCATCTGAGCTGGCACTCAAAGCAACTAATGACTTCGTACGGGGGATCACGACAGGAGTTTGGTCCACGACGCATTAACCTGCGCCAATTCTATATATATGGTGCTATTTATTAGTGGAACATTTTTTGTCCAGCATGATTCGTTTATTGAACGACTAAGGCGAGAACATAACCCTAAAATGTATCCTCCGTGGCATTTCGCCTTAACGCATTTTGCCAAGACTGTGCTATTGGTGGAGAAATATGGATTTATATTAAAGATTTTTGAAAGAGTATTGGTGAAGATTTGTGTGTGTGTGAAGATCGCGTTGAACTGTAAAAGAAGTTGAACTGTTTAGGTTTGCAAGCGTTCAAGTAGTTTTTAACAATATATATTTTTCTTTTGGTATTTAGATTGTATGCTATTAAAATGAGAATATTTAATTAGGTAATTAGGAATAGGTAATTAGGTAAGGTAATTTAATCGTTTCCGGTTGTCTATTTCTAGCCTCCTTTATAAAGCATTATACCGCCAATAATGCATTGCAATTTAGAACTCTGGTCAACCGACGAGGTCGACCCCTGAGCGGGCACCCAACGGAACTTCGAGCGACATCGTATGCTAACCCCGACGGAATACGTCTATGGTATGGCTAGAACAGGGACAAAACCAAGAACCTTCTCAGGGGGAGGGGCTCGTCGATTAAGAATCTCAGCCACTGGAGAGGAGGGGGGGGGGGTATGCTTGATTTTTAGTTTGGTTTGAAAAGATTGAAAGAACTTCGCAGGTAGAGTTACACATTGCTCTTGGAGGCGGGACTCGTAATTTTTATCTTTGGTAAAGTGACGAGGCTGATATATGAGCGGGCACCCCCCAAAAAAATTTTTTTAGTGGGGGAAGTCATTCTATGCAGATAAATGAAGGCTGTTTGCAGCGATATTTGTGTTTTTTAGAGTTTACAGATTTGTCGGTCAAATTATGAAAACTACCGCTCCTTGTAACTAGATTTTCTCGCCAAATATAAAGATAAGATCCCCATAGTCACTCATTCTTTGATAGAAAGATTATCGCCGAAAATCGCGCCAAATGAGTGAAGTAAGTTTTAAAGCTCTTAAAATTTTTTGTTAGTTATGTGCCAACTGGATAGACTAAGATTATGTGGATAATTTTAGTGACGTTTCAAATAGTTTATGACCACGATTTTCGTCTGTCGGGAGTTGGGTTGCATAACGGATTTTTGATTAAATTTTTTCAAATAGTTCAGATGCTATCCACAACCTTATCTTATGGAGCTGTAATGAGCTGTTTGTGAGCGATCTTCGTTCTTAGATCTTTTATAAATTCCATTCTTCAAGCATGTTCCATGTATCTTATCACAAGTTCGAACTTTTTATATAGATTTGGTTATGTTAGGTTTGAATCATCGTCACACTAGAGCTACACGAGGGCTATTGGCGACGGGCGTCGTATTTTAGAACCACAGTCAAGTGACGAGCCGACACCTGAATAGGCACCCAACGCAACCGTTAAGGGCGGCATCATATAGATTTGGTGATTTAGGCAATCACATTTTAAACCATTCTGTATTTAACCATTTTGTGAAATTATAAATTAAACTTCTTGAAACTTCAAAGTTCGAAAACTTCATTTTCTTGCCAAATATATCGCCAAAGCTTAACAAAGTAGCAACATTTTCGCCATATAACGTGACAAAGGGGCTAAATGTGGTTTGTGGCTCAAAATCGAAGGTTTTTTTTAATGCAAAGGGTCTCTACCCCTTATTTCTATCGATCGCCAACCCCGGTGAAAGACGGACTTTTTTGGTGATTTTAAATGTTTAATGTTGTTACAAAATTAAAAAATCTCGACTTTTATTGAAATATTATAATTGGTAAATTAATTTGAATGTTGACTATTTTTTTTCCAGTAGGAAAAATTGAAAAGTTAGCGTTGCCCTAACACGTAATTATATTACATAAATAAAATAGAACGCAAGTGAAAACCGAAAATATCGTTTTCATTTTATTCGTCTGAAATCTGTTTATTATTTATCGTTTGCATTTTTTCCGTCTGAAATCTGTTTATTATTTTTTCCTCTTAAAATTAAAAAATGTAACAATAAAAATTTAGATAGTCAATTTAAAGTCGAACATGAATGGAAAATTTAAAAAAAAAATATTTTTATTGTATAACGAATTTAAATTTAATTGTTATAAAGTAATTTGTTAATCTATGATATAATATATCGTTGGGACTTATTTGATAATATATCGGGTTTTTTTAATCAAAGAATAAAAGAAAATAAGATGTTCTAAAAGAACTAAAATAGCCATAGATATTATAATTAAAGTATTAGACTGGCTGATCACGTGACCTCCAATGCTAACGACGAGACACGCATGGAGGCTTTTTAAGAGGGCATAATGGCCAGTGTTGCTACCACTTTAAGGAGAAAAATACTACGAAATAATACCATTTATTTCTAAAACTTCAACAAAAAAAATACTAAAAAAGGATTTAAAGTCACTAAAAATATTCCAAAAAGCAGCTATAGTATTTTTACGATATTTTTTTTAGTAATTTTAGAATTATTCTAAAATACTTATATGCTCTTTAAACTTTATAACTAAACTTTTAACTTAATTTTCGAATTTATTTTAGAATTATTCTAAAATTACCAAAAAATATCGTAAAAACACTAGCTGCATTTTGGAATATTTTTAGTGACTTTAAATCCTTTCTAGTATTTTTTTTTTTGTAATTTTAGAAATAAATGGTATTATTTCGTAGTATTTTTCTCCCTAAAGTGGCAGCAACACTGGCCATTATGCCCTCTTAAAAAGCCTCCATGCGCGTCCCGTCGTTAGCATTGGAGGTCACGTGATCAACCAATCTAATACTTTAATTATGATAACTATGAAAATAGCCTACTTTCCAATTACTTAAATACTTACTAATTTTCTAATCGGAAGACAAGTAGGTTTGTAATAGTAACTGCCACCCAAACCGATTCTACACACGATTTATACAAATAAGAAGAAAAAAATCGCAACCAGCTTGCAGTTGTAATTAAAACTTTTAAAAAACTTTTTTAAACTAATTTGAAATTCAAATACTAATTAAATGGGAAATTCGCCGACAAACAGAAGACAGATGTCCGTCCGGACGTACAGACAGACGGACAAAAAGTATGAAAGTTGGGTCTCTGAGGACATACCTTTCTAACAATTTTTTTATTAAATAAGAAGGATAGTACCGATTATGGAAGGGGGTTCGGCGGCCAGACAGACATCGTCAGCCTGTCAATAGTATATTATTTTTTATATAAATATAAATGAAGATGATTTATTGAACTGCACAACTAATTGTATAATATTTCATATTATAATTGATGTTGTTTTTAATTGTTTTATTTAAAAGTTTGGCTACCTTTATCTCGGGTTTAATTATCGAGGGAATCACCTACCTTCGCCTACTTTAACGTTATACACTTAATACACGTATAACCTGTAATTAAATTCAAGTTTTTTTTTCCAAAACTCTTCATGTTCAGCTTAAATAGATTTTTGATTTAATTTACTTCGCAGAAAAGTAAACTATGTTCTTAACAATCATTTTTTAACACCAAACGATCGGTCCAATCTTGATTGTTGACGTTTTTCCATTTTTATACGGTCCCCTATTTCAAAATACAAGCTTATTATCATCATAACTCAAAAAGTTTTGCTAGTAGAATTACGAAATTTTGCACTTTTCATTAACTTTTGATCCTGAATCCATTTCTGCAGAAAAATTAATGGGTTTATATTCATATTTTTTCGAAAAAAATATTAATATTTTTTGAAAAAATAATAAATATTTATTAAATTATATAAAAGTATTTTAACTTTGTTTGGAAATTTGTAAAGTAACTCAGAAAAAAATATCGTCTGGCTACGTATATTATTAATGGAGATATGATCAAAAGTTTGGAAATCTCATTTAACATTATGATCCATAAACTTTCTGTAACCATAACTCAAAAACTAATAGAAATCTGGCAACGAAAATTGATATTTGGGGTATTTTGACGATTCTAAACATTTCTATACCAAAAAAATTGGATGTTGCCTTTGGAAATTTTGAAGTTGGTATTAATTTCAATATGAAGACGACCCCTTACGAAATTTTTTGTGTTGACCAATCAACTCAGAACGACATTTCCGTTAAAATGACGTATCACAATTATGCCTCCAACAAACGGTGCCTCAACAGCGAGGTCTGTTCCCTTTTTTTTGTCCACGACTGTACTACAAAAAAGCATGTCCGGGACACCAATTATGGCTTTGTAATCACTAGTTACAAGGTAACTTTTAAGACACTGCCCTCAAATCCGAAACTAGTGTTTTTATCACGCTTGCTTTTGTTTTTTATGGCCACTTGAAAAGGACCGAACCAACCGGGAAATTGCTCGGAGAGGTGCAAGGAGCTAATAAAGATCTTTATGCTTGCGAGGCTTTAGTGGTTAGTTTATTGGATACAAGGGTATAAAGTAAAATGTTCCTGATAATAACATCTGTTGTCAAAACAAATTTAATTTTAATTGCTGGTTTTATAATTGATATCCATTGTGGTAAATCAATTGTACAGCAACGGTTTACTGGAGATACTGTTTATAAGTCGCAATATCGGCCTGTTGATTCGTAATTTAAGATATTTGTGTAGAAATGAATAATTGAGTGCTTAAGTTAAACTTTATAAGTAGCTTTTAGTAGATGCAACAAACAACTAATCTCTTTGTCACTTATACAAAGTTTTGAGTTGCACAGTCGACAAAGCTTCGACCTAACGACCTTTTTTTGGGCTCTAAGTAAATATGAAAAAGTTATTTTGTGATCATCTGATTTGTTAAATTAGAGTCTCCCTTCCAATAGCCGTTGTCTCATGACTGAGTTTCAAAATTACCAAGCCCGCCACCAATATCCCTTGTGCAGCTCTTGTGCTACGTTTTTTCAACCAAATTTTCTAATAGCTGACTAAAGTAGAACTCTAATTTACCAAGGAAATCCCACATTCGAATAATCGGCAATAAGGATAATAGGAATGTTTTGGAAAAAATTCGGTTTCAATTACCTGATGTAATGTTGGGGCTGGGGAGCCCAGTCGGTTAGGCATTCACCTAGCATGCGGAAGGTCCCAGGTTCGGGTCCGGGCATCGCCATAAATAACTGCCGACCTATAAACGGCCCGTGAAGCCAAAAATGTCCGACGAATAATACCCCGTGCAGCGGGAGTGCACGTTAAATATCCTTCAAAGTCCTAACGCGGCGTACGATGTCTCCCTTAACGGTTGCGTTGGGTGCCTACTCGGGTGTCGGCTCGTCACTTGACTGTGGTTCTAAAATACGACGACCCTCGTGTATCTCTAGTGCGACGATAATTCAAACTAACCTAACCTAACCTAATGTAATGTTGGGCTGTGAGATCATGTAGTTCTAGTTTCGGACCAGTTCGGGACTCTATATAGAGTTTGGTTTTATCCTCTAACGATAATACAGCACGTTTTCTTTTAATATGGTAAATGATAGATATTAAAAGTTTACTGCACTATGTATTCAAAAGATTATATTTTATGTACTCGACTGTGTAATTTTTGTAAATTAAAATAGTCACAGTAAGTACAAAAGCTTATATATACGATACAAACTTTTATACCTGGCTTATCACTTACCGTGCTTCTTTGCTGGATGTCGAGCTTGGTTTTTGTTTTAATCGCCCCCCCCCCCAAAATAAATAAATAATAATAATAATAATTGGCAAGGCATCCAACCAAGACGAACAGTAACAGATTGGCTGGGTGGAATTTCTTTTATTCGGATAATCAGAAACGCCTCGGATAATTGGTGCTCTACTGTATTCAAGTTTTCGACAGCGAATCGTAATAAATATTTGATTAAGTGGGATATTTATGGTAACCCTAAAATGCCCATCGCAGAATCTGGCCAATCTACTCTCCACAATCCTTTATATCCTCGTGCCTTGCCAGCAATTTAAATTCCTTCATTAAAACTAACTTTAACGAAAAGAAATAGTTAAAAACGTGTTTATTCGACTGCATCCGGGTAACGAAGTCGATAAACAACTTAAAAAAAAAAATTAGGATCCGGATTAGCCCTTTCGGTAAGACTGAAAATTTTACTTTCTATGTTGAAGCAACTTTGAAATACGGATGTATTTTGCTTGAAGATTAATTTGTTCCTTTTTATCTGTTATTTCATTGAAGTGAACTTAATCTTTTCACTGTTTAATTAAATTCTACGTATATAGCCTTTATATAAGCCTATTTTTAAAACATTTACTTATTTAAAAGCATGTTTTTCACATAATAGAGTACTTGACTGTATCGCTAAAATACCTTCCAATATTAAATTAATTATAGTTTAAACCCAAAAATAACAAACGTATATATTTTTTTTGCAAAATAAATCATTAAACAATTAGTAAAAATCATTTTAAAATGGCTTATTTTTCATCGGTACGTCACACACGTCGATTGTGATCGGTGATCACAAACACGTCGATTTGGCTGAGGTCACTAGTATCTATAAACAAACCGGTGTGATGTTTTTTGACTTGCAATTAAACTGGATTTAATCTAATTATCTATATAATTCTTATTTTAATAGTAAATGGAAGGAGGTTTTAGAGAAGCAGATAGTTCAGATTCGCTTAAATTCGATTCCAAAATGGTGTTTCAAGGTTTGCTTATAGTTACTAGTGACGTCATAGATACCACGTGACAGCCACAAAGCGTTTTCGGGCGTCATTTTTCGTCCTAATTTTAAAATTCATTTTTGTAAAACAAAAGCCCTGTCAGTTTTTTTGTGATTGATAATCGATTCTAAAATTTGCTTTAATTTAAAATGTCCTAGAAATAAACTGATAAAAAAACTTTTTGAAACACTTAATAAAATACACTTGACCTTCTTGTAAGGTAATTTTTTTTATAGAATTAACAAATCAGCTTCTTCAGTATCGGTATGTTTAGAAAAAAGCTTGTGCATTCCAGTTTACAATAAAAAAAAAGTCGGTATTATGAAAAATTGTGAAGTGAATTCTACAACTATTCACGTACGTTTACATCTGGAGCGATGAGGTTATTATAAATAACAAATAGAGATATTAACCAATTCCAAAAACCAACCCAAAAAATCCGCACTCGTTAAAACCAGCAAATAATAATGAAACGGCGGCATTTTAAAAACTGGAACTAGTAAAATAAAAACGACTACAGAGAGGGGCAAAAAACGTTCGAGAGCATGCACATAAAATGTTTGGAGTCGGCTGCTATTAAGGGTGGGGGGTGGGGGAGGGGTTTTTCTAGGCCGGATCTTAGTGTGAAAGCAAGGGTGAAAGGTCAAGGAGGCGGTTGAACCTTAAATCTGTTGTCTAGGTTTTTTGCTGTTTTGTGGTTTACAGTTGATTAGGCTTGCTAAATTTCTTAAAAAAAGTTCTAAGGAAAAAAGCTAAAATAGTCTACTTTCTTTATTAATTTAATATCCACTTCAAAAACAATAGAACGCTTTTTCTTAGTAAACAAATAATGAAAAATCAAAGAAATCACACACGCATTGTTTTACCTTCTTATGGTCATTTCAAACTGATTTATGAGGCAAAAATGATTTTTTTTAAAATAATATCGTGCAAAAATACTAACTTTTTCAAATCAATAGTCGTGATGCTTTTAACGAAATCGTGTTTCAAAGTTACTTTTACGCACTAGTGCGACAAAGTAAATAAGAGCATCTGATTGGTGTAAAATTCTTTATTTGAGCGTGATATTTTATTCGGCGGCTTTGTGATTGGTGGAATTTTTTTTATTTGAACGTGATTCTTTATTTGGCGTCTTATTTCCAATGCCAATCTAAGAAATACTTTTTGCACGTGGTTTTAAAATAGTCATTAATATAAATAATCACTTTCAATCATTTGAACGTGATAATAAACTAATTAATAAGCCAATCAATCAATGCCAATTTAATAAATACTTTTTTTGCACGTTATTTTAAAAAATAGTGTATGATAACGCGTTGAAAATAGCCTTTTTTAAATTCGTGAATTTATTTCACTCGCTCGTACCTCGCTCGTGAAATAATTTATTCAACTCGTTTGAAAAAGCCTTACTTTTCACACTAGTTGCATAAATAACTATTCTTCAAATATTCATTACAAAAAGTTTTCGCACTGTATTTTTTAATGTGGTAACAGCGATTTAAATGACTAAAAATTAAATTTCAATGCGAATTTAATGGATAGTTTGTCGAGAAAGACAGATAAATATCCGTAAGAACATACAGACGGACTAAAAGTATGAAAGATATGTTCATAAATACGTACTTTTCTAAAAAAAAATATTTTAGATCCAACTGATAGAACCGATCTTGGAAGGGAGTTTCGTACAGGAAGGCGGACTTCTTCAGCAAGTCAATACCTACTCTTCCATTTAAAAAAAATCTTTGGAATTAAATAAATGAAAGTAGTCTAAAAAGATTAGCATTGGGGAAAATAGTTCATGTTTGTTTTTAAAACGTAGGATATTTCATGTATCACGTTAAATCTATCGTGTTACAATTTCATTTGCGTATGATGTCCGTCTTAGGCTGCGTTGAGTTTTCTATCAGGTGTCGTTTTTAGCTTCCACGCTACGTTTATAACGTAAAAAGTGGAAGGTATTATAATCGTTCAGTCCGTCTGTCCGCTACCCACTTTCACAGAACGAACCGCAAGTAGCACAAACAAGTGGGATACATCATTTTGAAGCAAAAAAAAAATCAGATTATGCTACTTTCCAAATTTCGTTAAAAAATTTAAATTGGAAGTTTATTTAAAATTTAAATAACTAAAAATTTAATCTACATTGAAATAACATGCAAATTCCATTTTTATTCGATATTTTCACTGTTGCCATTTCGTTAAACGCACGAGAAATTTTATTTAAAATAAAATAAAATCTTTTGAAAGAATATTTATTTATGCGATATAATTCAGTTTGTATTGTTGTAATATCACAATAGAGTTCTTTTGATGGTTCATTATATATGTATGAAGAAAGATGCATAGAGAATTCTAACTTGGCATAAAAAAATCAGCAAAGTTTCGCTTTTATTTTTAAAGCATCAATTGTACTAATTTTATATTTTTCGAACTGTAAATTAATTTAACAAACTATAAATAACTGAATTTTCGAAAGAAATGTAAATGGGAAATTGTGGCGACACAAAGATATTTATTAAAAAAGATTAAATCATTATTCTTCGACCTTCAAACAAATTTAGCAAACGATAAAGTCTAATTATTAAATCTGAGAAAGAAGATAAATGAAAATAGATAATTTTGGCGTTTAAAAGTTTGAATTACAACTAGCTAAAGGCTCTGTTTGGCGAATTTCTTTCTGAGGTGTATAAATAGTTTGTTTCCTGTTGAACACAAATGTTGTGTGGAAGCGGTTTAAGTGACAGATTCTGTAACAAACCAACTTGTTTTTTACTTGATTGCATTTTACAATTAGGGGTTCGCCACTTGAACGCGTTTCAAAATTACACACCCTGTCGCTAATACCCTTCGTGTACAGTACACTCTTAAAACAAAAGAGTGAAATTCACTCCTATAGGAGAAGTGCATTTTCGGCACCGGAAATGAGTGGAAATTAACTCAGACTGAGTTAAAACCGCTCGTTTGTTTTAAGATTGTACAACGCTAATTCATTTAAACTAATAACAAAATCAGATAACGGTAAAACCATGAACTAAACGGATATAATTTCCAAAGCAATCCTTACTCCAACGGCATTTTCCAAACTCAATCAATTTCATAAACACAGCTGACCTGTTTTTAACGGACACTATAATTCAACAAAAGACATTGCTCTATCAATACCAACTCTTACATTTTCGACAAATTTTATCAGTTACAAACATTAGGAAGCAATTACAGCGGACAACTTTTACATTAACACAGTCACAAACAACAGGAAACCTTTACATATAAATAGCTAAATGCAAAAAAGTGATTAAGTCTGAAGGAAATTTTCCTTATATGCTTCTTTTTCACTAAGATGATGAAAGGGAAAGGCCTATTGGGAAATTTTGCAATGGATTGCTCCATTTTTCGCATTTGGCGATTTATATTGCGCCAACAATAAACATCCTAACTAACCTCAAATTACGACAATTTACATTTTCTTTGTGATAATGTTGTAACTTTTGCACAAAAAGATCGCCCATCGGTGTTTGGCATCTAGGGTGGTCAGAAGGGGTGGATTAAAAGTTAAGTCAACTTGGGTGTAGAATGGATAGGACTTTATTATAGGCGTGTTATTCCGGCAACCATTTTACGATTATAAGCCTAATTCGCAATATAATAATAATAAAAGACATAATAATATATGGAATCTATATATAAAAGGCAAAGTCCTGACTGACTCGCGTATCAACGCCCAGTCCAAACTACTGGAAGTACAGCTACCAATATTTAGGAGAATATTCTTTTTATATTGAAGGCGTCATTTAAGAAGCGAATTTTTCAAAATTAGAACCCAAACGGGTGTAAGAGGGCAAAACGTGAGCCGATTTCTCCATAGGAATAGCATTGAGCACTGTTATAAACTTTAAAATAATACTTTTCGTTTTCTAATTTGAAAGAAATTTCAACGAGTTCCGCGCGAGCAAAAATTAAGTATAATTACGTTTTAGCTCGCGAGTTTAATTTGTAGGATTGTTATTTGAATATAATTTTTTTTTTATTTTATTGATTTAAAATCTTTATTTTGTTCATTAGCGATATTTGGCGAGTTTGAAAATTTAACGTGGGGTTGCTATACCCAACAAGTTGAATGAAATATGAAGTGGAATGTTGGCCACATTTAAGCATTTTCGTTGCTTAGAAGCGTAACGCAATCACCAATTCGAAAATGGGCATTTATCTTAGCTGTTTCGAAATTCCTCTTTTATTTTAATTCCTTAATTGTATCCTGGGCTAGGTTTTTCTCTGTTTACGAATCAGGTAATTTTGACGGGGACCTTTGGGAAACCCCTCAAACTCATAGTAGGCCCTGGATGCAATCGGACATCATCTTTTTTTTATTAGGTATCGATTGACGTAAAAAAAAAAGTTTACATAAAAAGCAAATCAACATTATTAAGGCTACACCCGTGCAACGCCGGGTATATAAAGCTCGTAATTAATAAGACATAATAATATATGGTATCACCTATAAGAAACGTAAATAAAACGGTCTGTACAGCCAAAACGTCTGACGAATAATACTCCGTGTAGAGGTTGCACGTTACATATGCTTAAACTCCCCAGGCAGCGTACACATCTCCTAAATGTTACATTGGGTGCCTACTTAGGTGTCGGCTCGTCGCTTGACTGGTTCTAAATTATGAGACCCGTCGCCAATAGCCCTCGTGTAGCTCTAGTGCGACGATATTTATAACTAAACTAACTTTTTCGGAATCGATTTACAGTCCCTGGACAAATTATTAGACGCACTGTATTTTTTTTTAGTAATGATGAAAACATACCAAAGAATGCCATATCATTAAAAAAGATGTCGATATATGTAGGGGGAACTAGGGACATTTGACCCCTAAGGATACATGACCCAATGCCTTTTTCTCAGCAATGGAAAAGTTTTGTGAGTTGAAAGTGGCATCACTTTTTTCCTTTCAGCCAGTTGATCACATGGTGAAAAAAAACGAGCTGAATCATTGCGTATTTGTTAAGTTATGCGAAGAAATACGTTTTCATGCACTGAAAGTAAATTTTTGAGGTCTACATTTTTTGGTTTAAAAAAATATTTTATCAATTAGTTTTTGTTTAGTTCATGCTATTAGCTACAGTTACATGCATAATAGTGCTAATGTAATTATTCGCAAATGACTGTTTTGGGATTAACAAAAAAGTGCAACTAGGGATAAGTGACCCAAACCAATTAGGTATATGTGACCCAAGTAAACATCACAAAAGTAGACAGAAGTAGACCAAGTAATTTTTTTTAAAAATCACGGGAGTCCCAAAAGTAATTGACTGGGTCCTTAACGAAGTATAAGGTTTGTTTGGAAGGTACAAGGGATATTTTTTAACGAGCTTACAATTCAATATGCAGAAAAAATCGATGGAAATTGTTTTAAATGTCCTAAAATGGATAATACATCCCAAAATGATATTGATAAAATAGTAGCGATTCTTCAACCACATGTGTTTTCTCTGCAAAATAAAAGAAGCCCCAGTTTTGTATTTCGAACAGAATTTACTTTTAAATTTGATTATTTCGTTAATATAAGCATAATTAATGAGATAAAAATAAAAAGTAATAATTTTGTCTGAAAATACTATAAAATCTATATAAACTTTATAATATGATATTAGTTTTGTTATTTGGTAAAAGTTTTTTGATTATTTTAAGTTATACTACCACATTTTGGGGTTGGGTCACGTATCCCTATGCATTGGGATACATGACCCAAAACTAAAGTTTTAAATAATTTATATTTTACTACTATTGCAGTTAATACTACAGAAAAATACTTATATATATATTGTGTACTACTTTATGAAGTATAAATTATCTGCATTTACACATTCATAAATAGTGTTTTTTAAAAGTTACAAGCAAAAACTTCGAGTGGGGTCATATGTCCCTGGTTCCCCCTATTAAGAATAGCATATAGTATTTTCTATTCAATAGCTTAAGTTTAGGAACACAAATGTCCTTCTAAAGGTATTTTGTTCATCATTGATTGATACATGAAATCTTGCAGTGCTTCTAATAATTTGTCCAGGGACTGTAAGTGCATAGAAACACAGAACCTCCGTTTTTGAGCAAATCGCAACACTTTATTTACGTTATACTTCATATTAAGTAAATTGAAAGCAAAAATGTTTTTATCTAAGTTTTTTGGTAATTTCTTAATGGGATTAGCATTTATTCAAATTTTCTATCAACGGACCAAGGAAGCAGCTGCGGCGAAGTGTGACCGGAAATGCGTGTTCCCCACAATGCCTTTGACCGGAAGGAAGCGATACCGATTTTAAATCTGTGTCCACTCCTTTTTAATTTTTTTAGGAAATCAGTTTTTTATTTTGCGTTTTCGACAGGATGCTCAGTGGACATTAAGGCCGGTAAATCAGCTATTAGGGAACAAAAATGTCGTTGTTCATTGTTCAGGAAGTGTTTTTAGGGTTTAAATCGGCCGTTGGGATGGGTTTTGTTTTGGATATTGCGGGTATTGATGTGTGAGACCATAACTGCTTGACAATTTTGTTTAAATATAATGAATTTTTTATAATCCTACTTTTACACTATACTTTTAATATCAGAAGCGTGCGAAAAGTTATACTTTTTAGAAACAGTGATAAAAAAATAACTTTTTTTCACCCAAAAGCAGTGAAAAAAAGTTCTCTCTTTTCATAAGATGCCAACATTTCAAGTAAAATTTCTATTTCATAATATTCATAAAATCCAGAAATGTATTGATCTGCTTTATTTATAAATATTATGCGCGTGAATGTTATTAATATTTTTATTTTTGAATCAGTATCCATGTTCAAATGTTTGACTTTAAACTAAAAAATAAGTTTGCCTTTTGTAGTTCCAGAGATTTATCGATGCCGATCTTCTTTACGTAAAAAATTAGCACGTGAATTATTTTTGGATTTGATTTTTTCACGTAATTATACAAAATAATGTATGAAACACGTGTGAAAAGTAAACTTTTTAAAGCACGTGTCATTATTTAAATAAAATCCACTAGTTTTAAAAAGTGTTACTTTTCACACTTGTTGCATAAATAACTATTGTGTAACCGAATTTTTTGGCAAAAATTCGAAATGTGAACGTCCGTGAGGGGATGAGAGCTCATCTGGCAAGGTGCTTCCTTGCATGCGAAAGGTCCTAGGTCTGGGTCCGGGCCAAAATAACTACCGACGTGTAAGAAAGTTACCTATATATTTAACAAAAAATACTGTGATCATACTTTAAATTGAAACATTTAAAAATGTACTATTGAATTATCTTTGAATTTTATAGTTTTAGTCAAATTAAAATGTATTGGATAGATGATAATCCGTAGCTCTAAACTATACTCCTCGGCGCAACAGCACATTAGTGGGCCAAGACCTGCCGTGCCCATTTTAGCTTTCGTGCCCTAGGGATCTGGGGTGCTAGGCATATGTCCCGGTAAGGTGGTCAGCCTCACGCGGAACCCCCAGTGTTTAGTTCCCAAGCATGCTTGGTACCCATTTTTATCGATCCACTTAAGGGATGAAAGGATGGGTCAACCTCGCTCAATCCGGGATTCGATCCCCGGATCTTCGACGTGGCAACGCGAAGAACTACCACTAAGCCACTGGGCCTCAAGTAGCTCTAGTGGGACGTTAATTCAACATAAAACAAAAATATGGTGTAGCTCTAATAAACGTTAATCCTACTAAATAGATCAAGGCAACATTGGAATGATGCATGTTTTAAAAAGTTTTGCACCTTTTTCTATTGCTTTTACAATATTAAATAATTATTATACATAACATAACTTTTTTAAAATATAAATAAGAGTTTCTGTTTTTATGATTAAAGTTCTTACAATTAAATTTTAATAAAAAGAGCTATCAATTAGTTCATTGTGTAACGTTTCACGAAATAAAAGTCTGACATTTGTCCAACAGAGGTCGCTACTTTGTCCGTTTGGAGTAAAATACTTCAGTCCACAAAAGTGATGTTCGAATGAAAATGTAAAGTTGATTTCGCTGCATCGAAGCTTTTAATAATCTATTGTGAATGTAAAGACACGGATGGCTAAAATTACGTTTTTTTTTATAAATACTTTAAACTTTCAACCTAGTAACGACGATTTTGTGAATACCATTAACATCTTAATTTCCGAATAAAAACATTAATTTCTAATATTCGCATTTCGTCGACTTATACAAATACAAAAAATGTCGACCAACAACAGGCCAGAGGCCCAGGAAAATTGGTCCAAAATGAATCTAATACTTTACCAGTTTCCAAGGACTATCAAGATTCTTCTTAAAATCTTCTACTCTCTTTGAATACACCACATAATCTGATAAAGCATTCCACTCATTGACAACTCTATTGTAAAAATGTTTTCTTACTCCCTTCTAAAGCATAATTTATTCAATTTCTGATCATGTCCTCTGGTCCGGCTATTTAAGGTAAAACCTTAATTTGTTGTAGTTAAATTTTGAGGACTATGGTTTTCATTTGTTCCAATATATATTTTTATTTTGACGTAGTTAGGCAGAAAAGTCTTTTTCGTGTGGCAAATTATCTTAGAAATGTTTGTTAATGGGTAAAGGCTGACTTAAGATTTTGTAACAATTAACTGGTACAGACTATCTTAAACTTAAATGTGCAGTTTTAATATTCAATATTAAAATCAGCGGTAATAAATAATACATTAAATTTTATTATTAAGATTTATATTTTTTTCTAGAAAAAATACTTGCTGTCCTTTTAAAATATATTTTGTCTCCAAGAGAGACGTTAATAGCAAATTGCCTGTTTAGTCTACCTAATAGTCTTTGTGGATTTCGTGTCAATAGTGTGAAAGAGTTTTCGACCAGATAAGCACTTATTTTCAATATCCATTTGCTATATACAATGTAAAATTGAGAAAAAAATATACTTCTAGTATAACTTAGTCGTCGGAAATTGCGGCGTAGGGGCCGCCACTCACGCAACCTCAAATAACATCCACGCTAGGTGGCGCTAATTTACTACTGCGTCACTACCAGTTATCATCTAGGTCAGGGTTCTAACCGGTGGTTTTGAGATATAAGCGTTTAAAGTAAACAATAGTGGTTTCTTACCTATGAAACATAGGGGATTTTACCTAAACAACTTTTTAAAAAAATATAGTAAAAATAATTGTAGCACTTGAAACTTTTATTTTAAGATATCGCTGTGAAGCTAAGATTGCATAGTTAAGAAACATTAAAAACATTGAAATGTCATTTTTGAAAATCTTTGGGGGTGTGGTCCCCTTAAAATTCGTTTTCCGTGTAACTTTATTTACCCTAAGCAAATAGTTCAGGACTCTTCATTTGTTTCGTATTTTGCTTATTTAGATAAACATAGAAAGCTCATTTTTGCGAATTTCTTGTTAATTGCCGTAAATGGCAAAAATATATAAGTACATTAATAATTTTTTCTTTCAAAGACAAATGAATATATATTAAACAGAAGTATGCATTTGGATTTTTGATATCTGTCACACAAATTTTTAAAAAAAATTCTTAGTTGAAATTTCCTTTTTTCCTGCATTTTTTGGCAAAATTGCTACAAATATTTTTTTTAAAAAAGTTGTTCAATTTAATCAAAATATAAATGCATACTTTGGTTTGAATTATCTTCCAAATGTTGTATAAAAATTTGTGTTTAAAAATATTGAAAAATAAAAAAGGAGTAGGGATTTGAAAATTGTTAAAAATTTAACAAAATTTTAATTTTTAAAAAACCCAACAGACTTATATAACATTTTAATAGTTGAATTGTGTTTTTAAAACATGCTTAACAGTGAAAAAAATTTGGAATGTGTAAGTACAAAAAATAAAAATAATTGTCTGAGGTATCGGACCCCCTTAATTGCTGTAAATGGGTTATTAAAATATTCAAATCTTTTCCAAATTAGGATTTTAAAAAGTGGCATTATCCACTAAAGTAGCTATATTCGCACACATCCTCGTGTATTCTAAATAGCTACCCCAAGTTCAAAAGCAACACTTCGACACAAACTGCCATTTATCAACCAAAAATAAACCCCGGAAGCCCTTCCCTAAAATTCTTTTTCAACAAATGTTGTGAGAAAAAAACAAATATCCAAACCCCTCGAAACTCGGGGATCAACAAGCATCACACTGTGTTTAATTTGAATCCTCGGAGCACAAGACATTTTGGGGCAAAAGTTCTGGAGGTTGGCGTTAGAGGCAGATGCTTGGCGAGGGAAAAAATTGAAGTCGTTTGAAAGTTGCCAAATGTCCCTAGTCCCAGAGTCGTAACGTTCTTCGAAGTTGGACAATCCGCATTTAATAATCTTAATTCCTTTTTAAGTTGTACGTCAACAAACTTGTGGGTGTTGTCTACTAAGTGGGAATGGGCGCGCTGCACCGCGGGTCTCCAAACTCAAGTGCCTCAATGTTAATCCAATGGCGAAAAAATTTTTCTCTGCCACATTTTCCCCGGGTGTATTGAATATTTTAGCGTTTTTAGCCTACTTTTCTTTTTTTAATTCGAAAGAATTAAAAAAATGAAAAGTAGGTATTGACATGCGGTCGATGTCCGTCTGTCCGTCTGTCCGTCTGTCCGTCTGTCTGTCTGTCCGTCTGTCCGTTTCCCTACCCCCTTCCAAAATCGGTTCTAATCATCGGATCTTAAAAAATTTTTTTTTGTTAGAAAGCTATAACCTCAGATACCCAACTTTCATCTTTTTGTCCGTCTGTCTGTACGTCCGGACGGACAAATCTACTATCTGTCGGCGAATTTTTTCCCCTTGATTAGCATTGAAATTCATTTTGAGTCATTTAAATCACTGGAGGTATGAAATGCGGTCGATGTCCATCTGTCTGTCTGTCCATCTGTCTGTCTGTTCGTATGTCTGTCCGCCTGTCTGTCCGTTTGTCTGTCTGTCTGTACCCCCCTTCCAAAATCGGTTCTAATCCCTCGGATCTTAAAAATTCTTTTTTTGTTAGAAAGCTATGACCTCAGATACCCAACTTTCATACTTTTTGTCCGTCTGTCTGTACGTCCGGACGGACATAAATCTACTATCTGTCGGCGAATTTCCCATTGAATTAGCATTGAAATTCAATTTTGAGTCATTTAAATCACTGTAGGTATTGAAATGCAGTTGATGTCCATCTGTCTGTCTGTCCATCTGTCTGTCTGTTCGTATGTCTGTCTGTTCGTATGTCTGTCCGCCTGTCTGTCCGTTTGTCTGTCTGTCTGTACCCCCCTTCCAAAATCGGTTCTAATCATCGGATCTTAAAAATTCTTTTTTTGTTAGAAAGCTATGACCTCAGATACCCAACTTTCATACTTTTTGTCCGTCTGTCTGTACGTCCGGACGGACATAAATCTACTATCTGTCGGCGAATTTCCCATTGAATTAGCATTGAAATTCAATTTTGAGTCATTTAAATCACTGTTGCCAAATCAACAATGGCATGAGAAACTTTATTTAAACATATTTGAAGCAAAATAATATTTTCATGAATCAGTTTGGAATGACGTCATAAAATGTAGAACAATTTGATTCTTTGATTATTCATTAATTATCTACCAAGAAAGCGGCAAGGCATACTTTTGCATGCAATTATGCTTAGTTTTAATTTACATTTCTTGTTTTTTTAATGCAGTTCGGAGTAGTTTCATTACTTTTGTTATTAATAAATATTTATTCTTCGAACTACAAATAAATCACGAGCAGATGATAAATAATATTTAATTAATTTGCGAAAGAATATTAAGGAAAACAGTTGATTTTGGCCTTTAGAAGTTTAAATTATAGCTGGGTGCTGTGTTTCGATTTTTTTTCTAATGTGTATAAATCTAGTGTAGAAACGGCTGTTGATGATATTTACTTTAGGAACCTAGTTTTTTTCCCGATTAGAACTTCAGTAAGTATTTAAGTAACAGGAAAGTAGGCTATTTTAGTTCTTTATGAACTTCTTGTTTTAAATAATAAATGTAGATAACTTTCAGGTCTCTTATCTTCCCACTTTTTGAAATTGCTTCGAATATTTTGTGTAAAATTATTTATTGAAAATTTAAAAAAAATATTCGAACCCATTTCAAAAAGTGGGAAAGTCGGAACCTGTAAGTCAGCTACATTTATCACATAAAAAAAAATCCGCTTGCAAAAATATTCAATACAGCCGGAGAAATGTGGCAGAGAAAATTGTTTTTTCTCCATAGGATTAACACTGATGCACTTTGCTTTGGAGACCCCCGGTCCAGCGCGCCTATTCCCCCTTAGGCGATATTTTACACCAAAGAAGTTTATTGACCTTGGACTCCACAGATTTAAAGATCATGTATGTCCAAATGTGCTGTGGAAGCCCAGGATAGAGTGGATTTATTTTTACAACACATACCCGTCTTTAGAGTCACCTCATACTGTATTACTTTATGCTAAAATTAAAACTTATTTTAAAAAAAATATATCGCCAATAGCACTTGTGTAATTACAGCGACTGTAATACAAACTTAAAAAATATATATTACACAACTTTTCAAACAAACACTTTATTAACACAAAAACAAACATTACAGAATAATTTTTGTTCGTCACAAGGGGGTTAAAAAAACCTCGTATATGTGACTAAATAATCATAATTAAGGAATGACATAATAAGACACATTTATAAGTAAAAAAAACCCCACAAAATATAATAAATTTAAACACATAAATGTACACAAAAAGAAAAAAATGTGGCAATGCTAATGCTATATAATCTAAACAAATGCATAAAATTCTGATCAGCGGGAATATATATAGAAAACATTTCGCCAAATAAATCACCAAAAACTAATATCGGGCCTATAACAGAATCAAAAATACCTTCACTTGGCAACCCAGTTACTCCAACAATATCCCCAACCCATCATCTCCACACCACTCTGACCTCCCCAGACCCAAGCATCATTTATTAGGATTATAAGGGATCCTCCGAACCATCCATAATACTATCCAGGGCCCGAATTAGGTTGGCGCAAAGGCTTAAATTTCGGCGTCGTTCATCATTTTAAATGCGTTTGCATGTTGGCGGAGGATTTTGCAGCTGTTTTTGATGGCGTAAACTTTAGCGAGGGTTTTAAGTTTGTTAAGGCTGCGTTGGAGCTTGAATTTTATTGTTTTTAATGCTTAGGTTATGTGAGGTAACAGTCGTTAATGGGTATCGACTGTTACACTCGCGTTACGTCACAAAGATATTAAAGGCCAGAGTGTTTATAGTGATTTTTTTCGAAAGAACCTTGTTGATCATTGTATGTGCTGCGATGACAATGTTCAAGCATGGGTTTCTTAAGAGGGATTGTCAGTCCCATAGAGCTAATGCAGTAGTTTTGGAATCACAACTTCCGTAGAAGTATTGCTTTGCCATGTTAGCCCTTTTTTCCCATGTATGGGAATCAACATAACATCGAAATGAAACAAATTTGAAACTGAAATGTTATCTAGTTATTTAATAATATATTTTTGAAGTTTTAAAATGCCAAAAATGTACAGCAGATGGCGTCACTATTTTTAAACTTTATCAATTAATAATTAAATAACCGAATATTATTTTCTTTTCAATTTTGTTTTAAATTAATGTTATAATGATTCCCATACCTGATGAAAATGAGATAACATGACAAAGAAATTCTTTTACAAAAGTTGATTTCAAAACTAATGCATTAACTCAATGGGACTGACAGTCCCTCTTAAGCATCGTAGTCGTAGCATCCGTCAGGATCGACACTCTGCTTTTGAAAAATTGCTATAAATACGCTATTACTATACGTTGATAATACTTGTGACATAATGTGAGTGCGACGGTCGTTTACGATAGTTACCTTAGGTTTCCTAAGTTTTAGAAATATACGTTTAAAAGGGATGGTATATCGTTAAAAAGTATATGTTAATTATACTCCGTTCAAAGAGAGGAAAATGATATATAGGAAAGAGAGAGAGAGAAAGAGATAAGAGTGAAGAGAGAAGAAGAGGAGAAAGTAGAAGAGAGAGAAGAGAGAGAAGAGAGAGGAGAAAGAGAGAAGAGAGAGGAGAGAGGAAGAAGAGAGACGAAGAGAACGAGAGAGAAAAGAAGAGAAGAGAGAGAGACAGAGAGAAACGAGAGAAGAAGGAGAGAGAAAGACGAGAGAGAAAAGGAGAGAGGAAAGAGAGAGAGAAAGAGAAAGAAGAGATAGAGAAAGAGAAGAAGAGAGAGAGAGAGAAAGAGAGAGAGGGAAAGTATTGCATGGATACCAATGCAGTACTTTTTAAATCATTATCATCTGGTTATTTAATTATTTGTTATTAAAGTGCCATCAGATGACGAAACTATTTAAAAAACTTACAAATCAGTCATTACATTTGAACACATTTTGTTATTACTGTTTTCATAAATGTTCATAAAATCCTTAAATTTGAAAGCAAACCCGAAAAGTATATTCGACAGTGCGTGAGTAGGTTTCGCTCTGTTTCTTCGGAACAGCCAACACTCAGAACCGGACTGGATTTAATACAATATAATAGTTATTTATGCAACTAGTGTGAAAAGTAAGGCTTTTTTAAACGAGTTGAATAAATTATTTCACGAGCGAGTGAAATAAATTCACAAGTTTAAAAAAGGCTATTTTCAACGTGTTGTCATACACTATTTTTAGCCTACTTTTCTTTTTTTAATTCGAAAGAATTAAAAAAATGAAAAAGTAGGTATTGACATGCGGTCGATGTCCGTCTGTCCGTCCGTACCCCCCTTCCAAAATCGGTTCTATCCACCGGATCTTAAAAATTCTTTTTTTGTTAGAAAGCTATGACCTCAGATACCCAACTTTCATACTTTTTGTCCGTCTGTCTGTACGTCCGGACGGACATAAATCTACTATCTGTCGGCGAATTTCCCATTGAATTAGCATTGAAATTCAATTTTGAGTCATTTAAATCACTGTTGCTAAATCAACAATGGCATGAGAAACTTTATTTATTTAAACATATTTGAAGCAAAATAATATTTTCATGAATCAGTTTGGAATGACGTCATAAAATGTAGCACAATTTGATTCTTTGATTATTCATTAATTATCTACCAAGAAAGCGGCAAGGCATACTTTTGCATGCAATTATGCTTTGCTTAATTTTAATTTACATTTCTTATTTTTTAATGCAGTTTGGAGTAGTTTCATTACTTTTGTTATTAATAAATATTTAATTATTCTTCGAACTACAAATAAATCACGAGCAAATGATAAATAATATTTAATTAATTTGCGAAAGAATATTAAGGAAAATAGTTGATTTTGGCTTTTAGAAGTTTAAATTATAGCTGGGTGCTGTGTTTCGATTTTTTTTCTAATGTGTATAAATCTAGTGTAGAAACGGCTGTTAATGATATTTACTTTAGGAACCTAGTTTTTTTCCCCGATTAGAACTTCAGTAAGTATTTAAGTAACAGGAAAGTAGTCTATTTTAGTTCTTTATGAACTTCTTGTTTATAATAACGTGCAAAAAAAGTATTTTTTAAATTGCATTTATTAATTGGCTTATTAATTATTTTATTATCACGTTCAAGTGATTTGAAGGTGATTATTCATATTAATGATTATTTTAAAATCACGTGCAAAGAGTATTTCATATATTGGCATTGGAAATAAGACGCCAAATAAAGAATCACGTTCAAATAAAGCATTTTCCACCAATCACAAAGCCACCGAATAAAATATCATGCTCAAATAATGAATTTTACACCAATCAGATGCTCTTATTTACTTTGTCGCTCTTGTGCGTAAAAGTAACTTTGAAACAAGATTTCGTTAAAAGCATCACTTTTGCCACGATTATTGATTTGAAAAAGTTAGTGTTTTTGCACGCTATTATAAAAAAATTACTTTACTCCGATGTTGATACCCCAAAAACCCTAAATAATTCAATTTCTTCGAGGTCAACATACCCTATCAACCGCCCTATAATCACCCATCAACCTACTTAATCATAGATATCCCCCCCCCCCCCCCTCAACATCACTTACGCCATTCTAACTCCACCCTACCATATGCAAGAGCGCCCGGGTGGCATTTGAATATTCATTATACATTTCAACCGAGGATCGCTACGGGACACCCAAACATGCAAATTCATTCTAGAAGGGGGCGCAGAACACCACCCCCCGTAACCCCCCCCACCAATATCATCCATCATTTCAGGGATCCCTGACAAGCAATATCTCTATTGCCTACCCCGCGATTAGCGAACTCTCGTGTTTTCTCGCCGGAGCTCGCGAGAGATGGCGGGATTCTCCATTTTTTTTTGTTTTGATAAAAAAAAGAGATTGAGTTAATAGAAATATTATATGAAATAAAAAAAAGTTTGCATATATTATAGTGTTTATCGCCGTTATTTTGGCGAGGGGGGTGTTATTGGCGTATTTTTTTCTGTATAAGGGTGGAAGGGGAAATATTCTCTTTTCTTAATATTTATCGTTCTCGTATATCGTGAATGGATTGTCGTGGGATATGTTGGTAGAGTGACGATGTTCCTTTAATGCAACACTTGTTCTGTGTCTGGTTTCTTTTAAGTAATATTTGTAATTTTAATACATTAAAACGAATGGTATCTGATTTGCAAGTACAAAAATTAAAACAGCAGCATTGGACACTCTTAAAACAAACGAGCGGTTTTAACTTAGTCTGAGTTATTTTCCACTCCTTTCCGTGCCGAAAATGCACTTCCCCTGTAGGAGTGGATTTCACTCTTTTTGCGGAGTGGGTAAAAGAAATAAAAGAAAACAATCTACGTCCTACAATCTTAAAACGAGCGGTTTTAACTCAGTCTGAGTTAATTTCCACTCTATTCCGGTGCCGAAAATCCGCTTCCCTTATAGGAGTGGATAAGAGTGAAGAGCTTAGTGGAAGAACTTGCTACGTGATATTTTTTGGGGGAAAATTGAAATTTTTTTGTCAATGAACATGTTGTTCCCTAATTTTAAGATAATCGGCTTCCCCTTTTTTATAAACTTTCAGTTGAGTATACTTTTGAAGGTTTGCAAGTACCTTGTTTGACGGATCCAAGTGCAAACTAAAAACTTGTTAACTAATTTTCACATTTTCGTCACATAGCACGTTCCTTCCACTAAGAAGTTCAATTCTTAAAAATATAAAAAAAACTAATTGGCATATTTCACGTTTTAGTGGCAACAGTTCCACAGGAATGGAAATCGGGTCTCGATCATACATAGAATGGACTGCTCATTCAATAGTCAAGCAGCTTCTAAAAACGTACCAAACTTGAAAATCGCCAAGAGGAGAAAGGTTGCAACATATGGCAACTTATCGCTACTGTTTCGTTAACTATGCCAATTGTCGCCAGACCTGAAAATCAGATAAAACTCGCCTGGCAAACCGCAATGGTGACTCACATCAATGTCCGAGTCACGTGGGTTTGCTGTTGTGTTCAATAAGAAATATTTGCTTCCATTCGTTTTATCTCTGTTTGCCTAATTTTTGTGCAGTTTATAAAATGTAAACATAAATTAAAAAAGATCTGTGATTCTTTACAGGTAAGATTGTTTAGACAGGTATATTTATAGTAATTTATTCCTAAACGCCTATACTTTGATTAGAGTAAATTATTCTAAGCTCTTTTAAAGGTCAGGGATTATTTTCTTGATAAAAATATTCTGTAAAAATTTGAATTAGCCTTCTGCGCCACATGCATTGATCAGATCCACGATAATATAACTATACAATTTTTTTTAGCTTTTTTTATTAAAACAGCTGCGATAAGTTGCCAAAAATAGCAATCTTTTTCACTTAAATAGAAATTCATCTTTGTTCCTTACCCAACTTATTTTCATACCACTAGATTTTCGGCGTCATATGTTCAAGTCGTTGTGAAAAAACTCGCCAACTGGTCGCGATCACGTGACCATGAGGGGATCGCCTTTAGGTTTGCCAATGCGCAGTCCATTCTATTTAATGTCTCTGGTCTCGATTGGTTAATCAATGAAGTAGGCGGGCCTTATCTCATACAACCAATTACATAAACCACCTTTGGAAACCAGGAATGAAAGCAGGAATTATCTACGTCACGTAAAACAAGTCAATTATAAGTAGATTATTAAAGAAATAAAAATTTATTCTTTGAAATTGGCCGCACTGTAGATAAGTACGAAGGGAAGTTATTTGATTGCAGTTTCGTAGCAACAAGTGACATAGAATAGCCATTCTGTTAGAAATTTGTTCGTATATAAAGAACTAGCTTTATAAACCCGGCGTTTCACGGGTGTACCATTATTGTCTGTTATGGTGATTGTTTTTTTTATGTAATTTTTTATTTTATACCAATTGATCCCCTCTCCACTGATCATCACTCCATCAGGATATTATTACGAGAGAACTTCCTCCTAGTCTGATATGAGAGGTTGATTGTAATAAATTTTAATATTCTGTATACATTTGTTGTGTATTTGATAAAAGTCACTCAAGCAGTTCAACATTAAATGAAGTTTAATTAAAAACAATTAAAAGATAGCTACACGTAAAACTGAAACATTGTTAAAAACATTCTGCTGGCTTGTTTATGTTCTGGCACTTTTATAACAGGAAGCTAGTTAAGTTGAGTTGTTTCCACATCACAGTTGGTTTAGTTAGATTACTGCACTAGAACTTCATAAACAGATATGACAGTTTGGTTTAGTTTATATCACTGTACTAGAACTACATAAATATCACAGTTGGAACATATAATCTATATTTCAATACTTCCCCTTAAATTAAAAGAAATTTTATCTTATAAAAATTCTTAACAAGAAATTTGAAATATATCCAGAACCGCAAAAGAGAACAATTTCCAAAACTCTAAAAATGAAACACTTCTAAAAGAACTCAGTAAATCCCTGAAATAGAACTAAAAACACTTAGACAACCAAACAACAATTATCAGCTTCACCTACAAACTTAAGACTCCCAACTTGTTACAAATCATCTGAAGTCTGGGTGAAAATAAAGCCTTTGTAAATATATCCGCCAACTGATCTGTGGTAGATATCTGTTCTACAGAGATCTTTCTCCAAAACCTTTTCTCTAATAAAGAAATGTTTAACAGAAATATGTTTTGTTCTTTTATGAAATTCAGGATTACTTGCTAATCTCAAAGCTGAAACATTATCAATAAAAATTACAGGATTATCTATTACAAATAAAATATCACTAAAAAGTCTTTTAAGCCATATAAGTTCTTTAACTGCTTCATTTGCTGCAACAATTTCTGCCTCTGTTGTCGATGTAGTCACCATAGATTGTCTCTGACTAGTCCAAGATATTGCTCCTCCTGAGTGTATGAACACAATACCTGTAGTAGATCTCCCAGTCTCTGCACAACCCCCAAAGTCTGCATCGCTAAATCCCTGAAGTACACCTGGGTTATCACACTTGTACTGAATACCTGTGGTTTTGGTTCCTTTTATGTACCGCAGCACTCGCTTTACTCTCATCCAATCTTGTTTGGAAGGATTTTCCAGATGTCTTGATAAAACACTGATGCTGAATGCTAAATCTGGCCTTGTTCCAATCATAAGATACATGATGGCACCAATTGCTTCTCTATAGGGAAATTTTTCATCTGTGTTATCTTCATCGTTGATATCTGGAGGTTCTCTCAAAATAGGTGTCTTTGCAGGTCTGCACATTTCCATTCGAAAACTCTTTAAAACTTTGGTTGCATATGCTTGTTGACAGATGCTGATTTTTCCATCATTTTGACAATTTATCTCAAGACCCAGGATTTATCTCAAGACCCAGGATGCTGGCTTGTATGTGATCTTGAACTTGAGTTTAAGGTTTTCTAAAAACTCCATAGCAACCCCTTCATCACTTGCTGCCACTAAACCATCATCAACATAAAGAGCGACCAGCAGCTTCTTTCCAAGCCCTTCCAGGAGTTAAAGGGCTTTCCCATAGGCCCCTGTTAAAATTGCCAGAATAGCTATGATATAATGGCCAGTTTCTATTTGCCCTCCTGTGTACGATGTCTCTCTTAAAAGTTGCATTGGGTGCCTACTCGGGTGTCGGCTCGTCACTTGACTGTGGTTCTAAATTAAGACGCCCGTGGCCCTCCTAAAATTTGGTAGCTGTACCTCCAGTAGTTTGAGCTGAGCGTTGATACGTGAGTGAGTGAATGAATGAGTCAGTCAGGACTTTGCCTTTTATATATATAGATACTTTGTTTCATAGCCCAAAATTTTAAATTATTAGTAATTTGTTTTAATAATTTAATAACAGTTATGTGTTTTACATGGTATCAATTTTTTTTTGTGAAGTTTAGTGTGTGCTGTAATATATTTAGAAAGAAAAGTAATTATTTTAACAAGTTTTTCTGGTTAAAAATTGAGAAAACGGGTGTGAAATACGAGTTTAGTGAGAACATTCTTATCTCTGAATATTTTGCCTAAATGAGGTTCGCTAGTGAATAACTTGGTGTGTTTACTTTAGAAGCGTTTTTGAATATTTCTGGGTTGATGTTGTAGTGATTAGAATTTCGGTATCTGATGTGTCGGGTATTTAAATTTGAATATTCATGTCGAAGATCTGGGATTCGATAAGATTTGTTTGATTTAATTACGTTTTTGGTTTACATTAGATGGGTTTGTATAACGCTTGTGGTGTAAGGTTCTAAACACAGGATGGGTTGTAATTAAAAACGCTGTAAAAATGAGAATTAATGGATATAAATGTTGGTGGCAACACTTTTGCCCGAGCCTGCAGCAAAAAGGGGCGTCTTCCAGATCGACCGAAGCAGATGACCTGTTGGCTTATCGACAATGCCGACCCTTGACGTTTTGATAAAACTTTATTTATGAACTTAAATGATAGAATTATTTGAAAATAAGCTGCTTATTTTTATTTAACTCTGTAAACTTTACTTTAAAATGAAATAAGCTAAAGATTAAGCTTGATTGATGTTTGTTTAAAATTGCAATTAATAAAATCCTACAAGTGAATCAATCTTCAAACAGCAGTTGTTGTGTCTTCTATCTGCGTAAGTTATCTCGAACTTAACAACCTTCTATCAATAAATTTAGGCTTAGCTTTCTTGGCGAATATAGTTTGGTTGAGAAATTATGGAACTCATTGTTGCACTTTCGATCACATCACCTCCTTGACTGAGTTCTAAAATCGAACCCGTCCAATAGCTCGTGTCTATGCGACGAATCAACTACAACCTTCGATCACACATTAATTTCATAATGTTTGGTTGCGTATTATTGTCTATTCGTGTCCTGACTACGACATCAAATGCCACAAATGCAACACAACTTGGTAATCGCCACGGGCGCCAAGCGATGCAAAAGCATGTGGCTGACTCTGCCAAGTCGCCAAGTTTTGTTGCATTTGTGGCATTTGATGTCGTAGTCAGGACACAGCCTTATGCATATTTTCAGTATAACTTTCCAAACTATTTGCATCGTCTTAAGAATGCATAAATGTTGTTTGTAAATTTTTTAAAAAAATATTTCAACAATATTTAAGCTATTCTGAGTATGCATTATAAAAGAATTGAATTTTTAAAAAATTCTTGTTTAAACTTTCAACAACTTTAAAAAAAAAGCATTTTGCAGGAGTTTTTATTTAAATAAACTAGAAACACTTTATTCAGTATTTGCTTTTTAGCCAAATAAAAAAAAACACTATTAGTAGTGTTCTAAGCACACATTCCTAAACTTTCTTTTCCAAAAACATAAAAGATAATCTTTTGATAACGCTAATAATATTAATGGGATATAAAACAAAAAAACAAAAAAAAATATTTAAGGTTTCTTCACTTCAAACACAAAAGTAAATAATCTCGAAACCTTTTTCATCTTTGAGTAAAAATATCGATTTTTCTTTTTTACTCTTTCATTGGCGCAGACGATTTTTTCCGCGTTGCCATAAAAGCTTCTACAAAATAGTAAAAATATAAATATATACCCATCGAAACAGAAGCTTAAAAGAGGAGAATAAGGAACGAATAAAATAATAATAAAAAACGAAGAAAAACTTACAATTTTTAACGCACTGCGATGAGTCTACAAGTTTTATGAAAAGATTTTTTTTTTGCCCGCAGCTTCATATTTTCTCAACTCATCTTTTTTTTGTGCGCGTGACGTATTTATTTTTGCTTTTTGCCATTATTAAAGATTGGAAACGAATGATAGCGAGCAAAGAAAAGGCGCCATTTTCATTTCTTCGCTATTTTTTATTTTCATTTTTTTCCCCCTAAAGTATACATCAAAAACGACTCTTTAGAAAAGGAGGAGAAAACCCGAAAAATTTGTCCACTGATTCTTCAATAACCACTTTTGGTGTCAAGCCACGGTTATTCATCATGTCAGGGGTAAAATGATACCCCAATATAATGCATGTCATCTCAGTTTATAAATTTTTTTCAAAAAAATTATTTTTTTTGAAAAAGTAACAAGTTTTTCACTTAAAAATCCTACATTTTGACAGTAAGGTTCTGTTAAACCTTTCCATTATACTAGGGTTGTAAATGTATCTTTCTTGGTTCCGTTAAACCGTTACATTACAGTAGGGTTCTGAATCTATCGTTCGGCGAAAACGTTTCATTATAGAATTTTCGATTGGTTTTTGTTCGTGCTTTAGGGTGTAGAAAGTGAGCTTTGTGGATATAAGTGATGTCTGTTTTGATTTATTACAAATCGAAGGAGAGTGACCTGTAACAATGAAGTAGGAGTTCTTTTTTTGATTGGGTATTTTTTATGCTATTAAAAGGAAGTTGGGATATATCATTCACTTTTACCTCTTGCTATGTTTCTGTACCTTATTAACAATCTTTTTCGCTCCCATAAAAATGAAGGGATGAGGTTTTGCTCTCTATTTCTCACTCCCGTGATATTTCTCGGATTTTTTAATATCAAGTTAAAAACAAATTGAAAATTAAACAAGTAGGTTTGTAACAGAATCTGTGACTTAATCCGCTTCCACACAACAGTTGTGTTTAACAGGTAAAAAAGCAACAAGCACAGCATCAATTCTATATTAAACATTTACATGCTAAATTCGGCTAGTTTCATTTATTTTATTTCGAAAATTCAAAAATTATTACTTATCGTTTGCAAAATAAATTTATATTTAAAAAAATAAATATGTAATATTCCTCGCTTTTAAATAGAATGAAAATATTTCATATCAACGTACAAAGAATCTCGTAGTGAAATATATTTGACGTCATTTCAAACTGATCGATGTCACAAAAGTAAATTTATTGTCTAAAAGAATTCAAGTTTCTCGAGCGATTGTTGCGAATGGCAATGGTGATTTAATTCTAATAAAAATGGCTTCCTATGCTTTTTAAATAAGCATTAAATTTTGCAGTTTTTTTAAATAATTGAAGTACTTCGAATTCGAATTATTTTCTGAAATTTTCAATGTATTATAATTTTGATGCGCTGAATTTTTAGACGTATCGCACTTGTCCGTAGCATTTGTAGTTTGTGATATGAAAGTGGGTGACGGAGAGACAGACAAACGGACTGAACGATTATAATAATTTCCACTTTTTAGGTTATAAACGTAGTGTGGAAGCTAAAATAAGCTAATTGAAGAACGTTGCTCTTTCAGTTTAATCGACAGACAGTCTGACGGAACAATGTCCAAAGACCGCTTTTTTTAGAATCAGCACCCTCCAAAAACGTAGAGAACGTTGCGATTTTTGACCCCATCACAATACTTTCATTCCCCTTCATATCAGGTAATTGAAGGTAATAAAACAAAATAAATAAGTTCATACTCATTACAAAAATAAATTTCAAACATCTGCTAATCCTAAAGAAAACTACATTCTCCATCCTTTACAAGAGACACAATTTCCTGTTGTACTGCTGCTTGTGAAATCGTATCTTATCGGTTTTCGACAGAACTAAATAAATAAAACGGCACGCTAAATTTCAGCCATAGTTAGATGAGGGTCTATTTTTCATCTTTCGCCAAACCCAATATTCCATATCTTTCCCACACTCGCGCGTTCGAAGGCGAGGAACCGAGCAATTTATTATTCATGCCCGGCTCGTCTCTCCGAATGAGATGCTTTGGGATGGAAAAAGTGTAACAAGTATTTAACTGAGGTTTAGTACAATAAGGTTGAAGAATCATGTATTTAATGTAAGTTAAATAGCAACTGTCTTCCTGCAGAATGGGGAAACCCTGGAATTTTAATAATTGTTATGTTATGAAAGAAAAACAATCGACAGCATTCCATTACTAAGCAGGGGCTGGGGAGCCCAGTCGGTTAGGCACTCGCCTAGCATGCGAAAGGTCCCAGGTTCGGGTCCGGGCATCGCCAAAATAACTGCCGACCTATAAACGGTCCGTGCAGCCAAAACTGTCCGACGAATAATACCCCGTATAGAGGGAGTGCACGTTAAGTATCCTTCAAAGTCCTAACGCTGCGTACGATGTCGCCCTTAACGGTTGCGTTGGGTGCCTATTCAGGTGTCGGCTCGTCACTTGACTGTGGTTCTAAAAATACGACGCCCGTCGCCAATAGCCCTCGTGTAGCTCTAGTGCGACGATAATTCAAACCTAACCTAACCATTACTAAGCGATCGATTTACCTGAATGAATATCTTGTATCTGAAACGCAAATGCATTAAATGTTCTTTTATTAGGAAAAAAAATATTTGTTCGCAAATACTTCTTGGGAATCTTTAGACAGACTTATGTCTATATAAATGAGGCCTGTAAACAAACATGTGCATTATTGTAAAAAAAAAGTTTTAGTAAGTTTTTGAACTTGTATTTTTAAATACTTTTGGAAAGTCGAATGATTCAGTAACAGCATGCCATTTACAATAGATTTTATTTTTGTGAAAATTTTATTCCTACTTTTTTTAAGACAAAATGCTTGTAAATGAGAAGAAGTCATCGATGTACACAAATGCAATTGAACCGCATGCGAACGCAATAATCTGAATTACTTTTATTTTGTACGATAATTAAGATTCATGTCTTATAGTATTATTAGTCATTATAATAAGTTATTGAAAACTAATGTAGTGAGACACTAGACGGACTACACTTTGCAACGCTACTCGGATAAAGCGGTGAACATGATTATCTAATAAATGAGGATTTGTTTAAGGTGTGTAGTACACTCTTAAACAAACGAGCGGTTTTAACTCAGTCTGAATTATTTCCATCTTTCGTGCCGAAAATGCACATTCTCCTATAGAGTGATATTCACTCTTTTCGGAGTGGTTAAAAGATAAGAAAACAATTGCGTCTACACTCTTAAACGAGCGGTTTTAACTCAGTCTGAGTTAATTTCCACTCCTTTCCGGTGTCGAAAATGCACTTCTCCTATAGGAGTGAATTTCACTCTTTTGTTTTAAGAGTGTAATAACAATTTTCTCCACTTCACTCGAGCAGCGTTCAGTACGGTGACGACCGGTCAAATCAAGTCCAGTAATTTTCTATACGACTAATCTACAATGCTAATTTTTTTGAATGTTCAGGCCTGATACTCTATTCAGTTTGGCCTTAGAATTTACTAAGTGTTATGTTTTACTACCACTCTTAGGACTGGTTATTTTTGTACCATGGGATTCGTAATAACGATATTTGACTCCCACACTCTTAAAACAAAAGAGTGAAATTCACTCCTATAGGAGAAGTGCATTTTCGGCACCGGAAAGGAGTGGAAATTAACTCAGACTGAGTTAAAACCGCTCGTTTTAAGAGTGAAGGACGCAGATTGTTTTCCTTTATTTCTTTTACCCACTCCGAAAGAGAGTGAAATTCACTCCTATAGGAGAAGTGCATTTTCGCACGGAAAGGAGTGGAAATTAACTCAGACTGAGTTAAAACCGCTCGTTTGTTTTAAGAGTGCACACACAAGTGAATTTCAGCACAAATATCACTTGCAACTCTTTCACCCCACAAGCCCAACTTGTCGAGCCCGATCCGACCCGACAAGCGATAGATCATTTGCATGCACCCCAAAACCGATGGAAGGAATATTCAGACGAGAACTACCCCCTCCCCCCATGGTTCGAACGTTCTAATCTGGGTGCTCGATAGTGTCATCGCCGGGGTCGGTTGGCAATTTCAATTTTCAATCCTCGTGGTGTCGTGGTTTAAATATAGGCGGGGTTTGGTGTAAAGTTTGTTGGAGTTTGGGAGGATTTTGTGTGTTGGGGATGTGGGTGGTGTTTGTTACCTGTTGTTTTTGAGTTGTCTCTTAGTCGTATCTCTTTTGTTTAGATTGCTGTATTTTTCAAGAGTAATTACCAATAATAAATTAATTTTAACTACATTAAAAAGTTTTATTTGCTTTGTGCGCGTCAGTTGTAAAAAAACTGATAGTTTACAGATGGATTTATTAGTTTACATGATTGAACTCAAAACACAGATACAACGAATACCTCTTTTACAAATATACAGCAAACATCCACATACGTTGGTTTAGCAGAAGTAATTTAAATATGGTAGATGGCCTGTGTTTTCTCTTTTTTTCCTCTCACCTATATATATATATGCATTCTTTAATTGATTATATGTGGATAAGGTTAATTCGGTCTGCAACGATTAAATTATGTTTTAGCATTCGAAGAGGAGTAATGTGGCGGTGACAGGGTTCATTTTTTGTTTTTGGTTAGGAAAATACGGTACACTTTTAAAACAAGAGTGAAATCCACTCCAATAGGAAGAGTGCATTTTCGGCAAAGAAAAAAGTGGAAATTAACTCAGACTGAGTTAAAAACCGCTCGTTTTAAGAAAGTAGGACGTAGATTGTTTTCTTTTATTTCTTTTACCCACTCCGCAAAAAGAGTGAAATCCACTCCTATAGGGGAAGTTCATTTTCGGCACGGAAAGGAGTGGAAATTAACTCAGACTGAGTTAAAACCGCTCGTTTGTTTTAAGAGTGTATATAGTATACACTCATCCGATCACCACTAATCCGTCCCCCTTCTATACACAGACGGCATTATTTGACATTTGTTTCATGAACTAGAACTTCTAACTAGTAGCAATGGTTTAAGACTTAAGACGGAGAAACGAGTTGTGATTCGCAAAATAAGCTTCAAAAAGGGTCTAAACCAAACCATACTTTCCAGAAAGGTCCTGAATCATCTGTACTATTTTGTGTTTGAAGAACTGCTCTTAGGACGAGCCATTTTTTATTTAGGACAAACACAAACGTACAAGTCAAAACAGTAGAATTCTGTAAGATCCGGCACAAAACGATGTTAAACAGTCACAATCTCAGCAAGTTCTCACCAATCTGTCGCCAAGGCAACCACGAATTTTTATACATTCTTCAATTCACTACAGTTCAATTATGAATGTCGGTCAATACGAAAAATATTTTTTTTTATGAGAAAGTCACTTCACTACACATCATTCATATCTTAAGCATTAATATTCAGTGACCTAAGTTACATCAAAATAAAAAAAAACTGTAGTGTTGCCCAATTTATTACAACAACCTTTGTCCATCAAAAGGTACCTCGGCTCGTATACTACAATATTTATTGTAATCTAGATGGCTGGTAGTAACACAGTAGTAAATCAGCGCCATCTATCGTGGTTGTTATTTGAGCCTGTCTGTTCGTCAGACCACTACAATATTTATATACTACAATATTTATTGTAATCTAGATGGCTGGTAGTAACACAGTAGTAAATCAGCGCCATCTATCGTGGTTGTTATTTGAGCCTGCCTGTTCGTCAGACCACTACAACAGTAACTAGGAATACCTCTTAAAGCACAAATACTCCATTCCCTTCCCATACGTTGTTTCAGCAGGCGATTTTAGAATGATCGATGTATTCCAAGCCCTTCCTTGTATTTTCTCTTCTTCCTCGCAGCTATATGCATACCTTCTCTAATTGATTATGGGTTAAAGCGGTCTGCGGGAGTAAATTATAGTGTTTTACGGCAGTGGAAGGAGAGTACTGTGGGGACAAGGGCTCTATTGTGTGTTCATTTGTGGTTTGTTTGGGAATATAGGTATAAGTTCACATTACTTTATCCGAACGCCCCTAAGCTGATGTCCCCTCCTACAAACCAAAGGCCCAGTTGATATTTGTTTAATGAATTAGAGCTTCTAATGTAACTACTTGCAATAGCTTTGAGGCTATTGACGAGGAAACGATTTCAGATTCGGAAAATAAGCTAGCCAAAGGATCTAAACCAAACCATACTTTCAGGAAAGCTCCTGAGTCATCCCTACCTTAAGCGCTGACATTCCGTTTACCCAAGTTAAATCTATAGGACATTAAAATTAAAAACAGTGCAGTGTTGGCGAATTTATTACAACAACCCGTATATACCAAAATTTTACCCAATTGAGTCAACGAGAGTGGCTCAAGCTTATATACTACAATATTTCTTATAATCTAGATAACTGGTAGTAACACAGTATTAACCCTTCAAAGCCCCAATGACAATTTGGCATCATTTTAGAATTTTTTTTTTGGTTCGTCTATAGCCATTTATGATATCAAAAAGCACATCATTCGATTCTTCAAACTTTTTTCTATTAGAAAATATTTTTTAATAATCCCAAAAGATGTCAGCCCTATTAAAATTATGATCTGACACATGATGATGGCAAATGGCATCACTGGGACTGAAAGGGTTAATTCAGCGCCATCTAGCTTCGATGTTATTTTGGGTTGTGTGTGCATCGTACCGCTACAACAGTAACTACGAATACCTCTTATACATCAGTACCCCATTTCATGCGTTGTTTCAGCAGGCGATTTTAGAATGATCGATGTATTCCAAGCCCTTCCTTGTATTTTCTCTTTTCCTCGCAGCTATATGTATGCCTTCTCTAATTGATTTCATGGGGGTAGGGTTAAAGCGGTCCGCGGGAGTAAATTATAGCGTTTTACGGCAGTGGAAGGGGAGTACAGTGGCGACAAGGGCTCTAATGGGTGTTCATTTGTGGTCTGTGCGTGGAAATTATAGCTCTTGGCACTTAGGGGCCTAATCAATTTTGAGGTCTTTGTGAGGTGGTGGCTGTGTGTGGATAAGTTTTGTGCAAAGATGAAATAAGAATTTTTTTAGGTAATATGTGAAAAATAACACATTTGAAGAGTACAGGGGAAGAACCGCTTGATTTATTAGGAGTCGTCCCGTAATTGTGTCTGCTTGGCGGACATGGGCGACAGGAAACCGTTTTTCCTTTCGGTTCTTCTTTCGCAGTACAAACGAGTGACTCGTGTCCACTGATCTCTGGCGTGAATCAGGGTTGCCGCGAATAGAAACAAAGTGAGAAACTGGTTTCCTTACACCAGTTTAGGCGATTACTCGCTTTCATCGCCAAAGAGGCCTCATGAGGAAGGTTTTCTACGAAATTAAGCGGTTTTTCCCCTGTACTCTTTTGTATTCGAAACACTTGATGAAAGAGAGCTTAGAGATAGCACTGTATTTCAAGACTAAAGTATGCAGTTCGATTCTCGTTTCTGATATTTGTGTCCCTCATCCTAGATGGCGCTGATTTATTACTGTATTACTACCAGTCGTCTAAATTGTAATAAATATTATTAGAATCATTATGACAATGATGCTTGAACCTAATTATCACTGTGTCGCTTACCAACAAAACAAACCCAAATATCCTATATCTTTTCCAAAACTAGTCTCAAAGGAGGATTTTCCCATTGATTCAAATCCTTCAAAAGAGCAATTCAAGCAAATTTAAAAAAATATATTCTTGCCACATAGCCATTATTTCAATTGTATTAAGTTTAACCTTATATGTACAAAGTATTTATTATGTTGTTGTTACTAATGCCACTTGGGAAACCCAAGCTCTTCCCGGGGACTATTAAGGCAAATGGGATGCGGTTCCTGAGGGGAGATGCCCGTGTAGAGACTACGCGGCAGGAATACGCCTTGGCATCGTGCTGACACATGCTGCCATCTATCGCCACCTCCGCAGTTTAGACATGTCCCTGAAGGGGAGGGAAATAGTTTCCAGGGACCTGTACCCGTGGGAAACTGCGCCATGACCGCCCACAGGACTTTTGGACCCACAGATTTAACGAGCACGTACTCCGCATATACTCGGTAGGTCTTCAGTGGTATCGGGACTCGAACGCGGGACCTTCCGAGAACGAGGCCTTAACCACTAGGCTATCCACGGCCACAGTATTTATTATATTTTGTAAAAGATTTGCTAACGACAAAAGTAACAAATGTGGTAAAAACTTTATTAAACTAAACTAAATTAATTACCTTTATTGAATTCTTCAATCGACTTAGGCGCTGATAATTCATAAATAAATAAAAAGAAACCTGTTCGTGACCCAAACGCTACTCGTATTCACACCATCATACATCCAGTAGCAAACCCCCCATTCTTCCAACGTTTTATTACAAAAAAGCCCCCTTCAACAGGCGATTCCAAATAATTCGTGCCAAAAAGCGCCAATCCGTCAACACAAAAAAAAAAAAAAAAATCGCCAAAAACCATTACAAAAACACTCCAAACGCTACTCTAATTCTTCTTCTTTACATCATTTTCAACAACAAATAATAAGAAAAAATCCATCATTAATATTACGAAGATGAAACCCGACGCATCGTAAAAAAATGTATTCATCTACGGAGAATGGGTTTCTGCTTTTGGGGTAAAGGAATGTAACGTAATATGAGGATGTGAGAGACCGGAAGGGTAATCGAGGATGGGATTGGTTGTTTTTAAGGTCAGGTGACATAATTAACCAATAGATGATGATATTATGGTTTTGGTCTTTCTTCACGTACCAAGTTGCTCCGAGTTATATACTACTATATATTTTTTGTAATCTAGATGACTCGTAATAATGCAATAGTAAAACAGCGCCATCTAGTGTGGATGTTACTTGAGGTTTCGTGTGCGACTAACCGACACACTTTTTATCTCTAATCAATGCATATGGATATAGTCAAATTTCATTAATCCGAATCACTGATAATTCGAACCATATTGCTTTTCCATTCTGTCGTATTTACAAATCGCGATTTTGTTTAAGTCGAGTTCTGTTTAAGACCAAAAAAAAGCTTACTTTTGGGTAGAGAATACGGATTTATAAAATAAACTACATGATAGTTTGAATTTTACACTTCCAATTTCTTTGCTTTAAATTTTTAACTTGTTAAGCATATCTGTTGCATCTGCTGGTTTACTAGCTACTTTTTTAATAATAATATACAGGGTGGCCCAGCGGGTAGTGTTTGAAACAAATGAAAAAATAAAAACAAATTAGAGACATGAGAAGAATTTAATGACGGTTATTGAAAGGACATATTGGGCAATTAATGATAAAAAGGTTCGAAGTGCCCGCCATCTTTAACAAGGACAGCAGTTAGGCAGTTCTCGAATCCAACCATACTCCATACTCCTTACCCATACCTTCCTCCTTCCTTCATACTCCTGCCATACTCCTTTTGTTTGGCCAATTCTTTTTGTGGAACTTCTCACAAAAGCTAAAAAAAGCTTCCCACAAAAATAATTGGTCAAACAAAAGGAGTATGGCAGGAGTATGGAGGAAGGAGGAAGGTATGGGTAAGGAGTATGGGTTGGATTAGAGAACCGCCTAACTGCTGTCCTTGTTAAAGATGGCGGGCACTTCGAACCTTTTTATCATTAATTGCCCAATATGTCCTTTCAATAACCGTCATTAAATTCTTCTCATGTCTCTTATTTGTCTTTATTTTTTCATTTGTTTCAAACACTACCCGCTGGGCCACCCTGTATAAGAGTAGTTTTTGCCATAGAGGTTTACCCAAATTTTGTAGTTTCACCTGCAATGATTTAAACTTGCATCAAAATTCTGAGTTCTCACTTGCACCATATTGCAGCTAAAGCTTCCATTAAAATTTAAAATTCTCCTATGCACCAAAGTTTCGTGAGATCGTGCACTTTTTAAGTTGCCAGCAAATTCACTAACTTGTGGTGAAATATTGCTCGTTATTTTTTACAATGTTTTCTGTGTAAAACATAAGTTAGGAAGGAGAGGTAGGTCTATGAGTTCAAATGGTTTGAAGCAGGGCTGTCAGGTTTTTCGAGCTACTGCGCATAACAAACTGGCACCGAGGTATCCCAAGATGCACCGCTCTAGCCTGCTTCATTTGTGCGCTACTGCGCATATACATGGACCTCTCTACTCTCTTTTCTACCTCTATGGGGTAAAAGTATGAAAAAGGCAGAAACCAGCAAATGCTCTGGATAAGTATTCATTTTTCGTGAGAGTATGCTGAACTGATTTCGGATTTTAACCTCTTTACTCCCACAAAAAAAAAAAAACTTATTCTTTACATAAACGTATTTTTCTAACAATTGCATATTTAAAAGTGTTTTGCACGTAATTTTGAAAGAATTAACTTTTAACATATGCTAATGGACACGTCAATTTAGTGGGATTTGAGGTTTTGGGCTCAACTTTTTTTTTTTTTTTTTGGGGGGGGGGGGGGGGGCTCTGAATAAACAAACAACCTCTAACAGTTTTTTTTTATTTAAAAGTATTTTCTAACATTTTTTTAATGTAAAGTGTTCTGAATTCACAACTGAAAAAACAAGCAAGACCTCCGAAAAAATCTTGAACATCTTGCTACATCATTTTTTTAAAAACAATAAACAAATCAGCTGCTTCAGTATTTTTGGAAAACTTGAACATTCTAATTCATAATAGAAAAGTTCGAATATATATTTTTTTAAATGAATTTGTGAAGTGAGTTTTACAAAGGTCCACGTATCTGTACCTCTGGAGCGAAGAGTCTACACAAATCCCCCCAGATTTCTCCCAATTTTGCCTTACTCCCCTACACCTCTAAAGACCCCGAATTTTTAATGGCACCTCCTGCGCAGAGACGACCTTATTTCTCCCCACTTCTGCGCATGTCTTAGCCGGGTAAAAGCTAAAAAGAGGGTGGAGCCGTTGCTATGGGAACCGAAACTGGATCAATTAGGATGCCGAAAGCCTTCCGATGTTTGAGGTAAGAGTTATATGGAGATGGTGTAAGGGTGGAAAGTCATGGGAAAGTAGGGTTACCAAGTGAGGGTCTTGATCGCTTGTGTAAATAAATGATTTGGCTTGTTAATTGGCGATATGTTACGTGTAATACAATCAATAAGAGTTTGAATGTTTCATATGAAGGAAATAGACTGGAGACGGACAGAAAAAGGAAGATATTAAAAATTGAAGTAGAATTATTTTCATTAATTGTTGTAAATAATATTTTTATTATTGTTTAGGATTTGCTAAGGACCGAGAGAGCTATGAATACGTGGTCGGACTACATTGGATCTTTGTATTTGTTAAGATATAACTTGCGGCAGAATATCGGATGCAATGCATACCGTTACTCCCGGTTTTGTTCGTGTAGATCTAGTGCGACTTCCGTGTAGATCTAGTTCAACAAAACGAAAGCCCTCTAGTTTCGTTGGGGCTAGGGATCCCAGTGGGTAAGGCGCTGGTCTTGAATGAGAAAGGTCTGTAGCTGCCTCAGTAACTCATAGTCTACCAAAAGGATCCTCGAGCTGGAGATGAGTTACCTCGGCTTATATACTACTATTAACGTTGTAATCTGGAATAGTGGTAGGAACGTGGATGTAAATCAGCGCCACCTAGTTGTTGACGGCATATTGAGGTTGCGTGTGTGGTGAACCGCCACAGGTCCTTTGGTTCGGGTCTGGGAACCGCCAAAATAACTGCCGACCTATAAACGGTCTTTGCAGCCAAAAAGTAAGACTAGTATTAGTACCCCGTGTTAGAGGGAGTGTACGTTAAATATACTCCAAAGTCCTGACCCTATGTACGATGTCGCCCTTAACGGTTGCGTTGAATGCCTACTCAGGTGTCGGCTTGTCACTTGAATGTTCTACATTACGACAGCCGTCTCCAATAGATCTCATAAAGCTCTACTGCGATGATAATTCAACCTAAAACTAACATAATTCTTGAGTGATATTTTTTTAAATTTTTACTAGGCACGGTCACAATCATGACAATCTTGGCGAAAAAACGTTGATGAACACGAGTTGCGTTCGCCAAGCTCATTTAGTATTTTAACAACGAACGATCGCTATTTTCGTATACTGAACTAAATCGCTGCGGGTGATGAAAGAAAGCGTTCACCAACTCACCAAAACTACTTGTCTCGGCTCTTCTACACGTAATTGCGATTACGGAAGTTGGGTGCATCGCATCACCTTGGCGACTCTCTCTTCTACTTTCGCGCCAAAAACATCTCCGACCTCCCCCCACGGAGTGGGAGGTAGATAAAGACCATTGTCTTGCACGCTTCCCCTATCTTTTATATAAGGCCCAAACAAAATATCCCCCTTCATTCAATACCCAGAACCATTCAAAAGTCCTCCTACTCAGACATGTCTTATAACATAGAGAGAGGGGCTCGCCTTTCAAATACCCAAGCACAATATAAAACGTGGTAGTAATATTATAGATGCGTACTTCGGGGCCTTTGTGTGGAAGAGGGAAGCCAATGGTTTAAGATAGGGGCACTTTTGTGATGCTGCTAGCTTTTCATTAGGGGTTTTGAAAAGGGTACTGCGAGGGGGGGAAAAAGTCCCGCTTTTGTGAGTGTGCCCTCTTCTAGTGGGCCCTTTTGTGTGCCCGAAAAGATAAAAGCCGGGCACGCCGAAGGTCTGGGTCTTATTTGGTGGGATACGGCGGGAGGTTGTGCCCGTTTCCAGGAACGCTCCTGGAGTTTTCAAAAGTCTCTCCCATGATTTTTCCAGTTTCTCCCGTGACGTGATTGAATGTGGTTCTAAATTTTGACGCTAATAGCTGTGGTGCAGATGTAGTGCGACGATGATTCAACTCAACCTCCATAACGTGGCCGAGAAAACTTTCAGGAGGTCTGGGTCGTATTTGGTGGGATATGGCAGGGGGGTGTGCCGTTCCCAGGAACGCTCCTGGAGTTTTCAAAAGTTTCTAACATGATTTTTCTCAGTTTCTCCCGTAACGTGATTGAATGTGGTTCTAAATTACGACGCCCTTCGCCGATAGTTGTGGTGCAGATCTAGTGCGACGATAATTCAACTCGACCTCCATAACGTGGCCCAGAAAACTTTCCGGATGTCCTGGTTTACAAAGTCCAGACGAACAACCGTAGTAGAGAGTAAATCGGTGTGCAACTCTTTGTTTTTTAATTCATTTGTATAGCATCGTCGTTGTCCAGAATTGTCAACGTCAAGAGATTTCAGGAGTTTTCCCATTTTCATTATAACGTAATCCAGAAAACCTTCAGGATTGTCTTAGTTCACTGTTGTCCTTCTTCACGTGAGTCGGATTTTAAAAAAATATGACGCCACCAAGTAATAGCTGTTTAGTGCCAGATTCTAGTGAGATTTAATTTCACTTATCCATAACGGGTCCCGGAAACTGTTCAGCGTAAGTCCTGGTTGCACCGAATCGAACAACCGTAGTAGAGACGAAATCGTTGTGCAACTCTTTTTTTTTTATTCATTTGTATAGCATCGTCGTTGTCCAGAATTGTCAACGTCAAAAGATTTCAGGAGTTTTTTTCCATTTTCTCTCGTAGCGTAATCCAGAAAACCTTCAGGATTGTCTTAGTTCACTGTTGTCCAAGTTGTGAACAACCGTAGTAGTACCGATGCATAATTCTTTAAAAAAAATTTGTGCATCACCAAGTAAGTCCAGGCTGTACCATGCCGAAAGATTCCAAGAATTTTTAAGTTTGAGTTTATACCGAAAACGGGATTCAGGAAACTGTTATAGCTTGTATATCCTGTCACACCGAATCTTGATAGAACCGGTGTGGTCTGAACTGAATTTGTGTGATCTGCGGAGCCTAGTCTGTAAGGCGCTGGCCTTGTGTAGTTGCCTCAGTAACCCATAGTCTACCAAAAGGATCCTCAATGTGTATATGAGTTACCTCGGCTTATATATTACTATTAACGTCGTAATCAAGAATAGTGGTAGGAACGAGATGGTAAATCAGCGCCACCTAGTTGTTGATGGCATATTGAGGTTGCGTGTGTGGTGAACCGCTACACTTGTATGCCAAAGGTCACTGGATTGGGCATGGACATAGCCAAAATAACTCGACCTATGAACAGTGTGCAGCCATAAGTCCCCGTATAGCCATAAGTAATAACCCGTTAAGGTAAAGTACAATTTGAATATGCTTCAAAAAAATTCGTTCGGTGTGGGATCGTCACTTGACCGTGGTTCTAAATTACGACGCCCGTCACCACAAACGCTAACCCGCAATAACCTACAAAAGTACAAATCATCCACAATCCAGAAACATCCAAGGTCCGGTACCATTGAAGACCCACCAAGTATATGCGGAGTACGTGCTCGTTAAATCTGTTGGGTCCGAAAGTCCTGTGGTCGGTCATTGCGCAGTTTTCCACGGGTGCAGGTCCCTGGAGACTATTTCGCTCCCCTTCAGGGACATGTCTAAATTGTGGAGGTGGCGATAGATGGCAGCATCTGTCTTGTGCGTGTGTGTATGTCGTGTCCGTCCTTCTTGACGAAGGTTTATAAGCGGGTCTCTGTGACCAAGCACACAAGCCTAAAAGTATGTCTTCCAACCAACCATCCAAGGTCTAACTGTGTCCAGTATAAATCTCGCAGTATTTGTATCTAAAGGTTTTTTTTTTTTTTTGCTAGGATTTCCATTTTTTTTCTTTCTCAAAATGCACTCAGTTGTGTCATTTGGCTGTGTTTCAAAATTATTAGGACCGTCATTAATATCACTCGTGTAGTTCTAGTACTACAGTCCCCGGACAAATTATTAGACGCACTGTATTTTTTTTAGTAATTTTATGTTTCTTAAGAGTTTTTATGCAATAATGGTATATTTAAACTACAATATTATTGATTTTTGTTTAAAAGAATAGTTGTAGACTACATATTTGTACTTATTTTAAGATAATTATGATTAAGATTAATTTATATTAATTATTTATTAAGATTATTTATGTGTGGAATCATCATCCTCAAATGCAGGAGACAGTACAGTCTTGCATTGATAGCATGCCGCGCAGAATTAAAGCTTTGATAGCGGCTAAAGGTGGCGCAACTAAATATTGACTTTTACTAACATTAATTTAACTTTTCTTTTAAAACTTAATAAACTTAAGTTTTTCTAAATGAATGCTGTTTTATTTATGTCAAATGAATCGGTAATTGATTGGATAATATAAAAATAAAAAACAAATCAATTTAAAATAATAAAACGGTTGAATATCACCCGGTAATTAATATTTTACATGAAATCTTGCAGTGCGTCTAATAATTTGTCCAGGGACTGTAGTATTATGTTAGTTTAACTCGGCTCTCAAAATGCGATACTGGAAAATTGTGATACTGGTAACTGACGTCTTGAACTGGAAACCTGGGTGATCAAAGATTAAGTACAACTGCCCAAAATCATTAAAATCGCTCATACAGTCCCTGGACAAATTATTAGACGCACTGCAAGATTTCATGTATCAATCAATGATGAACAAAATACCTTTAGAAGGACATTTGTGTTCCTAAACTTAAGCTATTAAATAGAAAATACTATCTGCTATACTTAATACATATATCGACAGCTTTTTTAATGATATGGCATTCTTTGGTATGTTTTCATAATTACTAAAAAAAATACAGTGCGTCTAATAATTTGTCCAGGGACTGTATTTGTGAATCTACTTTGGTGTAATGGTTGTAAAAAAATAGCTGTTTTATTCTCGCAATTGGGTTGTTTTAGATGACGAAATGTTTTCTAGGTTTCTTTCAGATTACTCTGCGATCGGTGCTCCAATTGGTCATCTGTTCTCACGTGACATAGATTCCCGTAATCGAAACTGGAGAAGGAATTTATTTTCATTTCCATTTCTGTTGCCACTCAAGACTTAAAACATGTCCATTGCCAGCAAACTGTGTTCTTATAGTTGAGTGTTCTGTACCTTGTGGTTTTCGTATTTTGCCCAAGACCACTATACATGATCTTGAAATTCTATACAATAATCTATATCTATGGCACATCTTAGCTACATCTTGGCATATTTTGGCTATATCTTGACACTTGTAATCTCTTATATTTGAGAGAAACTTGGATGGGCTGATTCTTCATTTGCGTGTCAGTTTTACAACTTGTGGTATTTTTTTTGTAGAAGTTCATGCTTTGATGAAATTGAACCTGGAGTCCTCATATTTTTGATTTTCCGGGGCAATTTTTTTAAATTTTTTTTATTGGAAATAGTTCAGTAGTCGCTATAAAATTGCACAATTTCAATTTAAAGTTATCATTTTCATTATGTAGCTGTTAGCTGTGTTAAATGTATGCATATTCACAAATTGGTCGTTGCAGTAACTCCTTGCGCTTAAACTGTAATGTAGGGCAATTATTATTGTAAGTAATGTATAGTATTATAATGGTAAGTAACGTATGGTATTTTGGACGTTTCATATTATTTATTAAGCGTATGAATATGTGTAATTCGGTCATAGAAAATAACTCCCAAATGCGTAAACTGTGTAGTGTATCGTATTAGTAGGGTAAGTTTTGTGTATGGTACTTTGGATAAATGACGAAGGTTTATAAGCGGACCAAGCACACAAACCTGCATGTATACATATGTCTACCAACCAACTTTGGATGAAGTATCAAATTGTTTATCAGTCATCAAATAACTTAAATAGTGTATTATTCCTTACGTTGTTTCTGAAACAGTTCGTGGCCAAAATCATAATAGATTTTTTAATGTTATTCTAATAGTTCATCAATAACATAACAAATCAGAAGCCAGCAAGTCTATGACAGACATTATAGCTATGCCCAAATTTGATACGTTCTTGGATGTTTGTAAACAAACATCTTTTTCGTGGCAATACAGCATGGAATCGGTTTAAACGAAGGATTCAAAGATAATATCTATCCTCTTAACAAATCGACGTATTTTGCAACATAAAAAGAATGTATTTGTGTAATGGTATTTTTTACATTTATGTATGGACAATCATGATATTTATCTTTAAAAATCAGACCTATTTATCTGAAATTAGAAAGATAGTATTTGCGTGTTAGCGTTTTTATTTTACATTTATGAATTTGTGGTATATCAACTGTATTTAATGGATCAATATTTACTGAAATGTTATGAATTTTTTTCGTGCGTTTTATTTACATTTATGATTTTGTGTGATTAAACTGTTGTTAAAATTAAATTTTTTTCTACGGTAATCATAAAATGCCTAATGTCCTTCCTTTTAATAAGAGATGAAAACTTTACTATCATTTTACAATTTATTCAGAATAGAACTGTTCCAAGTATTTAAAATATCTTATACAGTCAAACCTCGATAAATCGACTTCCTATAAGTCGAATAATCCGCAAACTCGAACTTTAATCAAGTCCCGAATCATTTCTATACTTTTCTTTAAAAAAAATACTCGATAACTCGAAGTGAACATCTTCTAAGTGGAAGTTTTTGTGATAGATTTCTCCAGTAAAAAACACAATTCAGTACAGACAACACCCTAACTGTGTTAAAAATTCGGTGACTTTGTGAATGCCAACAACCTTAAAAAAAATACAAACAAGAAATAACTGCTTTTTTCAAATGAGATTTACATGGCGTGTATACTAATTAATATGTAATGAGGCCAAATTTTGTAGTTTTTATAAGCATTTTGACCCCATTATCTTCTCTTGTTGTTTACCTAGGCTATTAAAAAAATTGAAATGCGTACATCTATAGTACTGTGGAAAATATCAAACCATTTCAAACAGGGAAACCCATCTTAAGTGCTTGTAAAGAGGAATGAGAGGTAACTTCGATAACTCGAACTTCGAATAAGTCGAATATTTTTGGAAGTCCCCTGGGACTTCGAGTTAGTATTGACTGTACCTACGATATATTTACTTCAAATTTATTGCTGGTTTTTTAATCTACAATATGTTCAATCTTTTTGTTCTTGTAGGAGTAGTTAAACTAAATTTATTTCAATATTTGTTTTAATTGATATAAGTATATCAGTGGAGGTAAGTTAATAGATTAATAAACAAACTATATATTTTCTTTCATAAAATGTTACTCTGTTTGCATTCTATTAAAACAACAATTTCATGAAGTTTCGTAGTAGTAAATTGAACACGTTTATAAAAATTCATAATGCTTTAAATTTGTCTTTAAAATGAACAATTATTTAACAATTTTATTTTGATTTTACTATTTTTACAAAATGGATACCTAATTCAAGTAAGTACAATGGTTTTTTCTAAACTATTTTAGTAAATAAGTGTGAGTTAATAATTTATGAGTACTTTGTGTAAACATTTTGAATTAATAAAAATAGAATATTTTCCTGCTGCTAAATTATTTTCTTTTAATTAATAACTGAAGGTTGCATAATGCAATGAATTATATTAATATTTGAATTAAATATCAATAAAGCGCGTATAAATGTTTGTTTAGCTAAATTTACAGGAAAATAGTAACATATTTTATTTTTAAAATTAGTTTTCTGTTTAATAAAACCAATTACTATGATAACTTGTAATAAATATTTGAGTGATTGCGAGACAATGTATGAAAATATAAGCATCTATAGTTAACAAAATAACTGAGATTCTTATAATTAAACAAAATAAATTTCTATAACTCAACAAAATAGTTAAGATTCTTAGAATTATGTAAATTACATAAGATTCCTATAATAAAAACAAAATATAAGATTCCTAAAAGTAAAAAAATAATTAAGATTTATATAATAAACTATTTTCCATTTCCTAAAAACTGAATAAATTTCTAAATGTCTTTAGAAAACTACCCAAACACTCATCCATTGAAAAGCTTATTACTAACATTTAAAGAGAATTTAAGCGGTAATAAATTACATTTTGCATTCTTATAGAAATACTTTTTATAAACTTGAGTGAATCCTGTCAGGGATGTTATCAAATATTGTTTCTTTTGATTTAAATATTTTACATGAATATTTGTAAAATATAAATTTAAAAAAATATTGTTTTGCAAATTAATAAGTATGTTTGAAAAATATTTTTTTAACCCTCTGAAGGATAAGCAAATATTAGCTGAAGCGTAAACTTTTTACTGCTTGAGTTTAAAATTTAATTTTTTTTAAACTAAAAACTATTTTTTTTTTAAACTTTAAAAGTATATTTCTGTTGCAGCTGATTATAAACTATTCCTCCATTGTTTCAATTTAAAATTTAGTAAAATCATAAAATTTATATATTTTTTAATCGGGTGTGTTGCTGAAAAACCATAAAATCAGATGAAGGTTTTATACGCCTTCAGAGGGTTAAATAATTGCTTTATGACAAATTATTTATTTAATGTAAGATATTTATTAACTAATTTGTTATAAGGTTCGATTCATATAACTTCTTTTAATAATGAGAACGTATCAATGTTTATATATGGTAAACAAATCTAGTACGAATCCTGTTAATTTCGACATAAGGATTTTATAATTTTTTTCAGTTCACAAACTAAAATTAAAAAGTTTACTATTTATACATAAAATCGACATCTTTTCGTGTTAACACAACTCTTAGTGAAGTTTCTAAGTGTGAGTTTAGACGTTAGAAATTTATGACTTACGAGATTGCATATTTATAACCAGCTAAAGAAAGTTTTTAAGTTTTGATAATTTTATTATTTGATACTTTCAAATGTTAAAACTTTTATTTTGTACTTTTAGTAGTTGATCTTGTTAAGGTGGAAACTTTTAATAGTTGATAATTTTATTATTTAATACCTTTCCTTATTTGATACTTTTAATTTTTGTATGCAAATTTCTGCATTGTTTACATTTTACACGGGAACCTTTTTAGTGCAGCCTTATCTTAACGAATTTATAACTAGAAATAACTGGAGATTCTCCATCAAAATATATTATCTTTCAACTCAAATCCAAGTAATTTGGATTATATAGTTTTTAAACGAATGCCTATTGCTGAGACGCAGTTAAAAAAGAACTTTACTCTTGCAATTGTCAGAGACCTAAAAAACTTTTCTCTGGCATCACAAACCACCAGTCCAAAGTTAATAAAAAAAAACCCTCCCCGTCAACCGACCCATAATTGATTCACCAGAAACAAGTCAGAACCATATGGTAAGCAACTTAACAAAGCCAAAGCTGAATTTAAATACCCCAACCCCCCACTAAAAAAAACCACCCCACTGGCAAATGAATAAATTGACAGTAGACCCGCGATGCTATCGGGAGCCCCCATCGGCGCCTATCTCTGAAACATGTCACCCAACCTCATAGTATCTTGGGTTGATGTGATGCGACAATAAGCAAAATGCTGTCACTTCGCTCGGCTGTGTTACGTCATCCCTCAGATTTTTGTAGGGGTTAAATAGTGGGGTGGGGTATAGGGGGTGTTGGTGGTAGACAAAATTGAAAGGTGCGACGCGTGGCGAGTATCGAGATCGCGGTGGTGGCACTTTTATGTTGATCACCGTGTGAGTTCACTATTAAATTACTACGATGCAAAGTTCACTACTTATAAAATGTACGCGACTATCTCCCTTTCATACTTTTACAAGTTGCTGCTGCGTGCGTGCCAAATACTCAATCATATGTTTACTCATATAACTTTTTAATGTTTGATAAATTTGTACAGCTTGAATAGTGTATATTGAACCACATCGCTCAGCTTTACAGGTTAAGCTGTTATGTTTTAAAATGTTCGGCGTTTAAGTGTTTTCATGTATTTTGACGATTGATACAATTCGAGAACGAATGCACATTAATAAGTATCGTCTACAAATATCCAACATTGTTATGTTCAGATATTTTCCGAAAAACATTACAATTGGCTTTATAGTAGCTCGCTGCACCCGAACTGCTCCCTCAAAATAACATCCACACTAGATGGCGCTGTTTTACTACTGTGTTACTACCAGTCATCCAGATTGTAGCAGATATTGTAGTATATGAGCCTAAGAAACTTAGTTTTTTACCTTGAGGTACCTTTTGGTGGATATGGGTTGTTGTTACAAGTGACGTAATTCCTTTCTAGCTTTCATTCTTTCATTTCTGGCGAATGATTAAATTGACAGTAGACCCCCGATGCTCTCAGGACCAAAAATCTCCAAAACATGTCACCCAACCTCATAGTAACTTGGGTTGACGATGCCACAATAAGCAAAATGCTGTCACTTCACGCGGTTGTGTTACGTCATTCCTCAGTGATTTTGTTGGGGTTAAATAGTGGGGTATAGGGAGTGTTAGTGACACAATAAATTGAAAGGTTTAGGCTTTTTTATGTATTTTAAATTGTTTAGTGCATTTTAAGCTAATATAGTCTTAATCAATATATAGTCTTACAAAAATATCACAACATTGTTGTGTGTTTCGGAAAATATCTGAACATAACGATTGGCTTTATAGTAGTCAATAGTAGCTCAATAGTAGCTCACCGCACACGAACTGCTCCCTCAAAATAACATCCACGCTAGATGGCGCTGATTTACTACTACGTTACTACCAGTCATCCAGATTGTAGCAGATATTGTAGTATATGAGGGAGGTACCTCACCTTGAGGTACCTTTTAGTGAACATGGGTTGTTGTAATATCTTCGGCAACACTACAGCTTGTTACATGTGACGTACATTCTTCTACAGGGTGGCCCAGCGGGTAGTGGGTTCCTTCGATCGGTGCTCCGAGTCGTGCTCTGTTACCACGCGGCGTGGATTCATCAATCGACACTCGAGAAAGAATTTATTTTCTTTCTGCATTTCTGCAGCCACTCAAGAAATGGAAATGTACATTATTAATAATCTTCGAGAGTTTCTTTTCTGACGACAATAAATATTCTTTCTTTATATAGCTGCATGAAGAAGTTGTTGCAACATTGTTGGCGATGAAAAAATTATGTATGCTATTTCATTTGTATGGTGATTTTATCATACAAAGCATTAAAAAAGTATGCAAAAACACCTGATTACTTCGAATTTAGCCAATTAACGATGATCGACAAGAAAATTTGCCAAGCGAAAATGAGCTTTCTTCTTCTTGATAAACATAATATAAGATACATTAACATCATAGAACTTAACAATTTATTCAGGACAAATTAAGAACGAATAAAAAACTTTAAAGTCAATGTTTTTATTCGGAAATGAAAGTGTTAATGGGTATTCAGAAAGTCCTTGTTAATGGGTATTCAAAAAGTCCTTGTTAATGGGTAAAGTTAGCAAATAATAAGCAATCATAACAAACTAACACCATATATATATATCTATTATGAAGTCCTATCAGACCTATTTATATATCACTTCCTTCATAGCAGCTGCCGGCTCTGCGTTTGATGACGCCATAATAAGCAAAATGCTGTCACTTGTCGCTGTTGTTACGTCATTCCCCTTGTTGGGGGAGGGGGGGGGTTATTTCGTAAGGGTTAAACAGTGGGGTGGGTATAGATGGGTATATTGGGTGGTGGCGATTGAATTATAAGCTAAATTGAATCACTAAGCGAAGAGGTATTCAGTTAATATAGACACTTTTTGAGAATTTTGATTAATTATTGTATTTTCTGTAAGTTTCATCTAAAAACATATTTCATGGTCTTATTATGCGTAATTTTTAAGCAATATATATTTATAAGAATCCTGATTGAATCACTTTCAGCTGGTGTAAAAAAAATTGTTTCTTACATTTTGTAATCTGGGGAAGAAATTATTTAGCTCGGTAGAAAAAGTTGTAAAACTTGATTTTTTCAGTATACATAAAAGGCAACTTCCGTTTGCTTGCTTGTTTGTTGTTTGTTTGTGTTGTTAAGACACGGATCTAAGAACCACGCAACAGATCATACGAAATTTGGCACAAAAATTCTTCTCATCTCCGGAACAATATAGCTAAGAATTTTCGAATCAGACCATTCCTTCTATCGTTTCGAACGTTTTTTATTCGAATTTTCTGAAAAATATACACCACTTGGCTCAATCGATCTTTTTTTACTTCCTGATGCATCGGCTGAAAAAATTAAATAAACTTTACGAACATTTAAAATTGAAATGTTTATTTTATCTGTTGCCATTACTTCAGAAACTATTCATTATTTGAAATAATTGACATGTTCAAGTGACGTAATTCGCCAGTCTCCATTCCGATTTATTGTGGGTTTATTTGATGATTTTCATTGACTTATCTGTTGACTGCATGTATGCATATTTAAGCAATAAATGTATAGTTAAAGCTATTACTGGAACTATGAATGGTTAATAGAGGCATCGCACTAGAGCTGCATATTAGTGTTTTATGTATTATTTTTCGCCAAATACGTTTCCAATTTCGCCAAATATATAAATAAAACTCGCCAATGGCAATTTCTTTTATAATAATTTATAGCTGGTCGGTTGTACGAAGGTCATTGTGTTAGAGCTGTATAATGGTTGTTTTATAGTTATTATTTTCTCGCCAAATTATGTTTCAAAACTGGCAAATGAGCTAAAAGGTTTTATGCATTTATGAGGGAATTGTGATGACATTTGTGAGTGCATTTTTTAAAATAAATGTTTGAGAAAATTTAAAGATTTAGATGTTTTTCATTTTTATTCTTACTGATTATTTTTACTTAAATGTGTAATATTTTTAATTTGAGCTTCTTATCAAATTATTTTGAAATTAATTAATCATTACATTTCCAAGTTGGGTTAATTAAATGGAAAATTACTGGTAATCTTCATATCTTATGCACTAAAATGAAAGAAAAAATAGTTCAATTGACTGTTAAATTATTTTTCCACCTTACTGTACAACGTCGGGTATGACAGCTTATATTATATATACAGGGTGGCCCAGCGAGTAGTGTTTGAAACAAATGGAAAAATAAAAATAAATAAGAGACTTGAGAAGAATTTAATGACGGTTATTGAATGGACATATTGGGCAATTTATGATAAAGAGGTTCGAAGTGCCCGCCATATTTAACAAGGACAGCAGTTAGGCGGTTCTCGAATCCAACCATACTCCATACTCCTTACCCATACCTTCCTCCATACTCCTGCCATACTCCTTTTGTTTGGCTAATTCTTTTTGTGCAACTTCTCACAAAAGCTAAAAAAAGCTTCCCACAAAAATAATTGGTCAAACAAAAGGAGTATGGAGGAAGGAGGAAGGTATTTGTAAGGAGTATGGAGTATTTTTTTTATTCGAGAACCGCCTAACTGCTGTCCTTGTTAAAGATGGCGGGCACTTCGAACCTCTTTATCATTAATTGCCCAATATGTCCATTCAATAACCGTCATTAAATTCTTCTCATGTCTCTTATTTGTTTTTGTATTTTTTCATTTGTTTCAAACACTACCCGCTGGGCCACCCTGTATGTTTTCGCGTTTAAAGAACGAAGAAATTGAGTTTTTTTATTGTGACTATTTATGTGCTACTTTAAGTAAATAATGGCATTTTATCACTTCAATATCTCTTCGGTGAGGTTCACTTAACTTTTCATCCCTTGTGAGTGTCGATAAAACGAAAACAAAGCATGCTTGGGAACTAAACTCTGGAGCATTATAAGAACATTTGCGAATGCAGACTACCTTATAGCCATAGATATCATAGTTAAAGTATTAGATTTGCAGATCACGTGACCTCCAATGCTAACGACGGGACGCGCATGGAGACCAGAATAAGAGGGCAAATGGGCCAGTGTTGCCACCACATTAAGGAGAAAAATACTACGAAAAAATACCGTTTAATTCTAAAATTACAAAAAAAATACTAAAAAAGCGTTTCATGTTTTTTTTTAAAGTCAATAAAAAGATTCCAAAATGCAGCTAGTATTTTTATGGTATTTTTTGTAATTTTAAAATTAAACTGTACTTTTTCGTAGTATTTTTCTCATTACTGTGGTGGCAACACTTGCCCATTTGCCCTCTTATTCTGGTCTCCATGCGCGTCCCGTCGTTAGCATTGGAGGTCACGTATCTGCCAATCTAATACTTTAACTATGGTATCTATGCTTATAGCTAAGGTTGACACGACATAGTCTACATTAGTAGAGTCGGTATCTAGTCACTCTAAAGATGCTGGCTGGAGCCCAGTCGGTAAGGTGTTTGCCTTGCTTGCGAAGGGTCAAACGGAAAGGTGGCTTGAAGAGGTATGGAGTGACCTGGATTTGATCTCGGCTCCTCTTGCATGTGAGCCCATAGCCTCATCCTACACTCTTAAAACGAGCGGTTTTAACTCAGTCTGAGTTAATTTCCACTCCATTCCGGTGCTGAAAATGCACTTCCCCTATAGGAGTGGATTCCACTCTTTTGTTTTAAAAGTGTAGGCAACTCAGAGTCCACCAAAAGGATCCTCGAGGTAGAGAAGAGTTACTTCGGCTTTTATACGTGTTGGAAAAGTTCGGTGATTGGTCTCATAATTAAAAAACTACGCCGATTAGGATCTTGCACTCACGCAGACTCATTGAGAGAAATGTCATCTAGAGAATGTCACTGCGTCTGCGTGAGTACAAGATCCTAACCGGCGCAGTTTTTTAATTATGAGACCAATCACCGAACTTTTCGAACACGCCTTGTAATACAATTACTATTATAATCTAAATGACTTGTAGTAAAGTTGGTGTAATTCAGCGCCATCTAGCGTGTATAGAGCGTGTGGTGTACTGCCACAGGCTCATTAGAATAAGAACCTCGGTGAATGCCAGTTGCCATATCATCACTTAAGTTGTCACTACTCTTATGTTATTAGAGTCAAAATCTACTCACTACAACGACAACTGCAGATAAACTTTAGACGTATATCGCATTCATGCAACAAAACAACCCAAAAACATGAACCAACAAGCCGAAATACATCTGTACTGCCAGCAAGTATATAAAAAAAAGCCCCATGCCGGAGTTGACAGCTAAGGGCGCAGCGGTTGATGGATCAGGGCGCGGCGTAAGGGCGTCGCCAAGGGCAACCGGCGTAGCGGCTACGGGGTCATGATGACAAATTTGTGCGGACATTTTTTAGGTTTTTATGTTTGTTTTTGGTTGGATTATTTTTGGCGGATTATTTTTTCAGTTGTTGTTGAAGTTTGTGGTTTAAGAGGGACTATTAGTCCCATAGAGCTAATGCATTAGTTTTGAAATCACAACTTTTTCAAAAGAATTTCTTTGCCATGTTATCCCATTTTCACCCGGTATGGGAATCACCACAACATCAATTTAAAAAAAAATAACTTCCGGTTATTTAATTATTAATTGATAAAGTTTAAAACAGTGTCGCCATATTCTGGATATTTTTGGCATTTAAAACCTCAAAAATATATAATTAAATAACTAGATAACATTTTCATTTCAAATTTGTTTCATTTCGATGTTATGTTGATTCCCATACCTAAGGAAAAAAGGGCTAACGTGTCAAAGCAATACTTCTGCGGAAGTTGTGATTCCAAAACTAATGCATTAGCTCTATGGGACTGACATTCCCTCTTAATGGTAAATATTGTAAAGTGTTTTGAGAAGTTTTAAGGATTGTTTTAATTAAGGTCATGATCTCAGGTGTATAATGGGTTATTAGTTACTTTTCAATGATGACAAATTTTTATAGAAATTTTTCTGTTTTTTTAATCTATTTGTTATTGGTTGGTTTTGTGGATTATTTTTGGTGGTTGTTGTTTAAGTTGTATTTAATGCTGTTTTAAAGTTTTGTGGTTTAGTAATAAAAATTGAAAACTATTTTTTGTTTAGTTTTTAAAGATTGCTTTAAGTAAGTTCATGATTTGAGGTGTATAATTGGTTATTAGTTACTTTTCAACGGTGACAAATTTGTGTGGACATTTTTTAGTGTTTTTAATGGTTTTTTTGGTTATGGATTATTTTTTGTAAATAGAATTTTTTGTTTGAGTTGTACTTGATGATGTTGATGTGTTTGTGGTTTGATATTAAAAGTTTTAAAGTGTTTTGTAGGAGTTTTAAAAGATTGCTTTAATTTAACCCTTTATCAACTGACTACTTATAAGGCCGCTGTTTTACTTTTCATTGTTTATTTGGAGATAATGGGGGCAAGGTGGAACTTTTTAATTGAATTATACGGTTCAAGCATATTAAATTCTACAAAGGTAACGTAAATTCTCCTGAAAACTTCAACTTCAGTTACCTGCGCCAAATGGCTATGCTTTGAAGGTACTTATAAGTCTCATTAAAAATACCATTGTTTTACTTTTCATTGTTTAAGGGAAAATAGATGGTAGTGGGGATTTTATTAATGAAATATTCAGTTTCAAAATATTAAAAAATATTATGGTTTGACGTAGCTGTGATGATACAGCAAGGATGGTTAGTCCATTTATCTATTGGTTATTTATATAAATTAAATCTTTTATTTGGTATAGCTTATTTTCACATTTTTTAAAGTAGTTATATAAAGTATTTTTTTTTTAAAAAATAATAATTATAGTTAGGGTAAATGTAAATGGTAGCTACCATAGATGCCCATTTTTGTATGTTTTAAAGTTATTTAAAATACCTCATAAGGTATATAATTACATACTTATGAATTGATTTATTGGGTGGTAATTAAAACTAGAAATTCCTGTCGAAAATATATTATTTATTTAAACACAACACAAGTTTCTTACAAAATAATTCAGGAAACTCCAAACTTTTATATTCTATTGACTTCAGGAGTTAATATAAAACCTCCTCACGCGTCCAACACTGGGGCATTTTAATAAATTCCCCGGACAACACCTCGAATATGTTTATACTCTAGGGTGGTAACAGTAAAAATAGATGGGCTCCATTTTTAATGATCTGTTGAAGGAGTGTTTCTTTTATTGGTTATATAACAAACTATTTAAGGTAGAATTAAAAATAAATTCGGTATCGTTTGTTTAAATGCATACAGTCCCTAGACAAATTATTAGACGCACTGCAAGATTTCATGTAAAATATTACCGGGTGATATTGTACCGTTTTATTATTTTAAATTGATTTGTTTTTTTATTTTTATATTATCCAATCAATTACCGATTTATTTGACATAAATAAAACAGCATTCATTTAGAAAAGCATAAGTTTATTAAATTTTAAAGAAAAGTGAAATGAATGTTAGTAAAAGTCAATATTTAGTTGAGCCACTTTGAGCCGCTATCAAAGCTTTAATTCTGCGCGGCATGCTATCAATGCAAGACTGTACTGTCTCCTGCATTTGAGGATGACGATTCAACACATAAATAATCTTATAATAAATAAATAATATAAATTAATCTTAATCATAATTATCTTAAAATAAATACAAATATGTAGTCTACAACAATTCTTTTAAATAAAAATCAATAGTATTGTAGTTTAAATGTACCATTATTGCATAAAAACCATTATTTCATAAGAAACATAAAATTACTAAAAAAATACAATGCGTCTAAAAATTTGTCCAGGGACTGTAGTGCAATTTGACAATTCTTGCCAAAAATATATTATTTGTTTATACACCAATTAAGTTGTTTGCAAAACAACTCAGGAAGCTCCAAACTTTATGTCCCATTGACTTCGAGTTAATATAAAACCTCCTCACGCGTCAAACACCAGGGCATTTTAATAAACTCCCCGGACTATCTAGGTCCGGCTATCAGTCGGCGGGAGCTTGACACACGTCGGAAGCTTATCTCCCCCCCCTCCTAGTACCGGAAATGGCATTTTTCTATCTCTTCTAGGACCCCTAGTACCACGTCATCGTACAAAAAAATCCTGGATTTTGGGTGTCTTGAAAGTAGGTATATTGTGTTTTGTTTGGTACTCTGTATCAAATAGTATGTTTTTTTTAAAAAAAAACTACATATAACAAAATCTACGCATAACAAAATCTCCACTTCAGATTTTCGACCCAATCGGAATACTTTCATTATTTTTTATACCTTATTAGGTAATTGAAATTAAAATACTCAATGTATATTAAAGTCTACTTTAAGTGATGCGAAAATAACTTACAGTGATAATCTGTTTATTTTATTTGAACAATTTGTAATGTTAACGGAAAAGCTGTTTTTTTAGCGGTAAAATCGTAAAAAAATCCACAATTCAACGCTTTTTCCAACAGAGCTTTCTCGGCACACAGTTTCCACAAAGGAAGCTGGGAAGCCCAGTTGGTTAAGGCACTTGCCTTGCTTGCGAAAGGTTCCCCGTTCGGGTCCGGGTATTTCCAATACAACTTCCTATAAATGGTCTGTGCAGCCAAGAAGTCCGACGAATAATTCTCCGATAGAGGGAGTGCACGTTAAATATACTCCATAGTCCCGACGCTGCGTACGATTTTGCCCTCAAAAGTTGCATTGGGTGCCTACTCAGGTGCCGATTAGTCACTTGACTGTGGTTGTAAATTATGACGCCCGTCGCCAATAGCCCTCTAATTTGCCAATAGCTCTAGTTCGACGATGATTCAGAACAGCCAACATAACAGATTTTCCACAATAGGCCTCTTATAGTGCTAGTGCGACGTCAATCAAAAAATATCTGGCAAATATATTTTAAATTGATTCTAGGCAGTAGGTCAAGTTCAAGTTAGCCTTTATGTAGTAAAAAACATTAGTAAAACCATAAATATCATAATTAAAGTATTAGATTGGCTGATCACGTGACCTCCAATGCTAACGACGGGACGCGCATGGAGGCTTTTTTGGTGGGCATAATGGCCAGTGTTGCTGCCACTTTAAGGAGAAAAATACTACGAAAAAATACCATTTAATTCTAAATTTACAAAAAAATACTAGAAAAGGATTTAAAGTCACTAAAAAGATACCAAAATGCAGCTCGTATTTTTACGATATTTTTTTGTAATTTTAGAATTATTCTAAAATACTAATATGCTCTTTAAACTTTATAACTAAACTTTTAACTTAATTTTAGAATTTATTTTAGAATTATTCTAAAATTACAAAAAAATATCGTAAAAATATTAGCTGCATTTTAGAATATTTTTAGTGACTTTAAATCCTTTCTAGTATTTTTTTTTTTTTGTAAATTTAGAATTAAATGGTATTTTTTCGTAGTATTTTTCTCCTTAAAGTGGCAGCAACACTGGCCATTATGCCCTGTTAAAAAGCCTCCATGCGCGTCCCGTCGTTAGCATTGGAGGTCACGTGATCAGCCAATCTAATACTTTAATTATGATATCTATGAGTAAAACCCTTCTTTAATGAAAACTGTAGAAGTTGTTTCATGTTTAGGATACTTCTTCGGCAAAGTAACCAACTTACAGGGGCAGTAAAAACCCTATTGGTACGAATTTATTACGTTACATAATTTGCAATATATTGTTTTGTAATAAAACAAAATTCAAGAAGGTGTCACAATAGTATTGGATTTCCTTAAAATATGCAGCTGCAAAAAAACCAGCTGACTTTCTAACAAATATACTCGTCTAAACTACAAAACCTAACATTACATAGAGTGAAGTATAAGAAGGAACATATCGTTATTTTTTAGCTAGATTTTGGAAATAAAATATAACAACCAAGGTGACTAAAAATGTTATATTACAGCAGCTGAAATTCAAAGAACGTGTAGAGATGACTTGTGCACGTTAAATTCTTCCTGATCCAAAGTTATACTTATGTGTACGATATCGCTATGAGTATTCGCTACGTAACCTATACTTCAATATTTTATTTTTAAAATTGTTTAATTTGTTTGTTTGTTCTTCCCGTATTCATGTCTTATTGGTTGAAATTGGCGACAGGAAAACAGTTTCGTCTTTGGCTCTTCTCTTGCGGTACAAATGTGGGACTCGTGTCTCACGTGAATCAGGGTTGGCGTGGGAGAAGAACCAAGTGAGAAACCGGTTTCCTTGCATCAGTTTAGGCGATGACTCGATATCGTCACCAAAGAGATCTGATACAGTCAGATATCCTGTCGATAAAGGGGTTTTTCCCCTGTAATCTTCATTTGTCTATTGAAAACAACTTTTGCGTTAAAATTAAAAACTAGGCCGCAGCTGTGTCGTAGTTTTAATGTTTTACTGGATTATCGATATTCATGGTACACTCGTGAAATTGTCGTAAGTGAAAATCCAAAATTCATCTCCACCTCCCTCCGATACCTTCAAAATCCCTTCAATTTTCAAAACCTGCCATGATAGCAGCACATAGACGCTGCTCAACATAGCGACGAACTTCGATTGGTTTTATACACCTTTATTCGCAGGTGTATGCCTATACCAGTTATTTTGGCTCTGCAGTGTTATAACATTTAAAAATAGACCTATTTCCCTTCTTCAAACTCTCCAAATACAGCTTTCGCGGTTTAGCATACAGCATTATACTACGCCCTCTAGCCATTGCCCAAAATACCCAAATATTGGATATTTGCACATAGGGCCCTCCATAGATATCGGCTCTAGTGTAGCGGGGGAAAATGCCATTTGGGCCTTTTAATGGTGTTTCTGGTATTGTCCGATATTCGGGAGTCCGGTTACTACTATTCCTTATCTGCATCTTGTCGGAGTTGAGTTGTTTCGTCGCTGCTGCTGTCCCTGAGGGGTTGGGGTGGGAGGAAATATCTGGGAATGGTGCATTTTTTTTGGAATATGCTAAAGGTATGTTCTGTTTAAATAGAATGCTTTTTTTTAAAATTTTATGTGTTGATAGAAAATTGCATTATTATTTTTTTTGCATAAAAATCGGGTAATTTTTAATTTTCAAAATAATGGTTATATTAAGTTTTAAAAAATGTTAAGTTTCGCCTCAATTTTTAAAGCAAATCAATTACATAATTATTCTACAAACTTTAAAAAAATTTAGCAAACGATAAAGTCTAATTATTAATTCTGAGAAAGAAGATTAATGAAAATAGTTAATTTTGTCGTTTAAAAGTTTGGAATTACAACTAGCTAAAGGCCCTGTTTGGCGAATGAATTTCTTTCTGAGGTGTATAAATAGTTTGTTTCCTGATGAGCACAAATGTTGTGTGGAAGCGGTTTAAGTGACAGATTCTGTAACAAAACCTACTTGTTTTCTTCCGGATTAATGAAAAAATTAAAACTTAAAGTTTGAGTAGTACTCATTGAGTATATCCTGTCTAAAAAACCCCAACAAGTATTTCCAAACAAAGATTGATTTTTCAATGAGCTCATTGGCGATTCAACAAACAAATAAAATATTCCGAAAAAAAATCCCTTTTTTCCACCCCAATGGTTCATATTTTCCTGAAAGGTACTATCTTTTTTTTTATATAAACATTGCGTTTTTAGACAGTGTAAAAAATTAAACGCTTGGTTTCAGCAAAAATATGGTTCTCGGTTGCTTCAACGGCTCTGTGGTGAAAAGTTTCGCCATATTTTTTTGGTTGTTCTATTTCTCCAGGTTTTTATTTCTAAGACCTGATTAATAGTTAATCTGCATTCCGAAAATACAGACAAACTCGGTTACAGCGACTTTCTTTATAACGACAAATAATACTTTATAACGCCATATACTCTTAAAACAAAAGAGTGAAATCCACTCCTTTCGGGGAAGTGCATTTTCGGCACCGGAAAGGAGTGGAAATTAACTCAGACTGAGTTAAAACCGCTCGTTTTAAGAGTGTAGGACGTAGATTGTTTTCTTTTATTTCTTTTACCCACTCCGCAAAAAGAGTGAAATCCACTCCTATAGGGGAAGTGCATTTTCGGCACGGAAAGGAGTGGAAATTAACTCAGACTGAGTTAAAACCGCTCGTTTTAAGAGTGTAGGACGTAGATTGTTTTCTTTTATTTCTTTTACCCACTCCGCAAAAAGAGTGAAATCCACTCCTATAGGGGAAGTGCATTTTCGGCACCGGAAAGGAGTGGGAATTAACTCAGACTGAGTTAAAACCGCTCGTTTTAAGAGTGTAGGACGTAGATGTTTCTTTATTTCTTTTAGCCCACTCCGCAAAAAGAGTGAAATCCACTCCTATAGGGGAAGTGCATTTTCGGCACCGGAAAGGAGTGGAAATTAACTCAGACTGAGTTAAAACCGCTCGTTTGTTTTAAGAGTGTAAAGTTCGGTCCCTGGAATTGCCCTTAGACCTTAATGGTATAATATCTTGCATAAAACGACAATTTTTAATTTACTTATTGTTCATAACGCTAAAAATTACGTTTATATGACATCCAAAATGCATTCTTTTTTTTTAAATCGTCTTCACTACTATTAACAAATATTTTGATTAAATACTACTAATAGCTCTTAGGGTTGAAATTTATTCAATAAATGTCTTTTCATAAATGTGATTAATTTTGAGTACATAATAGGTATTTTTCACGATTTCCTAAGCTTAATATTCAACCTCGTTTTTAACATCCGGACGGTTCCTTAAATGACACTATATCCGGGTTATGCTGGATATAGCATCTAGTTCCATTCGAACAAACTCGATCCGAATCTTCGTCTCACTTCAGTTCATCTTTTAGGTCGGTCGTTTGGTGAAAAGGGGGAGGGAGGGAAGGCATGTCAAGTTGAGCCTAGGATGTCCGCAGAAAGCCGGGATTTGTTTGGTTCAGTTTTTTTAGAGTTTTTTTCCCCTGATATTATTCTCACATTTTGTCGGTCATAGAGGGGTGGGGATATTTGTCAGTGGGTATTTGGGGGTTGTTTTATTTTTTATCGTTTGCTAGCTGGGTCATACCATGGGGGTGAATATGGAGTCACTTATAAAATGGTCGTGACAATCTTGTCACAGCGGTTGCTAAGTTTGAGCAATTTTGTGGATTTATCCTCATTTAATTTCTCTTTGTGATTGTAATTTTCCATATCTGTAGTTACCTTCCTGATGTACAGACCCTAACTATAATAAAAAAGGTTGGCTAGTAAATATTTTCATGAGGTTTTAAGAGGGATTGTCAGTCCCATAGAGCTAATGCATTAGTTTTGGAATCACAACTTCCGCAGAAGTATCGCTTTGCCAAGTTAGCCCTTTTTCCCCAATTATGGGAATCAACATGACATCGAAATGAAACAAATTTGAAACGAAAATGTTACAAAGTTATTTAATTATATATATTTGAAGTTTTAAAATGCCAAAAATATACAGCAGATGGCGACACTATTTTAAAATTTTATCAATTACTAATTTAATAACCGGATGTTATTTTCTTTTCAAATTTTTTTTGAATTAATGTTATGATGATTCTCATACCTGGGGAAAATGAGAAGCATGGTAAAGCAATTCTTTTGTAAAAGTTGTGATTTAAAAACTAATGCATTAGATCTATGGGACTGACAGTCCCTCTTAAAGGGCAACATAGCCCTATGGCTTTGGGCGTCATGCCATGATATTATAAAGGCTATCTTCACAGGTTCAGTCCGCTTTTAGTCATCCTACTGATGGTGGATGGTACAAGAAGAATAAATTTACCGATAAACAACGCTGTTAAACTGGTGCACGTTAAATCTAGATGGTCTATTAGTGTTAATGTACCCTGTCATTGAGTTTTTGTTTTGTTACTGGACCATGGTTCAAAATTTTGAGATTCTCTATCAATAGATCGTGCGTAGCTGTAGTGCGACGGTATTCTAACTTACCAAGTTCTACATAAACGAAGATAAGTACCTCATGAAGAACCAATATAGAACTTTGCATACACTCTTAAAATAGAAGAGTGAAATCCACTCCTATAGGGGAAGTGCATTTTCGGCACCGGAAAGGAGTGGGAGTTAACTCAGACTTAGTTAAAATCGCTCGCTTTAAGAGTGTAGGACGTAGATCGTTTTCTCTTATTTCTTTTACCCACTCCGCAAAAAGAGTGAAATCCACTCCTATAGGGGAAGTGCATTTTCGACACGGAAAGGAGTGGATTACTCAGACTGAGTTAAAACCGCTTTAGAGTGTAGGACGTAGATGTTTCTTATTCTTACCCACTCCGCAAAGTGAAATCACTCCTATAGGAATGCATTTTCGCACGGGAAGGAGTGGATTAACTCAGACTAGTTAAACGTCGCTTTTAAGAGTGTTTACTTTTACTTTTACACCAAAAATGTATCCTAAAGTGCATGTAAAAAGGATGGAATTAACTCAGTGGTTAAAACGATCGTTTCAAAGTGTACTTTACCAATTATATTACCATGTACTGTTCTATAATAAAGCATTAGTTAATAATGTGTTATTAAATATATGTTATAGCCATTTTTTCTCCCTGTTGAGATACGCATGTTTTAACAAACAACTCAACAAACATGAAAAGAACTCTTTTCATTCAAAACAATTTACAACCCTTTTAGAATTATTTATAGCGTAACCCTTTAGAAACTCCCAGAAAGACCTTCATTAAATCACTCCGAAATTAAGAATAATGTTCTCTAAATAATATACAATGAAATACAACTTATTACAAAATCCTTTCTTACCCATTTCTCCCCTCTAGAATTTTTCTTTGCAGTTATAAGGTAGATGAGTCGGAAACATCCTTAGAATATAACAAATATTGAGATTAGAGTATGCTGGAGGTGCTGCCTTGTCGGAATTAGTACAAAACCCCGTTTATCAAGTGAAGTCATTGATTGCTTCAGTGATCAGCCCAAATAAATGCTTGGCGGTTTTTTTCCCCATGTAATCAGGCCATGATTCCTGAAGCTAGTGTAGAAAATAACAATGTAAGTCGTATATAAATCATTAAATGTGAAATGAGGTGAAGATCTTACTAGAATTTTCCGATACGCTTCTTTCTTTTAGTATTTTAGTGCAAGAAGAGGCCTCTACGGAAATGTTTCTGTATGATTAGCCTTATTTTTATATACAGCCATTTATTCATGAAGGGAAACGTTTGAATCTGCACTGTTAAAAATTTGAAGCTTTGTTTGCTGTGTGATAAAACGTTGCACGAAATTTTCGGTATTCGGTCGAACAATTTTTCAGGTTTTTGTTTCCAAAATCTAAAAATGGTTCAACCGAATAACGAAAATATGGTGAAACATTTCATCACACAACAGTTGCAGCTACTAGGAACCTTAGTTTTGGTCAAGCTAAGCGTAAAACTTAAAGTATGTATTAATTTGGGATATTGTGCTTTACAATTCAGCAATTTGATAATTTTGAGTTTTAGCAAACTTTTTAGTATACTTTTGATGTATTTAAATAACATCAAGAGTGCAATTTGTTTAGGGCTTATGAAATCAATTTGGCGAGTATTTTTCTCGCCAATCATCTCCACATCACTCTAATCTCCACTCATAAAAGCTCATCAACCAAGCAGACGATATTTTAGTCCCCCAAAATAAGCAACTCAACTCTTCTAATACGCTCTTCCGCACGACAACAAACCCAATAATACCCCCCCACAAAACAGGGGGAGGGCTCCCAAATAGAACATCCTAATAGAACGCAATATTTAGAACATAAGGAGCCTAGAATTATTTTGGTCGTACAAGCATGACGAAAGTTTGTGCAAGCGATATATTGTTGATGCTGCTGAAACCCTTTTTATTACCTATTAAACAGAAACGGGACCCCCCATCGGATTGGAGCCCGACCACCCCGAGATCGTCTGAGAAATTCATTTTTTTATTTATATATTTAGTTTAGATTTGTTGGCAGCATTGTTTGAGTGTCCCCAGCATCGGTTGGCATCCCGCGGTGGGTTGGGGAGTTTCAGCAAGCAGGAGCGGAGGATGTTTTGTAATTATAATAGACAACAGGTTTTGATGTCATGTGAGGTTTTTTTTTTGATTAATTGTATTATTAATAGTGGTTATATATAAGTATTTATACTTAGTTGCAATAAAATCCTATAGTAGCTAAATATAGATATATCATGGTATCATTGATCCTTGGTGCACTCAGAAAAACAAACTTGTGTTGACTTTCTATACAAAAAAAAATTGTCCTTTTTTCAGTTGTTGCAAGTAGTGTTAAAACAATAAAACATTGTATTGCGATTAAATAATAATACATGGTTAAATAGCTATGCCTAAGTTCGAAAAAATATGTATTACGATACTTTAAAGTGAATGTACTAATTTTGTTATGCATATTTTTGAAAACCGTATATATAGTTAAACTCATAGTTTCCTTGCACAGAAGCCACGACCATGGGCGGAGCAATAAAACGCGCGGAACAATCAGATGAAGGCAAAAAAAACGGCTGAAATTTCCTCTTCATCTGATTGCTCCGCGCGTTTTATAGCTCCGCCCATGGTCGTGGCTTCTGTGCCACAAGGAAACTATGAGTTGAACTATAGTTTACATTTTTTTTGTGAATCGCGCGTGGATATAATAATCGTTAAAAAATGGCTTAGCGTATATTATGCACACAAATTTACGCCAAATAAAATAATCATTGATTTAAATTTAAATTTACTTCGAGATTAGAACGAGAGAGACAAAGTTTAGGTACTTGTAGAATTATTTGAAATCAAAGAATGCAAAACTCAAAAACTCATTCACAATTTGTCACGATAAGACTAAAAGTTTAAAATTGATGTAACCGATTCGATTTCCTTTTTAGAACAAAGAAAACATATCAGAAATTCGATTCTATAACTTCTTATTTTGCGTTCGAATCTGTTTCCAACTTTGTTTTATCGATTACAAATATCGCTCAAAAGTTCTTCCGAAATTTTCGCATCTGTTGAGGAAAACAAATATAAAAGCACTTCATCTAGAAAAGCATTATTTGGTTTTCTCAAAAAAAGATAAAGATCCTCAAATTCGATATATTTGTCTCGAAACGATTTTAAATAATCGAAATCTTTTTATTTGATGGCCCTACAGGTAGTAAATCATTATCGAATTTCTAAGCTATTTGGAGAGCCGCACTTCAATGGAGTAATTTGTCCGCTTTTATGACTGTGGATGTGGCAACGCGAAAATATCCCGTAGCTTGCTCCATCTAGCGACAGCCGTAATGACTAATCGATAATCTTGAAAAGAAATTGAGATAGACATCTACAGTGAAACCAGACGCTTAAATACGATCCCACTACAATAACAAATGATTGGCTGTGTTAAGACTCTTAATGAAGATAGAAATCAGCAGCCAATGTGGTTACTAAATAACAAAGTCCAATGATCTTGTTTTATATCTTTTGAGGTATGGTCTTATAGCACATTGAAAGAACAGTAGCTTTTTAATTCGAATCTAATATCTTGAGACAATCTTATTTTTTTATTTCTATGTTGACAACATTTTTTTCTATAAATTAAGATTAAGTTTTTAAACTGTTGTTTTCTTTGAAATTTTTCGTTTTAGGAAATAACAACCAACCTTTGTTGTTGTTGGTGGTTGATTGGTGGTAAACAACCAAATAACTCAAGTCCAGGGGCCGTGGGGAGCCTAGAGGTTAAGATCTCGGTCCCGGGAGGTCCCGCGATCGAGTCTCGACACCTCTGAAGACCCACCGAGTATATGCGGAGTACGTGCTCGTTAAATCGGTTGGGTCCGAAAGTCATATGGTCGGTCATTGCGCAGTTTACCTCGGGTACAGGTGCCTGGAGACTATTTCCCTCCCCTTCTGGGACATGTCGAAATTGTGGAGGTGGCGATAGATGGCAGCATCTGTCTTGTATGTGTGTGTATGTCGTGTCCGGCCTTCTTGACGAAGGTTTATAGGCGGGTCTTCGAGACCAAGCACACAAGCCTGAAAATATGTCTACCAACCAACTCTTTTCCAAACTTGTTGCTCGGTACACTCAAATGTGTCTGTAGCGCCTTATTTTTATAACAGTAGTTCCAAATAGATATTTTTAAATTATTTGAAGTTCAATTTAAAGTAATTATTAATTATTATTACTGTATTCTAATATTGTTTTAAGTGCTTAGGGCAAATATAAATTATACAATGAAGTTAAACAAATAAGTCGTACAAATATGTCTATATTGAAAAACTTAATCGTAAAATAAAATTTTCAAATTGTTCCCAGAACTCATTTAGAAGTATTATTTTAAGAACTTTTTTACTTTTAAAGTTTGAAATTTCTCATTTGTCTATTCTCAGAAATAAACGCAGTTCTAAAGACTTGGCTGGATAAATTCCACAAACTCAGCCATGCAAATTTATATATTCTTTTAAATTTACTCATTAATTCCAGGCTAAAAAAGATTGCTATTTCTTTTTTGAAATTCATTTCTGCAATGTTAATTAATTCGTGGTATTGAGCAACAAGAATAAATAATATTTTCCCCCTATTGTGTGTTCCACTTTTGCATTTCAGTTCCAAAAGAGTAGTACAAATGAAATTATATTTTATGAATTTTCAAAAGTCCAATAGCCATGTATTAGGTCTTGAGTGGCAACAGAAATGCTGATTGAAAAGAAATCCTTTCTCGAGGCTTGATTGGAGATTCAATCTCACGTGGGAACAGAGTACCAATCGGAGCTAATAGAAAGAAGTGAATGAATGAAAGATGCACATTTGATAGATGCACATTAAAATGCACATTTGATAGATCAATAATGACAAAAAAAGGGGATGTAGTCCATGTATTAGGTCTTGAGTGGCAACAGAAATGCTGATTGAAAAGAAATCCTTTCTCGAGGCTTGATTGGAGATTCAATCTCACGTGGGAACAGAGTACCAATCGGAGCTAATAGAAAGAAGTGTGAATGAAAGATGCACATTTGATAGATGCACATTAAAATGCACATTTGATAGATCAATAATGACAAAGAAAGGGGATGTAGGTTCAACATCAAATTGAAACATGTCACATCTAAGCGCCCAACTTAGTGGGGATTCTTTCTCTGGAGAGGAATTTAAATTAATTATTAATTTCTACCATACACAATTATATTAACGTGTTGATTGAAAGAAATAGATATTAATAATCGTCAGGTAACACTACACTTATTGAATATCAATTTATTAAGTCGTCCAGTCGTAAAATAATCTTTAATACTTTCTTGAATTCATTTTGAAGCTTTCACTTTTTAATTTTTAAAATTTAAAACTAGTCCTATAAAATTCTCAGAAATAAATAGTTCTAAAGCTCATGCTCAATAAATAAACGAATTTTCCTAGAATTCTCGCCACACACAAAATACATTCTTCCAATTCCCACTCATTAATTCCATGATTGGGAGACGTTGCCATTTCATTTATTGAAATTAATTCTGTGTTAATTAATTCCTGATATTGAACAATAAAAATAAAATATCTCCCCCCCCCTTTTGTATTCTATTTGCTTATTGCATTTACAAAACAGCAGTACTTCTACTTATAAAATGAATTATTCTTTTTTGCATTCTCAAAAATCAAATTAAAAGATTACTTATTGCTACCATATGTATTTATATAAAGTATTAATTGCTTAAAATAGATCTAAATAATTGTTGTATTATTGCACGTATAAAATATAGATGTATCCCAATTTATACACTCTTAAAACAAAAGAGTGAAATCCACTCCTATAGAGGAAGTGCATTTTCGGCACCGGAAAGGAGCGGAAATTATTTCGTACTGAGTTAAAACCGCTCGTTTTAAGAGTGTAAGATGTAGATTGTTTTCTTTTATTTCTTTTACCCACTCCGCAAAAAGAGTGAAATCCACTCCTAAAGGGGAAGTGCATTTTCGGCACGGAAAGGAGTGGAAATTAACTCAGACTGAGTTAAAACCGCTCGTTTGTTTTAAAAGTGTAAACAAGCCTTAAAAAAAAGCATCGTAAAATAATCTTCAAAATACGAGTACTTTCTTAAATTAAAATTTGAAGCTTTCTCTTAAAATTTCCGACAAAATTCTCCGAAATTGTTCTTAAAACTTATCTTAATGAATTTAGAACATTCCGGGAATTTTCACCTCACAAAATAAATACATTCTTTTAATTCCCACTCATTAATTCCACGATTGGGGGGAGACGTTGCCATTTCATTTTTTGAAATTAATTTCACCATCGACGTCAATGAAATTAATTAGGCTGAAAAGGAAACATTCCCAAGAAAGAACAACAATGGAAGCTTGTTAAAAGCGAGTTGGCAACACAAAATTGATTAGGACTTAATAATTACTAAAGTCCTCCCTTCCCAATAATAATAAAAAACTAAAATGTATCTGTTAATTACGGGACTTGAAGAGAAGTTCTTGAATTGAAAGTTGGAACAATAGGAGAGAACAATTGTAATTAAACATGTAGGTCAGAGCAATTCTGTTGAATAATCATTTTTCAGTTGAACATAAAAATCAATCGCTAATTGTCACGATGAATTTTCTTACACTGCCAATTAGACTCCGACATTGCAAGAACAATATCATTTTTCGGCGACAATGAGATTCATTGTTCCGCCTTCGAAAAGAACTCTTTCGTCGGTAATTACTGGCAGCGAAAATGGACTGTTATTATTAAAATCTCCGATTTTCCATTAAGCCCCCTAAAGTAGAAAGTCAAATGAATTCATGTAGTTAAGAAGTAGATGGAGATGCTGCCGGGCAGAAATTAATGCAGAAACCAGTTCGCCAAGTGAAGTCATTGATCGCCTTGTAGTAAGCCCAAACAAACGCTCTTGGCCAACTATTTAGGGCTATTTTACAGAGCAGTTAGTATAGGCCATAGATATCATAGTTAAAGTATTAGATTGGCTGATCACGTGACCTCCAATGCTAACGACGGGACGCGCATGGAGGCCAAGTAAGAGGGCAAAATGGCCAGTGTCGTTGCCACTTTAAGGAGAAAAATACTACGAAAAAATACCATTTAATTCTAAAATTACAAAAAAATACTAGAAAAGGATTTAAAGTCACTAAAAAGATTCCAAAATGCAGCTAATATTTTTAAGATATTTTTTTTGTAATTTTAGAATTAAATGGTATTTTTTCGTAGTATTTTTCTCCTTAAAGTGGCAGCAACACTGGCCATTTTGCCCTCTTATTTTGGCCTCAATACGCGTCCCGTCGTTAGCATTGGAGGTCACGTGATTTGCCAATCTAATACTTTAACTATGATATCTATGGATGTACCGAAGTAGCATAGAGGTTAGAATTAAATGTAGATGCTGCTGGGTCCAAAGTAAGCCATGATCCTTCAGCAACTAGCCCAAATTAGCGCTGCTTGGCTAATTATTGCATTAAGCTAAGTGACATAATAGTTATTTATGCAACTAGTGTGAAAAGTAAGGCTTTTTTAAACGAGTTGAATAAATTATTTCATGAGCGAGGTAAGAGCGAGTGAAATAAATTCACGAGTTTAAATAAGGCTATTTTCAACGTGTTGTCATACACTATTTTTTTATAATAACGTGCAAAAAAAATATTTATTAAATTGGCATTTATTGATTGGCTTATTAATTAGTTTATTATCACGTTCAAATGATTTGAAGGGGATTCTTTATATTAATGATTATTTTAAAATCACACGCAAAAAAGTATTTCTTAGATTGACATTGGAAATAAGACGCCAAATAAAGAATCACGTTCAAAAAAATAATTTTACACCAATCAGATGCTCTTATTTACTTTGTCGCACTAGTGCTTAAAAGTAACTTTGAAACACGATTTCGTTAAAAGCATCACTTTTGCCACGATTATTGATTTGAAAAAGTTAGTTTTTTTGCACGATATTATAAAATATTAATAAATAACAATTATTGACTTCATATTTCTCCTAATGGGGCTGATTTGGCTGGAAATTAGAGAGTTATTCAGACTAGGCAAAAGTTCCGAAGCTGAGAGCCATTTTTTTGTGACATGTATTTCGCAACAAAGTGACATTTTAAATGCATATTTAAAAAAATAAAATGCGGCATTTGATTTCGAAATCCAATTGAAAATGTGCAATGTTTTTATCTGGGAAGATCATTTCTAATTGGCGACTTTTTTTTGACGACTTCAATTATTTTCGCGCCAAGCTCCTTCACTCCATTCGGCCCTCCATAACCGAAGTTAAGCATCTTCATAATGCAAATGTCGATTTCCCTTTATCTTACGTAGATGCTCGGATGAATGTTGCGTTAATCCCACTAATTGATTTAGTTGGTTTTTGGTTAAACTTCTGAGGGTTATAGACCCGGCTTTTTATGCATCAGTTTTTTCCAGCAATAGCAATAAATTTTAAAATTTTATAAATGTAAAATAAGTCGACAGGGAAACTTGGATGTAGTAAGACTCTTTTATTTAACAGTTAGACATCGAGAGAAGTTTGATTTGTCGTCTGCAGTCTACGAGAGAATGTGACCGAATGCTCACAAAAAGGGTGAAAAATCTCGACCCCCGCTCCACTGACCAATCAGAGTCATGAGAAAGTTTGAAAGATCAACTTTAAAAATGTGATGACTAAACAGTTTCTGTGGGAACGATTGATCTAGGCGACTGTTTGTCGCCGACAGGGTGTGGTTGGGATGTTAAAGTACTAAGTGATATTAAAGATATATGAAAAAGATAGTTTAAGTTATTAAGTTTAATTGGGGTACAAAATATAAGATTTTGATGGGGTTAAGTTATAATATGTCATAAATATAAATTTTTTATTGATATTCTAGTTTTTTCAGTTTGATAGCAGATTTTGAGATCACATCTTCAAACATAAACCGAATTCTGAATTTTTAAACTAATGTTACTTTTAAAAATTAAATTTATCTAGGGAAAACAACATTACTTTTTTGTTCATTTTCAGGCCACTCAGAAGGTTAATATTTTTATGTTTACGCTGTATGTTTTTTAACGCTATCATACTGCAATATTGACCTATAGAGTTTATAGACGGTTTAATACGTTAAGCAACATTAAAAATAATTTCCTACGTTTCCAAAATGAGGTAACTTCGGCTTTTATACTTGTAGCGGCAGTAACCCACAGTCTAAGAAAAGGATCCTCAAGGTGGAGATGAGTTACCTAGGCTTTTATACTACTGCTATCGTTGTTATTTGGAATAGTGGTAGGAACGAGATGGTAAATCAGCGCCACCTAGTTGTTGATGGCATATTGAGGTTGCGTGTGCGCCACACCACTCCCCTCCTAGAAACGAGGCAAGGAACCGTGCGCAGGTTGCTTCGCTGTGCGTTGTGCTGCGGTGGAGTTGTGTGCCAACGTTGGCCGTTGAGTTGCGGGGAGCGTTGAGTGCATTAGCAGCGAGTAGCTAACCGTGGTTGAGCGCATCGTAGCAGGAGCGTCGTTGGAGTGGGTGACGAGCGGCCTCAGTAACCCACAGTCTACCAAAAGGATCCTAAAGGTGGAGATGAGTTACCTAAGGTTTTATACTACTGCTATCGTTGTTATTTAGAATAGTGGTAGGAACGAGATGGTAAATCAGCGCCACCTAGTTGTTGATGGCATATTGAGGTTGCGTGTGCGGTGAACCGCCACATACTCTTGCATTAGTTAACTAGATTACTGGTGGGAACTTGCAGCGCCATCTGCTGTCAGTCTTTCCGTATGTTTTCTGTATATGAATACGCAGGTAATCTGTCTGGAAAAAGTAATCTCGGTTGGTTTGGTTCCAACGCTCTCTAGCAAACACTTACTTGCTTAAACCATGGCCTACTCAACTTTAAAGACCACATGAGCTTTTCGTGACGTCAAGCTCTCCATCCGGCCCGTATTGTCTGCTTTTCCGAAGAAAAAATATAAAACTCAATCACGCACGGCAGACTGCATTTTTCTGGTTCCGAACAGGTTTTGTTCTTCTCTTTTGCAACAGCCTAACAACCCGAACCAGACGGATAGTGTGACGTCACAGAGAGCTTCTCTAGCCTTATAATAAGGGTTGCAAGACATATTGCATTTTGCAGTAAAGTTTAGTTTGTTACTCAACTATCAAGCTATAAAAATTGCGCAAATATAGTTAAACTCATAGTTTCCTTGCACATAAGCCACGACCACGGGCGGAGCTATAAAACGCGCGGAGCAATCAGATGAAGACAAAATAAAACGGCTGAAATTTCTTCTTCGTCTGATTGCTCCGCGCGTTTTATAGCTCAACCCATGGTCGTGGCTTCTGTGCAAGGAAACTATGAGTTTAACTACAGTCTCCGATTTTTTTAAATTGTGTTTCTCAAACAAAAACAACATGAATAAAATAATATTAATAAAAATGTAATAATGATTCATAGTTGAAAAGTTAATCAAATCTGGTCCGGCTAATCAAGGAATCGGCGTGCTATAGTTAGGCGTAATTCAAAACCAGCCATCTCTCTGTAAACCGAATATATCCGTACACCCAAAGTTTTTTTTTTTTGCAGCTTGTATACTTCGGATTAACGAGAGCACTGTATAAAAAAAAACATCCCCTCAAACAAATCTACACTACACAGCCTGCACGTTACGTAAATCGTAAACAAAATGGATATTATAATGGATATGTATCAAAATACAACATATCTAATTCAAAAAAACATATATTCATGAAACCAAACACCAAAAAAGAAAAACAAACCATATTTCCCCTCTCCTAATAAAAAACAGAAAAAACAAAAAGAAAAACTAAAAAGCTATCAACTACTTTCTCCTCTCCCCCTTAGCCCCGCCCCTTGTGACGTAATCCTACGACAGGGCGTTACGTAATAAGACTCCTCCGCTCCATTGGTTACTTCAATACAGCCTTAAATTAATTTTTGCTTAGAGAAAATAAGGCCTTGGGAATTGTTGCTTAGAGTCTTCGTTTTTGAAGTTCAAAGATGGTTTTTGAAATGTAGATGGGGATTTGCTGCTTTTTGTTGTTGCTGCTGAATTTGTTTTTCTTTATTGTTGTGCGCTTGAAATAAGATTGATGTGAGATGTTTGTTCTTGAAATTGGTTTTTAGGATGGATTAAGATATTCTCAAGATTTTTTTTTACTATGTTAGCGAATTATAGTTTAAAAAAAAAAACTTATTCTCATTAATATCCCTTAACCCTTTAACGACAACTTGATTTGTCTTACGTTTTGTTTGTTTAGTTAGAGTTAAACTTACGCAAAAAAACATCTTTTTTTTTTGCTAAAGTATCGATTAAAGAGTATGACTGGTATAAGCACGCCGCTGGCGAAGCAGAGAACCAACTATTCAACAAACCAAACCTCTTTTTCTGGGTAAAAATGGCGGCAAATTTTCTGGTCAATCGTTGTGTTGTTGATAATGGGTTTAAAATAAGTTATGTCGGGTGTCTAGTCGGCATTATACCGTCACTTGACTGTGGTTCTAATTTACGACACCTGACGTCAATAGCCTTCGTGCATAGTGCGACGATTATTCAACTCAATTCTCTATGGGGCAGCCTGCCCTCCGAGTTAAATTCATTTTGTTCTAGAATAGGGTACTTGACTGTATCGCTAAAATACCTTCCAATATTAAATAAATTATAGTTTGAACACCAAAATAACAAACGTATATATATTTTTTTGTAAAATAAATCTTCAAGTAATTAGTTAAAATCATTTTAAAATGGCTTATTTTGGATCGGTACGTCACGTGATCACAAACACGCCGATTTGGCTGACGTCACTAGTATATATATAAACAAACCGGTGTGATGTATTTTTGCTTGCAATTAAACTGGATTTAATCTAATATACTATTAAAATAAGAATGATATAGATAATGGAAGGAGGTTTTACAGAAGTGGATAGTTCAAATTTGCTTAAAGTAGATTCCAAAATGGTGTTTCAAAGTTTGTTTATAGTTACTAGTGACATCATAGATACCACGTGACAGCCACAAAGCGTTTTCGGGCGTAATTTTTCGTTTTCGGCGTAATTGAAAAATTGAATTGAAATATGTGCTCGCCGGTTGGCTACTTCATCTCAATGAACCTGGGTTAGAAAAACAAGACGGACAAATTAGAGGTAGCTGATTTAAATTGAGACAGATTTAGTTTGGAACTTCCGTGCCTATTCTGCCTCCAGAGAGCTTTAAACAGCCATACGCCTGCTTCATCTCAATGAACCTCGGTTATCAGATACAAGTCGGTACTCACATTAGAGGTCTGTTAAACCAGAAGAGTTTATAGAACCATTAGAACCGATTTAGCTTCAACCTCGCCGTACCCTTAAATACCAGAGTGACCTATTCTACCCCCAAGAGAGGCTTTAGCCACCGACTAAGCATCGTTAATTCTAACCCTCAGGTAACGTGGCTAAACTCCTAGGGTGCTTTCACAAGAGTTCAAGAACTACTAAGATCTTTGCTTCAAACTCCTACACTCTAAAAAAAAGAGTGAAATTCACTCCTTAGGAGAAGTGCATTTTCGGCACGGAAAGGAGTGGAAATTACTCAGACTGAGTTAAACGCTCGTTTTAAGAGTGTAGGAGAGATTGTTTTCTTTTATTTTATATAAAGATGAAATTCACTCCTATAGGAGAAGTGCATTTTCGGCACCGGAAAGGAGTGGAAATTAACTCAGACTGAGTTAAAACCGCTCGTTTGTTTTAAGAGTGTATAAAGTAATTAAACCTTCATAACTCTATTCAATCCGCACAACTTCAAACCTCGCACTAATGCTTTTATCCATCCCAACGCTTACGGTTTAATTACCATTCACATCAAACCAAGAAACTCTATAAATGCAGTTCCCCCTTCAAACAACAGCCGCTGCCCCGTAGTCTATAGAACAAAAGCCATTATACCCCCCCCCCCTCTTCAATCCTCCTAAACTTACTGCCGATGACGCGGGGCCTTAACAAAAGGGCCGCCTGTTTTAAAAGTCGAGGCCGCCTTTGACTATGACCACCCTATGCTTCAATAGTCTCCCCAACTAGTCCCGTAGTCTCCCCAATAGTCTCCCCTATAGTCTCCCCAACTGTTCCCGAAGGCAATGGACAATGTCCATTCGTTGGTCTTGACTAATAACACTTCTCTGATGGGGTTTGAAAATTTGAATTTCCCCGATGAGTTGAGAAGAGGATGGGGATGCTGTCCGGCGAAAAGTAATACAGAAACAGGTCTGGCAGGGGAAGCCCTCGATTGCGTTGTAGTAGGCCCAAAGAAACGATCTTGTTGAAGTCGTTCGGCAAGAGGATCATATAGATAAGGAGTGCAGTTACTGATACCTAGGCAACAGCACCATGGACAACGATCGGGGACAATAAGGGTGGACATGTGGTATGGCCGCGATGGCCGAGCCACAGTGGTTGGATCGTAGGCCATAAGGAACTTGGAGTCCCAGCGCTGAACAGGCGGGAGTTCGATTCCCGACGTTGCGCGGGGTACTCCTTGCTCAGTAGTCAAAGACTTTAACATTAACTAGCAGCTGTTGCCACTTATGCGGGCTCCGTTAGTGAGCCTGGTCTGTCCTGAGGTAGCATCATACGCAGCTCGGATATCTTACCTACTATACTACGATCTTTGAGTGTTCGGCGCTATTGTATAAAGTGGAGTTTGTATACAGGCTGATTACATCAAATTGGATACTACACTGCTCAAAACAATTAGGGAAACGCATGGCTTAAACTGTTTCGCCCCCAATGATTCCATTTGGAATCATTAGCTTATACTATTTTTTTTTCCTCGCTAAGTTGAGCTCGCACTTATGTATCGTTAGATGATGCAAGAATCATGTATTTTGAAGAATTAAATAATGTTTGTTTTAATTAAATGAAAAATGAAAAATATGGTAAAATAAAATTCACTCCCAAAAAATTTTATGAAATAAATTGACCTTAAATTCTTCACGCTTGCCATTCTTAGATGTTTTAAAATTATTTAAAAAGTTTTGAAAAATTATTGTTATAATTTATTAAAAAAAATTTATTCTAATTTTTCCCCCTTAAATTTTAGTTAAAAAATAAGATCCCCCCCCCCCCCCTGTTTTTTTACCATTTCATGCTGAATGCATAATGAATCTATTTCACAAATTTTCGATGTTTAGAATAAAAAGTAAGAAGTTGGAACTGAAAGGGTTAACAAAAGTACTCAAAGTGCTTCCCTAATTGTTTTGAGGAGTGTATAATTACAACGTTTTTATTTAACATGTGAGATAATGACTACCATCGTGTGTACATTCTGTACACTCTTAAAACAAAAGAGTGAAATTCACTCCTATAGGAGAAGTGCATTTTCGGCACCGGAAGGATGGAAATAACGGACTGAGTAAAACGCCGTTTAAGAGTGTAGACGCAGATGTTTCTTATTCTTTACCACTCCGAAAGAGTGAATCACTCCTATAGAAAGTCCTTTTCGGCACGAAAGGAGTGGAAATTAACTCAGACTGGTTAAACCACTCGTTTGTTTTAAGAGTGTACACACAGCCTTCAACCCCCGCCAACAGTCATTTTCTGATTTTTAATTAACGCCTTCTAAAGACTAAAATAATACGTTTTACATTAAACTAGGGGCCGTAGGGAGCCTAGTGGTCAGCGTCTCGGTCTCGAGATCGGAAGGTCCCGCGATCGATCCCGGTACCACTGAAGACCTACACCGAGTATATGCGGAGTACGTGCCCGTTAAATCTGTTAGGTCCGAAAGCCCTGTGGGTGGTCATGGCGCAGTTTCCCACGGGTACAGGTCTCTGGAGACTATTTCCCTCCCCTTCAGGGACATGTCTAAATTGTGGAGGTGGCGATAGATGGCAGCATCTGTCTTGTATGTGTGTATGTCGTGTCCGTCCTTCTTGACGAAGGTTTATAAGCGGGTCTTTGTGACCAAACACAAGTCTGGAAATATGTCTACCAACCAACCAACCAACATTAAACTAACATTGAGTGAACGGTTTGTTTTGGCTTACTATAGGGTTACTTGGCGCCTTTCTGGCTGCTTCACTTAATTTCGAGCCAAACATATCATCTTCTACAATCTATAGGAATTTTCCCCCTTTCAAAACTGAACTGACCACGGCTATTCAAACTCACAGTTGAGGGTCTGGATGCATTGATGTGAGTTTCCATCGCAGCTTTTGCTTTGTTGTTTGTGGCAACAGCATCAGTTAGGCCTAAGAGTTGTACGTCATACCTCTTGCTTTGATAAACTTCGGCCAGTTGATGTCAAAAGCATATCTTTTGGCTATTTGGGGGGGAGGGGGATAACAAAATTAATGATGCTGGATTATGTATATAATGAACCCGTGATGTATTAGTTAGTGTTGGGTGTTACTGATCTATTCTGTGACTTTGACGGTTGGATTTTTATGTTGGACATTGCTTTATAAGTCATCTAGAATTGTATAGATAATAACACCGAATACTTCGGATTCATATTGACTTTGTGTGTAGAAATGTAAACCCACATAGGTGCTATTTCTGCTTCAATTCATAAAATGAACCCTGAACTGAAATAGTATTTCAAATGGATTCTTGTTGGTATTGCTATTCATTATCTTTTCGAATATGTATTGCTCAAGGAATGCTTTGTGACGAGTAATTTATTTACATAAATTAGAAACACATCACTAAAACTGTGTACAATGCTTGCGTTTTGTTTGATTTAAAATTTGCTAGGGGTTTAAAACGGAAATGACAATTTTCTGCGAAATTAGGGGTTATACCACAAAACTTACAATAGAATATCCTTTTCTCAGTATCCTGATGGAATTTCTCTGGATGTTGGTAATAGTGTGTGTTAGAAATGTAAGCCCATAGGTGCTATTTCTGCTTCAATTCATAAAATGAACCCTGAACTGAAATAGTATTTCAAATGGATTCTTGTTGGTATTGTTATTCATTATATTTTCGAATATGCATTGCTCGAAGAATGCTTTTGTGACGAGTGATTTATTTACATAAATTAGAAACACATCACTATAACTGTATACAATGCTTGCGTTTTGTTTGATTAATTTCAAATTTTACATAGGGGCTATGAATTTAAATTTCTGCAAAATTAGGGCTTATACCCTATGAAGTTTTAAATGGAATATCCATTGCTGTTAATTCTGCGGAGGTTTCTCTTAACGTTGCTAAGAATTACCATTTATTTACAACTTAACAGGTGATTTATAGTTTAACTCATAGTTTCCTTGCACAGAAGCCACGAACATGGGCGGAGCTAAAAAACGCGCGGAGCAATCATATGAAGACAAAATAAAACGGATGAAATTTTCTCTTCATCTGATTGCTCCGCGCGTTTTATTGCTCCGCCCATGGTCGTGGCTTCTGTGCAAGGGAACTATGAGTTTAACTATAAATAATTTTGCTGAAATAAGTTAATAATACCTGCTCTAGTGCAATATCACTACACTGTTAAAACTGGAGGTGACAAATCGGTGCCGTTTGGCAGCCCGGGGTGAACCGGCGGTACCGATTGGCACCTCAACGTTTGAATCGTCTTTGGGTGCAATATCTTCAAACGTTTCACCAGTAGGGTGACTTGTGAACTTGCGCATGCGCACAAGTGACGTCTGTGACGTGCCTTCTGACGAGTTTACAAGTTTCTTCGACACGCGCATGCGCATCGCGACATTTTTGTTGGCGGGCAGGCAGAAGTTGTTGTCGTTGAGAGCAATGGCGGCATGTAGAGCTGATAAATAGAATAGTCGCTTCAAAAGAAATATGGTAAGTTCCTTTATGCACTAAATTAAACTTGTTAAAGTACAATTTCTGTTTCTTAATATTTTAAAATACTTCCTTATAATTAAAATTATATATTAGTATTTTAGGGTTGAGTTTTTGGTATGCAAAATTTTTTGTGATTTGTGACTGATTCTGATTTGTGACAAGTGTAGCAAACTTTCCTATTTATACCAATTCTTTTTGTTAAAACTACATTTAATTTGATACTTTGGAATTTTCCAATTGCTAAGTGTTGTGCTATTAAACTCAGTATAACTAATGACTAAGTAATATTTTTGCTTTAAATCTTGTTTAGATTATTAATTACTTTTTACTTCATCTTGGGTGATTTGCCTGGCTTTTATTTGTAATTTTTAACTTATGGTCGGTTTTGTTTTGAAAGATCAGACGCAATAATTTTTTTGTTTCGTGTTCTGTCCATGTGATTTCAAATTTCTGTTTTTAACTTCTGTTCGCGCTTTCACCGACAATCACTGATTTAAATATTATTTGTTTTGAAAAGTAAATGGAAATAATGTTGTAATGCACCATTTTTGGAAACAGTATTTTAATATATTCTTGTGTTCAAAGTTTAAATTTGAAGTATAATAAGTGAATTTTAATAAATATTTTTTACCTTGATAAAAGTTTTTTTTTAAAAATTTATTCTACTTAAATATTGTTATTAAATTTTAATTTCTCTTGTATCTGGGTATTTTTTGGCCATCTTTCAATAAATTCCACTGCACTGGTGAATACTTCACTCAATATAAGAAAGTTTATAATTTGTTTGGTAATTCTATTTAAGCCAATATTTCCTCAATTAACTTGCTTCAGACAGTTGTATACTATAGTTTTTCACGCCACTGCATGCAAGAATAAAACATGCAGTATCGAGCATGTAGTAAGTTATACTATAATTATTTCCCTGTTACACATTAAGAATAATTTTAAATGATTTTTTTTTATGCAAATCATTTTACTTAAAGTTTTTTGCACATGATTATTAAACAATGTACAGGCTACACATGCTTATTTTAATCTTGTTACAACTCTGAGATATTATTTAAGACTAACTCGTCACATAAATATAACGCCCTCGTTTAAAAAAGATTAACTTTATGCACTTGTAACAAAAATATATATTTGGACTTAGTGGGTTTTTTTATAAAAAAAAAAAACCCGCAACTAAGCATAATTAAATATGATGTACTTTTAATTCCAGTAGTGCCCAATGCAGAGAAGTTTTACTCAAGGTTCAAGATAAGCAATTGAAAAATAAAATGGGCAAGTATTAAATTTAATTTCATACAATATTTGAACAATAAAGCAATGTAAAGTAATCAAATACCCACTTGTGATGTTGATTACAATCGAACCTCGATTAAGCAACCCTGTAGTTTAACGACCCCTTTATATAAAGAAAAATATATTATTTTACTTGTAGAGTAATATTTTATAATCAAAACTCTTTATAACGTCCCTTTGTTTTAACAATCATAAATCGATGGTCCTTACAGTGGTGGCTGTAATGAGGTTCCTCTGTATTCACTTTTGATTTATTATAAGATTTTTAAAAATTAGCTGCTTAAAATTTTTAATTTTATTTAATTCAATATATAACTATCAGATTGTCTGTCAAACATAATAAATTTTAAATGATAAATAAATGACATTTTTAGCTTTAAACTTTTTTAGTTCATACTTTTAGTTTTAATACATTTTTGATTGTTTTCCAAATTCTTGCTGCTGTTGTAAAAAACAACGGGTATTTACTGGTACAAGGGCAGTTTCACAGAAATTAAACTTAAGGGTCAAATTTCTAAACGCATTGAAATAACACATATAATATTATACTACATCAAATTAAAGCTGTAAGTCCACATATTAAAAATATAGGTTAAGTAAAATGTTTACCTTGCATGTGAATGTGCGTGAGGAAAATTGCATCTACTTTTGTTATATATATATTATACTTAAGCATCAAAGTGGTAAATGGACAGTCATTTTCACAAGTATTGGAAGAAATCTAATTTTAAAAATGTGTTTGCCTGATGCTAAGGAAGATAATAAACATTTATAGGCTAAGTTGTACCACTAAGAAAGTTATTAATATAACAACGTCTTTTTTAAAACTAATTTCACATTTACAGCCAACACTGAAAACACATAAAAAATTATATCACCAGTAAGCCATAGGGAACATATAATATTTTTAATTATCAATAAGCTCCACTTTAAACACCCTCATAACTTAAAACTTTTTTTAGAATTAAAATTTTTATATTTTAAACACTTTTTAACAATGTTCTGGAGAGAAAGGGCATTAAATTAGAAGACTTAAGTTTTTTTAGTAGTTTAACATGTGCTTTGTGTATACTTTCAGGCTGTGAGTTCACCAGCCCGTAGGAGTTCAAACAATTAAATGGCTTGATTGAAAGTGGCAAAAGTTACATCTTGCTCCTCAGCAAAACCAACATGGCAACCCAACTTATGACCAGCATAGTAACTAGGAGTTGGAATAATTAGTTTTTTGCGTAACTAACTTTATATCAATTTTACTTGCGTAATACACTAATAACCAGATGGAATTAATTTGAAATTTGGATTGAATTTAAATTTTAACTAGTTGAGGTATTCTGTTTGAAGTTGAAAAATTGAAAAACTTTGTTGATGTGTGTAGTCCTGCCATGTGACAATTTGTAATAAAAAGCTATATTTGCTAAAGATTTTGTCCTGTATCATTGAAATTTGTTAGCTATTTTGTTTATAATTGTGAAAAAATATATTACAGTTTGCATGAAATTTAAGTGATTTGTTGTTTTTTTTATTCAAGAAGAAACAATATTTGGTGTAGTGTATTTTTAGGTCTGTTGTTGTTTAAAATACATTATCTAAAGATTTTATGTATTGAGGGATTTTTCTTGATTCAAATAGAATGAGATATAAAGGTTTATTTAAAAGTCTTCAAGATGCATTCTTCGCACCTTTTTGTAAATTAACTTTTAGCTTTTTTGTGCCGAAGAGCGAATTCCTGCAGGATTAGAATAGAATTTTTATTTATGACCAGATGAAATTAATTTGAACTTTGGATAGGTGTTTTAAATTGCATTTTTGGACAATTTGTAATGAAAAGTTATTTGCTAAAGATTTTTTCCTGTATTATTGAAATTTGTTTGCTATTTTTATTGTAATTGTGAAAAAATATATAACTGTTTGCGTGAAATTTAAGTGACTTTGTTTTTTTTATTATTCAAGACAAAACAATATTTAGTGTAGTGTATTTTTAGAACTGATGTTGTTTAAAATACATAAGTTAAAGATTTTATGTATTGAGGGATTTTTTCTTAAATTAAATAGAATGAGATATAAAGCTTTATTTAAAAGTCTTCAAGATGCAGTCATCGCAGTTTTTTTTGTAAATTAACTTTTAGCTTCATAATAATTAGCTTTTTTGTGCCGAAGAGCGAATTTCTGCAGGATTATATTTTTTATTTACTTGTAATATGCCGATGACCAGATGAAATTTGAATTTTTGAAAGGTTTTTTAAATTGTATTTATTTTTGGCACTAGTTGAGTATTCTGTTGGAAGTTGTAAAAGTGAAAAAAATTTGCTGTTGTGTGACAATTTGTAATGAAAAGTTATTTACTAAAGATTTTTCCTGCATTATTGAAATTTGTAAGCTATATTTTGTTTGTAATTGTGAAAAAATATAAAACAGTTTGCGTGAAATTTGAATGACTTTTTTTATTATTCAAGAAGAAACAATATTTAGTGTATTTTTAAGTCTGATGTTGTTTAAAATACATAAACTAAAACAGCGTAAAACTTTTTTTTTATTACTTTATCAAATTAAACAAATGTAACAAAAAGCTTACCATTAAAATTCTCCACCTTCCTACAATCACTTGAAATTATTTATCTGTGTTATAGGGTTCTGAAATTAACTTCTCACCTTTTTAGACTCCTTTAATTTTTACTTAAAATGAGTTTTAAAATTTATTTCCTCAATAATAAAAAAAGACTTGAACATGGTTTTTTCCTACAAAATTCAACTTAAAAATGGATAAAATCCTTGTATTTCATTATTCAAATCTACAAATGCAATTGAAAAATGGGGAGCAGCAAGGCGCCATTGATTAAGGGGTGCCATCCTTTCACCTCCGGGAGTGCCATCCTTTCCCTGAATTAAGGGTGCCTTTATTCTTCCCTGGGGTGCCATTTTTTCACCCCCTGCGCCACCCTAAACTATGGGTGCCATCCTTTCACCCTAGTCAGGGAGCTTTTTTGGCACCTGTTGGGGTGTCGCTGACGGGACAGGCCCATTCACCCCTATAGGTGCCAAATGCCACCTCCAGTTTTAACAGTGTAGCTCTAGTTCCGGGGTTTATTCAACCGAATCTAAAACATCTGCGTGGTATTCTTTTGACCTGATTTGCGAAGTCCATGGCCTACTGAACTTTAAGGCCCTAGAAGCTCCTCGTGACGTCACGCTATCCGTCCGTTCGGATTGTCCGTTTCTCGAAGAAAGACTACAAAACCCTTATTCGCGCACTACCGAACATACCTTTCAGGATACGAACAGATTTCTTTCCTCTTTTTCAGAACAGCCGAAAACCCGAACCGGACGAAAATTGTGACGAAAAGTACGATACTTATTCGCGCACGGTAGAGATTTACTCTACGGTCCCCCTTGGCGAACTTTCCAAAATCGCGTCAAAACTCCGTATTTTGGCGACTTTTTTTTAAAAACCAAGATTCAAAGAAAATATCCTATGGGAATATTTCTTATGAAAACTCAAACAACGGTCCGATATGGTTGCCAGAAAACATTATTTATCGCCAAATCCGAAAAAAACGCGCCAAGGGGGACCGTACAGTAAACCTGATCCTTCGCGGGTCGCACTGCCGACCATCAGGTTCCGAACATAATTCATTCCTTTTTCGCTAATAGTCAACAACCCGAACCGGACCGATATTGTGACGTCACAGGAAGCTTCTCTGGCCTTATCAGTTGAGTCTTCCATTCAAAATCCCAAAACAAAGTGTAATTCAACCTAATTTCCAATACACCATATAAAACAACATTCATCATCTAAATTTTTTTCTCCCACTTCTCTTGCGTCTTTCCCTCTACGCAAAGGAAAGCTCCCGGGTCGGTGATTGGTCAATCCCCCCATTGTTCTCGACCATCCAAAAACAAAGGGCACTAATTGACGTTTCTGGTTGGATGAAAGGAAAAAGGGGGAGGGAGGGCTGACGTCACTGGTCGGAAAAAAGGGGATCGCTTAGGGTTGAGGTTGTTTGGATGGGGGTTTTGAGGAATCGGTATTGAAGGTTTCCGGTTGACAATTTCTAGAATGAAGAGCTTTAACGCTGCTAATGCCCGTATGATTAATAATTTTGAAATGTGGGTTAAAATAAAGATGTCGATTATTTAAGAAGATTCTTTTTTACCCGTGAATGAAATTTTTTAAAAGAGTTTAAAACTGAGGTTTCCATCTAAGTTTATAAAAATAAACAATTATAAGACAATCAAGACCATTGTCCCAAAACAATTTATTTAGGACAGATTAAGTCACACGAAAAAAGAATTAAAAGACCTTAAGGGGGAAAAGGCGCGCTGGACCGGGGGTCTCCAAAGCAAAGTGTATCAGTGTTAATCCTATGGAGAAAAAATATTTTCTCTGCCGCATTTCTCCGTATGTATGGAATATTTTTACAAGCGGATTTTTTTGTGTGATAAATATAGCTGACTAACAGGTCCCAACCTTCCCAGTTTTTGAAATGGGTTCGAATATTTTTTTAATTTTCAATAAATAATTTTACACAAAATATTCGAAGCAATTTCAAAAAGTGGGAAGATAGAGACCTGTAAGTTATCTACATTTATTATAAAAAAAAAAAAAACGTTTGTAAAAATATTCAATACAGCCGGAGAAATGTGGCAGAGAAAATAGTTTTTCGCCATTGGATTAACACTGAGGCACTTGAGTTTGGAGACCCGCGGCCCAGCGCGCCCATTCCCCCTTAAAATCAACTTTTTTAATCCGGAAATGAAAGTGTTAATGGTATTCACAATCATTTAACTGTGGCTCTAAATTACGAAGCCAGTCGCCAATAGCCCCAGTGTAGCTCTAGTGAGACTATATTTCAACCAAACCCGCTCGGGTGTCGTCCTCGTTACTTGACCACGACTCGAAATTACGAAGCCCATCTGGAATACCTTAGGTTAAAAAAAAACACATCTTACACCCACTTTACAGAGGAAATTCCGACCAACAGCGGGGCTGGGGAGCCCAGTCGGTTAGGCATTCGTCTAGCATGCTGAAGGTCACATGTTCGGGTCCGGGCATCGCCAAAATAACTGCCGACCTATAAACCTCTCGTGCAGCCAAAATATCTGAAGAATAATACCCCGTGTAGAAGGAGTGCACGTTAAATATCCTTCAAAGTCCTAACGCTGCCTACGATGTCGCCCTTAATGGTTGCGCTGGGTGCCTACTCAGGTGTCGGCTCGTCACTTGACTGTGGTTCTAAAATACGACGCCCGTCGCCATTAGCCCTCGTGTAGCTCTAGTGCGACGATAATTCAAAACTAAACCAAACCGACCAACAGCCCAACTTCTCCTAATAAAATGAACGTCTAAGAATACAATCTTCCGCTTACAAAGAAAGACAATCCCTTACACCGCATTCCCCCCTCTAAAGCTACGAAGCGAATTAAAGACCCGACGTGTAAAAATCAATAAACGCCCCATTATTAAATCATATATTTATCCCCCTATCCCCAAGGAGCCCCTAGGCCCGTCGATTAGATTAGCAACGCCAACGCCACATAGCGGCAGCGAACCGCGAATTTGCCCCCCGCAGCGGCGTGTTAATAATCTTCTTCTCTTTTCTTTTTAGGGGGGAATTTCGCGAGAATATTTACTGACTGTTTCGGTTATTGTGTTGTGGGTATTTTAGATTTTAACTGTTGTGTTCACAGTGATTAGCGTTTAGGCATTTTTTCCTAGTATAGTGCTCGATATCATTTTTATCCTTCTGGCATCATTCTGATATCACTTTATCATTCCGATATCGTTCTGATATCACGATATCGGAATGATAAACTATTCCACGTTGAGAAGTGGTCAGATGTTATTTCGTGCTACTATGGGGTATATAATTTCCAAATTTCCATGTTATTTGAATACAGTAATATATTAAAAATACGCGATTTTTAGCTTCCACACTACGTTTATAACGTAAAAATTGGAAGGTATTATAATCGTTCAGTCCGTCTGTCTGTCCGTCACCCACTTTTATAAACCAAACTACAAATGCTACGGACAAGTGTGATACGTCAAAAAAATTCAGCGCATCGAAATTAGAATACATTGAAAATTTCAGAAAAGAATTCTAATTCGAAGTACTTCAATTATTTAAAAAAAACTGCAAAATTGAATGCTCATTTAAAAAGCATAGGAAGCCATTTTTATTAGATTTTAATCACCATTGCCATTCGCAACAATCGCTCGAGAAACTTTAATTCTTTTAGACAATAAATTAAAATAAATTTATTTTTGCGACATCGATCCGTTTGAAATGACGTCAAATATATTTCACTACGAGATTCTTTGTACGTTGATATGAAATGCTTTTATTCTATTTAAAAGCGAGGATATTGCATATTATTATTTGAAATATATAATTAATTTTTAAAGCGATAAGTAATAATTATTGAATTTTCGAATAAAATAAATAAACTAGCCAATTTTAGCATGTCAATGTTTAATATAGAATTAATGCTGTGTTTAGCGCCTTTTTACCTGTTAAATACAACTGTTGTGTGGAACTGGGTTAAGTGGACAGATTCTGTTACAAACCTACTTGTTTTATATCGTGAAATGTATTTGGAAACACAATAAATAAAAAAAAGAAGTCTACTACCGGTTACTCTGTGTATACTGTTACACTTTTATTCCTATTAAACTTTAAATTTTGATGATCTCATTGAATATCAGCTATTTTTTCTGAGTTAAATATTAAATTAATTAAAATGTAAAGAAAAATTATGATCTTGCATCTTTTGTTGACCAAGGTAGATAAATACTTATGTTTCATTGGTTTTTACAAATATATTAAAATTTGAACAAAACTACTATACTCTGGTAGTTTTATATATGAACAATTAATTTTTACTCGAAAGTTGATTGGTGGATTCTTGTCGTCTGTCTGCCTACCTCTTAACACGACGTTTTACTCAGTCTGATATTTCTATCCTTTCGTTCCGAACATGCATTTCTATAGAGTGCATTTTCTCTTTTCGAGCGGGTAAAAGAAATAAAAGAAAACAACTGCGTCCTACACCCTAAACAAGCGTTTTATCTCGTCTGGTTAATTTCCACTCCTTTCCGGTGCCGAAAATGCACTTCTCCTATAGAAGTGAATTTCACTCTTTTGTTTTAAGAGTGTACATCTTTCGTTCTGACCATCCGATTTTCTAAAATGTTCTTTCGTTTCAAGGGTAAATATATCACAGAACTACGTTTTCTACATTTTTATCCTTTCGTCTGTACGAACCATAAAAATTTCTGTAAAACTAACCGGGAAAAATGGCTACATACTCTTATAACAGGGGCTGGGGAGCCCAGTCGGTTAGGCATTCGCCTTGCGCGCGGAAGGTCCCAGGTTCGGGTCCGGGCATTGCCAAAATAACTGCCAACCTATAAACGGCCCGTGCAGCTAAAAATGTCCGACGAATAATACCCCGTGTGGCGGGAGTGCACGTTAAATATCCTTCTAAGTCCTAACGTTGCGTACGATGTCGCCCTTAACGGTTGCGTTGGGTGCCTACTCAGGTGTCGGCTCGTCACTTGACTGTGGTTCTAAAGCCAATAGCCATCGTGTAGCTCCAGTGCGACGATTATTTAAACTCAACTCATGTAACATCATTTAATATCCATAGTAACGGATACTAAAACAACACACTGGTCTTTTGTTCTACATCTTTCTCGATATCTTTTAAAACCGCAAACGATAAAATAATGCAGGGGTCGACCATTAACAGACGAGTTAATAAATCGGGCTGTAGCTTGGGGGGGCCGTGGAAGGGGCTTTAAACAATAGGGGTGACGTATTTTTCGAATGGAATAGGAGGGGAGGGGGGTTAGAACATAATCTTCTAAGAATCAATCTTCGGTGAAACGCCAGACGATAGTGTAATGGGCCTAATGGGGTGTGATGAGAGAGGGTCTTTCGTCAAGTCCTGGTTTAGAATGAGGCTATTTATTATAGGTATGTGTGGTTTCATATTGGGATGGACGTGTCAATAATAGTTTTTTTGTTGTTTGTAGGGTAGGTTTTTGCAAGTATGGGTTGTTTCAAATGGGCTTGTTTGAGGCCTTGAGTCGCAACAAAAATACTGAATGAAAATTGATTCTTTCTCGAGCTTCTATTGGTGTATCAATTTCACGAAGGAACAAAGCCTCAAACGGAGAAACGGTCAAAGAAAGTGCAGAAAACCTGTAACAAGCCAATTATTTATTTAACCATTTGATGCTAACAGATGAATAAACCCATCTATAGTAAAACTCGGTTTCCTTGCACAGAAGCCACGACCATGGGCGGAGCTATAAAACGCGTGAAGCAATCACATGAAGACAAAATAAAACGGATGAAATTTTCTCTTCATCTGATTGCTCCTCGCATTTTAAAGCTCCGCCCATGGTCGTGGCTTCTGTGCAAGGAAACTATGAGTTTAACTATAGGAACGATTTTCCAAAAGTACAGGAAACTCTTAATATATAAATTGTTTATTTTAATACTTTTTTAACCAACAAGATGTATTTTTCAAATTTGGGGGTTGAACATAATCTTCTAAGAATCAATTTTCGGTGAAACGCCTGACGATAGTGTAATGGGCCTAATGGGATGTGACGAGTAGAGGGGTTTTCGTCAAGTCCTGGTTTATAAGAATGAGGCTATTTATTATTGGTGTATGTGGTCTCAGATAGGGATGGACGTGTAAAAAGTACTGTAATTTAAACATTTTGAAAGAGATGCTAGCTTCGCCTTCAACACAATTTGTTTGCTAACCATGCATTATTATTTGTTAGCAATACAATTTTGATGTTAATTCAACCCGACTTGTAATAACAGGTTAAAACACAATTCATTTTCGGTGAAAGTCAACATACTTTTTCAAAGTGTAGAAGCACGTTAATCTTTGTTCGATGTCTCGACGCTCCAAAAAAATTCCCGTACGATATAAAGTTGGATGCCCACTCAGATATCGACCTCATCACTTTACCACGATCCAACATTACGCATCCCATCCAGAAATACCTTGTCTAAAAACCCATTTACAAAGAAAATACCGACCAATAGCCCAACACAGCACTAGCAGGATCTTAACCCATCCAATCCATGTATCGACTTGTCGGCATTATTACAGAACCTCGAAAGAAATCATTACAGCACACACCCCTCCCCACTTACAAGCTCTAAAACAAACATACGCGGTCTTGTTAGCGGTCTCTAACGACTGCCGGGGCGGCAGTCGCTAAGGGGCGCAGTCGAGGGCTCTTGAAGCAGGGCAGTCGCGGTCTCATTACCTGAGCTAACTTTCGCCTCACTGCAGATGGGGGGTGTTGGCGACGGATTTGGCGGGGGTTGGCGATTGTTTGATAACTCTTTTACTCTCATATTTTTTACCACACTTTTACCCCAAATTTTAATTTCCAAACTACGTTTAAAACGTAAAAAGTGGAGGGTATTACAATCGTTCAGTCCGTCTGTCTGTCACCCAATTTCATAGCTCGAACTACAAATGCTACGGACAAGTGTAAGTGTGCTACGTCAAAAAATTCAGCGCATCAAAATTAGAATACATAGAAAATTTCAGAAACGAACGAATTCGAAGTACTTCAATTATTTAAAAAACTGCAAAATTCAATGCTCATTTAAAAAGCATAGGAAGCCATTTTTATTGGAATTAAATCACCATTGCCATTTGCAACAATCGCTCGAGAAACTATTTTAATTTATTGTCTAAAAGAATTAAATTTATTTTTGCGACATCCATCAGTTTGAAATGACGTCAAATATATTTCACTACGAGATTCTTTGTAGGTTGATATGAAATATTTTCATTCTATTTAAAAGCGAGGAATATTACATATTTATTCTTTGAAATATAAATTAATTTTTGCAAACGATAAGTAATAATTATAGAATTTTCGAAACAAAATAAATGGAACTAGCCGAATTTAGATGTAAATGTTTACTATAGAGTTAATGCTGTGTTTGTCGCCTTTTTATTTGTTAAACACAACTGTTGTGTGTAAGCGAGTTAAGTGACAGATTCTGTTACAAACCTACTTGTTTATATCAGTCTCGTGACTATTTCGGGACAGAGAGACCAGTCGGTAAGGCGATTGAATGGAATGGCAAATGTCCCAGGTCCGGGTCCTGAATTACCAAAATAACTGCCGATTTGTAAACGGTTAGTGCAGCCAAAAAAGTGTCCGACGAAAAATACCTCCAAAGTAAATGTACTCAAAAATACCAACGTCTCGTACGAATTGCATTGAACCCTACTCAGGTGTTGGTTCGTCACTTGACCAAGGTTTTAAATTACTATAGCCCTTTTGTATCTCTAGTGCGACGATATTGAAAACTAACACTAACCTTCAACAAAGGGGTTCTAAATCCACCCCCACCCATATTTTTATATCGACCTCAGTTCTATTTCATTTCCTAACACACGTTCGCCCATTTTTCGGGATGCTTTAGATGTGCAGGAATTACGCTTTGCGTCGATGCTGCCAAATGCTATTCCGATCTCCAAGACCTTTAAGATTTCTTCTACAAGCACTACTTATTGAGATACTATGAACTTAGCCAATTTTTACGTAAAAACCTCCGTAAACTTAGTTCAGAATCTTTTTAAAATATGTTTTCTAAAGATTAACACGGAAATATCTACAAGGTCTATAATAATTTAGGGATCGACATGTCACTTAAGAGGGACTGTCAGTCCCATTGAGCTAATGCATTAGTTTTGAAATGGCAACTTTTGCAAAAGAATTGTTTTGCTATGTTAACCTATTTTCACCAGGTATGGGAATCATCATAACATCAATTTAAAACAAAATTGAAAAGAAAATAACATCCGGTTATTTAATTATTAATTGATAAAGTTTTAAAATAGTGTCGCCACCTGATGTATATATTTAAAATTTTAAAACTGCACAAATATATAATTAAATAACTAGATAACATTTTCGTTTCAAATTTGTTTCATTTTGATGTTATGTGGATTCCCGTACCTGGGGGAAAAAGGGCTAACATGGCAAATCAATACTTCTGCGAAAGTTGTGATTCCAAAACAAATGAATTAGCTCTATGGGACTGACAGTCCCTCTTAAACTCACAAACATCTAAAAGAAAAATTCGATATTCAATGGGCGATTCAAACAAGGTGCAGTATTGGAATATGTATGTGGGAAAGAAGGCAATGCTTGACGTATCTGTGGTCTCACTGTACGCGTGAACGTTCTAGTTTTGACGAATTATCTGCTGGGTGGTGGGACATTAGTTAAGAGGGATTGTCAGTCCCATAGAGCTAATGCATTAGATTTAGAATCACAACTTCCGCAGAAGTATTGCTTTGCCATGTTAACCCTTTTTCCCCCACGTATGGGACTCCCCACAACATCGAAATGAAACAAATTTGAAACGAAAATGTTATCTAGTTATTTAATTATGTATTTCTAAAGTTATAAAATGCCAAAAATATACGGCAGATGGCGACACTATTTTAAAACTTTATCAATTAATAATTAAATAACTGGATCTTATGTTCTTTTCAATTTTGTTTCAAATTGATCTTATGGTGATTCCATTACCTGGTGAAAATGGGATAACATGGCAAAGCAATTCTTTTGCAAAAAGTTGTGATTTCAAAACTAATGCATTAGCTCTATAGGCCTGACAGTCCCTCTTAACGCAACTGTGAGGTCACTGTAGACGTGGCCATTCCACTCGTCCATTATGTTTTGCAATAGAAGTATTTGCATCAAAAAGTAACTAAAATGGCTTTTCAAAATTATCTATGAATCAAACCAATCGCCTAAAAGCGTCAAAAAACCAAAAAGTGCCAAATCCTTGCAACCCTGCCATCTTACCGGCAACCCTGTTCGCCGCCCTATCTAGCAAAGGCACTTGTGTATGCTTGTTAGGCATAATGGAAAGGAATAGACGGATCTACAGACGACGGAGCTGTGAAGAGACAGCACAGTTACAACTCAACCTAGTCCCCCCCCCCATCTTATCGTTTGATAGGGATGGAATGAGGGTTTCTTTTTAGTATTATTTGTAAGTTGGTGGGTATTGAGGAAAGTTTGTTGCAGAGTTTTTAATTTCTAAATAAATTTTGTTTAGTTTAGTTTTTAAATTATCGTCGCACTATACACTTTTAAAACAAACGAGCGGTTTTAACTCAGTCTGAGTTAATTTCCACTCTTTTCCGTGCCGAAAATGCACTTCTCCTATAGGAGTGAATTTCACTCTTTTTCGGAGTGGGTAAAAGAAATAAAAGAAAACAATCTGCGTCCTACACTCTTAAAACGAGCGGTTTTAACTCAGTCTGAGTATATTTCCACTCCTTTCCGGTGCCGAAAATGCACTTCTCCTATAGGAGTAAATTTCACTCTTTTGTTTTAAGAGTGTAGAGCAACAAGAGGGCTATTGGAAATAAATTTTGTATTTAAACTTATATTGAGAAATGTTTTGCTGTTAATTCGTTGCATGTCCCTGTTGCATTAGAAAATAGTGCTAGTATAATTTGCTCGTAAGCTTATTTAACTTTGTAGGCTTTTGGGTTTTGAATTAAAGAGTTTTTAAGTGTATAACAATGCCTTCATGGTTTGTTATAAAGTTGCATGTGTAGTTCGACCTAGCATTTCGAGTCTGTCTCCTAAGCAGGCTGGTTGTCGGAGTTGTCCTGGAGGCTGGCCCAGTTGGTAAGGTGCTTTCCTGACATAGCGAAGGTCCTAGGTTCGGAACGGACATTACCAAACTGTTGACCAATAAATGGTTTCTGCCGCTAAAAAAATCAGACGACATAATACCCCGTATAAAGTGAGTGTACACTCTTAAAACAAAAGAGTGAAATTCACTCCTATAGGAGAAGTGCATTTTCGGCACCGGAAAGGAGTGGAATCTAACTCAGACTGAGTTAAAACCGCTCGTTTTAAGAGTGTAGGACGTGGATTGTATTCTTTTATTTCTTTTACCCACTCAGAAAAAGAGTGAAATTCACTCCTATAGGAGAAGTGCATTTTCGGCACGGAAAGGAGTGAAAATTAACTCAGACTGAGTTAAAACCGCTCGTTTTAAGAGTGTAGGACGCAGATTGTTTTCTTTTATTTCTTTTAACCACTCCGAAAAAGAGTGAAATTCACTCCTATAGGAGAAGTGCATTTTCGGCACCGGAAAGGAGTGAAAATTAACTCAGACTGAGTTAAAACCGCTCGTTTTAAGAGTGTAGGACGCAGATTGTTTTCTTTTATTTCTTTTAACCACTCCGAAAAAGAGTGAAATTCACTCCTATAGGAGAAGTGCATTTTCGGCACGGAAAGGAGTGGAAATTAACTCAGACTGAGTTAAAACAGTTCGTTTGTTTTAAGAGTGTACGTTAAATATGATCCAAAGTACCGATGCCGTGTACGATTTCGAAAAGTTACATGCTCCTGCTCAGTTGCCTGCTCAGGGGTCGGCTCGTCACTTGACTGCGGTTCTAAATTACGGCGATCATCGGCAATGGCCCGTAGCCAAGACCTCCTAAATTTTCTTAGCTCTCTTTCTATGTCATTTTTTGATAGAAGTAATAAATCAGCTGCTCCGGTATGTCTATAATTTTGAAAAACTTGAATATTCTACACTCTTAAAACAAAAGAGTGAAATCCACTCCTATAGGAGAAGTGCATTTTCGGCACCGGAAAGGAGTGAAAATTAACTCAGACTGAGTTAAAACCGCTCGTTTGTTTTAAGAGTGTAGCTTATAATGCAATAATACCTTTAAAGAAAAGATCCATATTCGTACCTCTAGAGCAAAGAGGATCAAAAATATCTAACACATAGCCTACTCTCTAATAAACTGAACTAAATAATTAACACAACAACATAAAAAAAACCCCTCTAAAATCCAAACAATCTGCTATATACCTTTCTCTATACACTCTTAAAACAAAAGAGTGAAATTCACTCCTATAGGAGAAGTGCATTTTCGGCACGGAAAGGAGTGGAAATTAACTCAGACTGAGTTAAAACCGCTCGTTTGTTTTAAGAGTGTACCCATTAACTCTACACCACTTCCTTTCCAGCGTTGCCACCGGAGCAAAGAAATAACGGAAATTGGCGAGAAAAAGACCTCCCGGTCCTAATGATTACACGCCGTTGCCACTCAGGTGTTGATAAATATTTGGCAGTATTTCAAGGTAGACGGAAGGCGCTGTGCCATTAGCGGGTTTTTCTTTTTTTTCACTTCAGTTCGCTTGGGCGCGAGCCAAAGTTTTTGGGGAGGATAGTTTTGTTTTTTTTTTGGTCAAGAGTGACCGCTTCCTGTAAATGCTTGGTTTAAACCTTGGGTGGTTTTAATTGGTAAGGATGTGTTTTGTAAGCCTGGTTTTGGTTTGCATTAGCGTCGCACATGAATGACCCCCCCTATTGATAATGAAGGGTTAGGGATCCCAATCGGTAAGGTGATGCCTTGCATGCGAAAGGTAACTGGTTCGGTCCCGGGCATTGCCTAAATAAAGTAACTAAACTCCTCGGCTCAACAGCTCATTAGTGGGCCAAGGCTTGCCGTGCCCATTTCAGCTTTCGTGACCTAGGGCTCTGGGGTGCTAGGCATATGTCCCGGTAAGGTGGTCAGCCACACGCGGAACCCCAAGTGTTTAGTTCCCAAGCATGCTTGGTACCCATTTTATCGACCAACTTAAGGGATGAAAGGAGGGGTCAACCTCGCCCAATCCGGGATTCGATCCCCGGACCTGTGGCGTGGCAATGCGAAGCACTACCACTGAGCCACTGGGCAATAAAATAAGTACCGGCCTATAAACGGTGTGTGCAGCTAAAAAGTAAGACGAATAATAAAATGTTCTGCCTTAAATTTTTGGTTGTTCTGCTCAATACAACCAAATTCACATTTGAGTATCTTTCAAATACTTTCCGACGGTTAAATTATTCAGTACTAGCAAATTTATACCCGTACTTCGCACGGATTAAAAAAATATCAAATCGTTCCAAATATGTGTACCATATAACCTGTTATAGGATCATAAACTTATGTTATTGTTCCCGCTCGTTATGAAGTATAAAATCCCGTTTCATTGCCTTAAAATTCCAAAATTAAAAATACGCTATAAAATGCACTCGTAAATGTCATCACAATTCCCTCATAAATACATAAAACCTTTTAGCTCATTTGACGCGTTTTGGGAAATAATATGGCGAGAAAATAGATATAGCTACAAACACACCCATTTTACAGCTCTAACACAATGACCTTCGAACTACCGACTAGCTTATAAATTATTTATAAAAGAAATTCCCCATTTGGCGATTTTTAATTAATTATTTGGCGGGTTTTAGTTAATAATTTGGCGAGTTTGGCAACGTATTTGGCAAATGTAATTTGAGTTAGTTATTATAACTAATCTCAAAGTAATGTGATTGGACATTGTGATGTATAATTAATAGTTTAGCATCGTATAATTCAATCTATCAAAGTGTAATTTAGATTATCATAGCATAGTTCAGATAAACAGAGTCTAATAACATTCAAGGATGCTGTATAACTATAAAACATAACTGAAAACCTTACTTCTTATCTAACTTAAACTTACAATGTTCTACCCCAATACCACATACTACCTAACTCAACATTAGCTTTTCTTCAAGCCTAATACAGATAAACAGTCTCACAATCTTTCTAATTAAAACAATCTACCCAGAAATACCCCATTACCCCCCCCTCTGCATTCACCATTATCATTATCACCATCGCCATATACTTCGACTCTCCAAAAATCCCCATGACAATTTCCCTAAACAAAAGCCCGGGTATAATTTCCTAGCGCGAAAAGCGTGTGTTAGGGGAAATTCAAAATAAATATTTGCGGAAGAGATGCCCGGATTTCGGGTTTGTAGGGAGAGATTATTTGAGGGAAAGAGTGGTGTAGGCAGTACCACCTAGATTGAGGTAAGGCGTAGGTGTTCTTGTCAATAAGATCGAATCAGTGACGCGTTTACCAATAGGCGTTAGAGGCGGGCGCCTGTGGCCCAAGATTGCGAGGGCCCCCAAATTTCAAAATTAATAACAAATACCTAGACTTACAACTGTTTGCATACAACATAATAATTGACCGACGCCGAATTGTCGCTTTTTCGTGTCCCTTTTACCGAACTTACAAGCGTGACGTCACGGATTTCGGGGAATTTCCAATTCTTTCAAATATTTATATACTGTCTGTCTACGGTTTGTTGGACCCGATTTGTTTGTAAACAAAAAAAAACCACCACTTTTATTGTAATAAAAATTACAAAATCTGTTTTGACGGAGATTTTAGACAATACAGATATCCATTTTTGTAAAATTCGGAGGCCAGGGGTCCCCAAATTCGGAGGCCGCCTATGGCCCCAACATTCATAAACGCGTCACTGGATCGAATATTAACCATTGAAACTTCCATACTATAAACTAATTAGATATATCTAGATTTGTAAAGAGTCCAGTAGCCTTTGAAAATTTTAAAAGCTAATTCATTTTATTTGTTATTTATCCCTTAACGGCGATTGTCATGAAAATTTTCCCCACGAAACTGCGTTTTCTGATTAGGTTTGTGTAAATAAACAAAATATATGACAAATGAAGACCTTTGTCCTGAACAATTTATGAAAAGAAAATTAAGTTATAAATGAAAAATTAATAAACGAAAAATTAATTCAGAAAACTTAAAGGCTAAGGTTTTCATTCAGAAATGAAGGCGTTAGTTAAAGTCGTTGGCATGTAGGTCATATCGTCGGTAAAATGACGAAACCACGCATGTGCAAAAACACAAATATGCAAAGGGATGGTAAATCGGAACCAGTTAAACCGGTTTTTGGCTTCGGTTAAATGGGCAAAAACATTTCTTTAGCTGAACCGGTTAAAACTGAAGAACCGGTTTGAATAAACATTTTAACCGGCTAAACTGAAGGTGATTGTTAGTTTGCAATATCGTCGCACCAGAGCTACACGACGGCAGTTGGCGACGGGCGTCGTATTTTAGAACCACAGTCAAGTGACGAGCCGACATACTCTAAACTGAATGAAAAATTTAATGCAGTTAGATAAATCAATGGATTATGGCGTCGTAAAATATATCATAATGAATATATATGATATGGGTTTATTATTTATTAACACTCTCGCTATAATGCCCTTAAGGCATTAAGAACTATGTTTCCGGTAATGCTATTCCTATGACACATTACGCGGCAACAAAAATCTTTAGAAAGGAGCACAGGAAGTCGACTCGTTACGCGATTGTGGTTCTAAATTACGACGCTCGTCGCCAATAGCCCTCTTGTAGCTCTGACGGTAATTTAAACCCAACAAATAGACAGCCTGAGTCGTTCAACCAACCAATGAACTCGAACCGGTGTTTCAAAGGCCCGGTTTTTAGTTACTTTTAACTGGTCCCGGTTAAAACCGGGGAAATAAAAAGAACCGATTGAACCGAGAAGCGGTTTTGTTTTTCGAAAACCGCAAATCCCTAGAATCTGCACATTCGTGGTTTTGTCATTTGACCGACGATATGATCGAATACTGAAATTTACGCTTCCATACTACAATCAGTACAAATAGAATGGACAATTGGAACAGCCACGCCTACGGCGACGTCACAACCACGTCAATCATTGTCTTAAACCTTACAAAATACCTCCCGGCAGCTCATTCGTCCAAATTAGAACCGCCACGCCTATTGTGAAGTTGCAGTAAATTTACACATTTTCTTTCTTTTAAAACATTCAGGCAGGGCCGGATTTCTAAATAGGCTGTAGACTAGAGCGGCGAATTTTTTGAGGCGGCAAATTTTTCGACTAATTAAAATGGCATTCGGCATAAAAAATTTTCATAAAGATACAAATATTTTTAAGAAAGAAACAACTAATTTACATTAATGCGTAAACCGTAAACGTATATATAGTACTAATATTTCGTAGCAAACATGGTCGCTTCTAGGGCAATTGCATCCCGGATTTCGAAGTTGAAAGAAAAATCATATAACAGTTTAAAAAATTCGCCTATTTCGCTTTTGATTTAGTGAGTTTAGGTACATAGATGATTCTAATACGTGTATCTATTTTAAACAGCACATACCACCCTATTTTGCAGCTAACTAGCTATCTTTCCCCGAAGGGGAAGAATAAAGGGACAAGGGCGGCACATCAATCGTAGCCTACAAATCTTTAAATCCGGCCCTGCATTCAAGGGAGTCTTTTAAAACCATTTTCTTCAAAAATAATATTTAAAAAAATAGAAAATTGTTTAAAATTATTAAAAGTTTTTTGGGTTTTGTTTAAGAGGGACTGTCAGTCCCATAGAGCTAATGCATTAGTTTTGGAATCACACTTTCCGCAAAAGTATTGCTTTGTCATGTTAGCCCTTTTTCCCCAGGTATGGGAATCAACATAACATCGAAATGAAACAAATTTGAAACGAAAATGTTATCTAGTTATTTAATTCTACATTTTTGAAGTTTTAAAATGTCAAAAATATACAGCAGATGGCGACACTATTTTAAAACTTTATCAATTGATAATTAAATAACCTGATGATATTTTCTTTATAATTTTGTTTTAAATTGATGTTATGATGATTCCCATACCTGGTGAAAATGGGATAAAATGGCAAAGCAATACTTTTGCGGAAAGTGTGATTCTAAAACTAATGCATTGGTTCTATGGAACTGACAGTCCCTCTTAATAACAAGTTGAAACTTTATATGTAGTGAAAAGAAGTTGACAGTACAGGCAATTTGCTTATCTCTCCGAACGATATTCGTACACGTTTACGTTAATTATTTGCATGCATTTTCATTTTATCTGTCATAAAATAACCAATTTCCTTTTGCACACTTATAATCATTGTCACACGAGTAAATAATAATATAACAAGTAGGTTTGTAACAGAATCTGTCACTTAACCCGCTTCCACACAACAGTTGTATTTGTATTTAACAGGTAAAAAGGCGACAAAAACAGCATAAATTCTATATTAAACATTTACATGCTAAATGTGGTTAGTTTCATTTATTTTATTTCGAAAATTCAATAATTATTACTTATCGTTTTCAAAAATTAATTTATATTTTAAAGAATAAATACGTAATATTCATCGCTTTAAATAGAATAAAAACATTTCATATCAACATACAAAGAATCTCGTAGTGAAATATTTTTGACGTCATTTCAAACTGATCAATGTCGCAAAAATAAATTTATTTTAATTTATTGTCTAAAAGAATGAAAGTTTCTCGAGCGATTGTTCTTAATGGCGATGGTGAATTAATTCAAATGAAACTGGCTTCTTATTCGTTTTAAATGAGCATAAAATTTTGCAGTTTTTTTAGTAATTGAAGTACTTCGAATTCGAATTCTTTTCTGAAATTTTCAATGTATTCTAATTTCGATGCAGTGAATTTTTTGACGTATCACACTTGTCCGTAGCTTTTGTAGTTCAGGCTATGAAAGTGGGTGGCGGACAGACAGACGGACTGAACGATTATAATACCTTCCACGTTTTACTTTATAAACGTAGTGTGGAAGCTAAAATGGACTTATTTCATTTACACCTTAAACCTATCATACGTTCTCTACCCCCCCTCCGCCTTCATTCTTCCGCATATATGCGTACACATCTACGTCACGGCCTTGTGTTCGAGATTTCGGAATAAACAGATCGTGTGGATGCGGTCAGTGTGAACAGCGAGTCGGTTAGGGGTTGCCACACGGTTGGGAATTCGATCCCTGACTCTATAGCTTTTTTTTGTATCGCCAAAGAATGCCAATAGTCAAATAATAGATGGGAGGAGATCTTGATATGTATGGGGAATGATCTTTTATGAAATATAACAAAAGGTTAGGGAGCCCAGATGGAAGCGAAAGGTCCCAGGTTCGTGCCCGGATATTGCAAAAATTACTGCCGGTCTGTAAAAAGTCTGTAGTTTTAGTGCGACTCACGACAACAATACCTCACAATGTTATTTAAGAGAACTATGCTTACGTGGTGCTCGAATTCACTCCATAGGTCTTCGGGAAGTCGAATTCCGGGATTAGGCTCGTTAGGTGTGGACCAGATCGTTTCATTCCCTTTTACAGTCGAAAAAGAGTACAATTCATCTTGGGAATATCACACGGGGGGTTACCGGCTGAGGTTACCACCTTACGGTTTAAGTGTAGTTCTAGATATGCTCCGGCCCATAGGTTCTCGATAGCTGAGTGGGACGTATCTTCGAAATAATTTATTGCGACTAAAGTTATGTTTTTTTAGTTTAGAAGAAGCTAAATTGCTGAAAGTACCGGCTATGTCGCCTGTTAAAAATGTGTTAAATGTGCTTCAGTAGTGAGTTAGTATTGAGTAATTTAAAACAAACGAGGGTTTCTAACTCTGTCTTGAAAGTTAATAATCCACTCCTTTCCGTGCCGAAAATGCACTTCTCCTATAGGAGTGAATTTCACTCTTTTTCGGAGTGGGTAAAAGAAATAAAAGAAAACAATCAGCGTCCTACACTCTTAAAACGAGCGGTTTTTAACTCAGTCTGAGTTAATTTCCACTCCTTTCCGTGCCGAAAATGCACTTCTCCTATAGGAGTGAATTTCACTCTTTTTCGGAGTGGGTAAAAGAAATAAAAGAAAACAATCAGCGTCCTACACTCTTAAAACGAGCGGTTTTAACTCAGTCTGAGTTAATTTCCACTCCTTTCCGTGCCGAAAATGCACTTCTCCTATAGGAGTGAATTTCACTCTTTTGTTTTAAGAGTGTAGTTCTAAATTATGCTGCCCGTCACCAATAGCTTTCTCGTAGCTCTAGTGAGACGTTATTTCAAATAATTTAAAATATGCAAACAAAAGATTATGTGTTTAGCTTTAGAATGAAGGCTAAATTGCTTGAAATAACAAAGCTATGTAACTTAGACCTGTAAAAATGTGTTAAAAAATAGTGAAACTTAAATAAGCGAATTAAAGTAATTAGAAGAAATTTAAAAGAAATAGGATAGAGGGGTTTTGTAAGCTCTATCATTGAAACGATGCAAATAAATACACTACCCTGATAATGAGTTCTAGATTAATTAATTTTATTACATATAATTTGATTGTTTAATACTTTGATATTAATAAATAGGTTGTTTAAAATATCATAATAACAATTGTATAAATTTCAGATATTTTCTCATTTAAATTTCCTAATTTAACTTATTTGAATATTAAGTAAAACTATAAAAAAGTAATAAAATAAATCGAAAATTAAACATATTTTATAGTTAGAAAATGATTACAGTTTATAGAAATATGATTATAATTGTAAACTTAAAATTATTAAACTAATAACCGCTCAATTTAATTGTCTTCAATACTAATAGAAATATAAACTAATATACTGTTATGTACTCTGTATCGTTTGGGTAATTAAAAATCATGTCAATGGATTTTAGTAAAAAAAACCCTACATAATTTCAAATTTCGCTAAATAAAGCGCCAACCCCGCCAACCCCCGCCAACTACCACACAATTTTCCGAGCCTCGGAGTAGTAGTATCTCCTCATTTCTCCGCATCCTCCGACACCATCCCCCCCCCCCCCCTCGACACATCGGGCCGCGTGGATTAGAATGGGGGGGGGGGGGGGGCAGACAGCGACGAAGCGCGCCAATATGGACTTCCATCCCTCCCCTCCCCCTTCTCACGTAGCAGCCAGTATGTAGGGTTGTTTGTGGAGTAGTGGTGTATATTGCGATTGGTGGGTAAATATGACTTTTGGAGTTGTAAAATACAGGGTGTCCGTAAAAGAATGTCCGAGTTTCAAATTGTGACCTGATATCACGCCTTGTGATTTCTTCCTTTGGGGCTTCGTAGAAGATCGGGTCTACGTTCCACCCCTACCCCACGATTGACCAACCTTGAAAGATAGAATTGCACAGGTTGTTGCTTCCATTACTCAGGACTTGCTGCAGACACAGTATGGGAAGAAATGCATTTTCGTTTGGATGTGTGCCGTATCACTAAAGGCGCACACATTGAGCACTTATAGGAAAAACTAGGTTAGTTTTCCTTCAATGTTATGTATGATTTGTTAGATTTAGTATAAAATAAACTCCTGTAATATACCATTAAAACTCGGACATTCTTTTACGGACACACCCTGTACTTATATTTCCGAAATTTGATAACCCAACGATTGAAGCGAATAGCCCACTAATGACGGTTTGCATGAAAATGGATGAATTAATTTTTTCCTCTCACAATTGTGACTGTGGTTCTAAATTATGCCTCCCGTCGCCAATAGCCCTAGTGTAACTCCAGTGCGACGATAATTCAAACTAACCTAATCTCTCGCAATCGTCATGTGTGTTGAAACAACACAAATGACTATTGTCCAGTGCAAAATAACCTTCATCGAGAGGATATCGGTCAAGTCTCTTTAGCGACGATAGCTATTCATCGCCTAAACTGGTGTAAGGAAACCGGTTTCTCACTTCGTTCTTCTCTCGCGACAACCGTGATTCACGCGAGGCACGAGTCCGAAGCTTGTACCGAGAGAAGAATCAAGAGAGAAACTGGTTAATTGTCGCCAATGTCTGCCAAGCAGACATGAATACGGGAAGATTCCTAGTCAATCAAGGTTTTTCCCCCCCTGAACTCTTTAAATTTGTGTTCGTATGACGATCAACACAATTCTTGTATTGAAACAACTCAATATTCTACCGTTGCCAGTGTGTTAAAGATCCATGGAGGCTAAAAATCGACAGACGGAAACGTACAACCTAACTTAACCTAACATTACCAGTTTCACACAATACTTGAGCAGTCGTAATAATAGGTTTTTTTTCTGATTGTAACCACGGCCAACTCCAATAACAAGGCCAGAGAAGCTCTCTCAAACTTGAGCGTAGACGGAAATTTTGACGTCACGGTTCCCAGTGCCGAAGATCGAGAAACCAGTTCGGACGCATTCGGAACCCTAAAATTGTGGTCAGCCGTGAACGAGTGGTACCGAACAGGTTTCGAGTCAGGTTGTCTTCATCTTCGGAACAACGTCACTCGGAACTATGACGTCAAAATTTCCGCCCCCGAGCTTGCTTGGGAAAGCTTCTTCGGCCTTTGTAGTTGATTAGGCCATGTTGTAACACCTTATTCTCTTGGAAAAAATTGTCTCACGTCACTTTCAAGCTCACGATCTACCACATCCCGTCTTTCCGTCCAGCTCCCCCCCTCCCTAAAATCTTTTGGTATACAAAAGAATGGCATCTCATTCTGCCGGAATTTTCAATTTTCCCTCTCTTCTCTCTCTCGTCTGCGCCGTTCAGGGGGGGTGGGGGGTGGGGTGTAATCCCCACGGGTAGTTCGTCCGGGAGTGTGGATTGACAGGACTGATATCGCCTACAATTCCCGGAAATGGAGCTGCAGGTTTTTTTTTGTGTGTGGGAGATATCGGGAGATAACTCGGTTTTGGTGTTATTAGTTTTTGTTTTTTGGGGGTGTTGTATTTGGTATGTATTGCAGTTAATTTTTGTCTTATACTTGCGATATAATAAAAAACATCAAACGTTGAGATTGTTACTAATTAATAACTATTTGGCATAGATTGTTCAGCCGAAAATTCAGCATAACGTTTAGTTTGAATTATCGTCGCACTAGAGCTACACGAGGGCTATTGGCGACGGGCGTCGTATTTTAGAACCACAGTCAAGTGATGAGCCGACACCTGAGTAGGCACCCAACGCAACCTTTAAGGGCGACATCGTACGCAACCGAAAATTCAGCAAAACGTGTACTGTAAAACAAAATCTGATAATTTTACAGAGAACAAAAATATCTCCTGAAAAAAATCTGTTATGTCCTTTTAACTGTTTTTCCTGTAAAAATACCCTGCTTTACGTTTAAAAAAGTCTTTTTTTAACGAATTAGTAATACTAGAATGGAACTGAACATGCATTTCAACTGTTTGTAGAAACTGTGCCGAAACAGATCAGTTAAAACTGACAACTGGGATTACCGGAGGAGGTATAACTTCGCTTTTTCTTTGCAGTATGTCTATTAAAAACAGCTTTTGTGTTAATATGTCAAATTTTTCTTCTAAAATAAACTTATTATCTCTGTAAATTATACGGTATTTTTATGTCACAAAGGCTGACAGTTTTTTTTTCTGCAAAAAAAATACTTTTTTTTACAGTATACCACAATTTTCTGATCTAACCATCAAACCACTTTCAACTACACTGTTAAAAATTTTGTGCTTGATTTCACCATGATATTGGTTCCTAGTAGCTGCAACGGCTGTGTGGTGAAATGTTTCATTTTTTTTTCGGTGCTTGGTTGAACCTTTTCTCAGGTTTTTGTTTCATGGTGAAACCAAGCACAAAATTTTTAACAGTGTTATATGAATAGTACAGTACAATACAGCATATTTTAGCCATTTAAATTCCGAATTCTGGATAATATAATATTCTTAAGAATACCATTAAGGATGCTTCATAGAATTACGATCGAAAATTATGCGTTAATCCATTACCTTCCATTAAATTTCTCTATCAAAGTATAAATTTCAAAGAAAACACACACAAACCCTCTTTCGCTTAAATTAACCAGTCCCCATTAAAGGCCCTTTAAAGCACCTTAAAGCTATGCACTTTCATCTTTATCTAAAATCCTCTAAAACCAAAAATACATTCTTACATGTATATTACTTAAAAAAATGTCCTCATGGCATTATTTAATTAAAACCTAGTGCTTTTACATAGCCTTATCTACTACATAAATGCATTACTATAAGGTTAAGTCCACGGAGGATGTCCGTACAAGCCTCTTTATTTTTCTAAAATGTTAAAGAAATACGTTTTAAGGGAAATCCTACAAAGGCCTTTAACTCCTTTGTATCTAATATTATCTTCTTAATAAACATAAAAATGAAGTCTTTTCTGAAACTCCTTATTTAACACAAAACGCGGCTTGGGATGGAGGTAAGAGTTGGAGACAGGTGCTGTATGTGGTTAAGAGTTAATGCAGAACAGGTTTACCATGTGAGGCCTAGATAGCCGCTGTTGTAAGCCCAAATTTAAGCTTGGCTTATTATTGACTCAATAATAAAATTAAAATGTATTTTTTGAAAGAACATCTTACGATTACACTCGAGTGTCAATTGGCTCGTTTCACGTGACGTAGCTCATTTCTACTTTCATTCCTGGATTACGTTGGTAGTTTTGGTGATTGGTGGTAGGACTGTGTGAAACCTGCCCATTAATTGTTATCATCATATTAGGATCTGAATTGTTACCGTATTTTCTTTGTCTTCGAAAACGGGGTGGATAAATTTTTAATTATTCAAAAAGATTGTTCAAAAATTCGAAATGTCCAGTGAGTTGAGAAGTCATGACAATAAGGTTACCTCCATTGATTCTGTCCTCATCCGACAATCCTTACTCAAATCGTACCAGAAAACAATATTAATAAATAGCTATGTGTATATGGGACTGATGTAAGTTGAAACCGTAGATATCATAGTTAAAGTATTAGATTGGCAGGTCACGTGACCTCCAATGCTAACGACGGGACGCGCATGGAGACCACAATAAGAGGGCAATGCGGCCAGTGTTGCCACCAGTTTTAGGAGAAAAACACTACGAAAAAATACAATTTAATTCTAAAATTACAAAAACATACCATAAAAACACTAGCAAAGCGTTTCACGTTTTTTTTTAAAGTCACTTAAAAGATTTCAAAATGCAGCTAAAATTTTTATGGTATTTTTTTTGTAATTTTAGAATTAAATGGTATTTTTTCGTAGTGTTTTTCTCCTAAAACTGGTGGCAACACTGGCCCCATTGCCCTCTTATTCTGGTCTCCGTGCGCGTCCCGTCGTTAGCATTGGAGGTCACGTGATCTGCCAATCTAATACTTTAACTATGATATCTATGGTTGGAACAAATCTTAGTTCTGAGACCTGATGCATACCTTGTATTAATTCAGATCTTATCCTACAATTTATCTCTACAGCTGCACGATAGTGAGGATCCCAGTCAGTAATGCGCTTGTCTAGCTTGCGAAAGGTTCTAGGTTCGGATCATGGTATTGCTAAAATATCCACCGGCTTATAAAACGGTCCATGTGGTCAAAAAGTCCGACGAATAATAGCCGTGTAGAGAGAGTGCAGGTTAAATATTCTCCAAAATACCGACGCAGCGGACGATGTCGCTCTTAAAAATTGCTTTGGTTGCCTACTCCTCAGGTGTCGAGGGGCTGTGGGGAGCCTAGTGGTCAGCGTCTCGGTCTCGAGATCGGAAGGTCCCGCGATCGAGTCCCGGTACCACTGAAGACCTACCGAGTATATGCGGAGTACGTGCTCGTTAAATCTGTTGGGTCCGAAAGTTTTGGGGTCGGTCATTGCGCAGTTTACCTCGGGTACATGTCCCTGAAGACTATTTCCCTCCCCTTCAGGGACATGGCCAAATTGTGGAGGTGGCGATAAGATGGCAGCATCTATCTTGTGTGTATGTGTATGTCTGTCTTGTATGTGTCCGTCCTTCTTGACGAAGGTTTTTAAGCGGGTCTCTGTGACTAAGCACACAAGCCTGAAAATATATGTCTACCAACCAACCAATCCTCAGGTGTCGACTCTTCATTTGACTGTGATCTTAAGTTATGACGTCCGTCGCCTGTAGCCCTCGTTATAGCTCTACACTCTTAAAACAAAAGAGTGAAATTCACTCCTATAGGAGAAGTGCATTTTCGGCACCGGAAAGGAGTGGAAATTAACTCAGACTGAGTTAAAACCGCTCGTTTTAAGAGTGTAGGACGCAGATTGTTTTCTTTTATTTCTTTTACCCACTCCGAAAAAGAGTGAAATTCACTCCTATAGGAGAAGTGCATTTTCGGCACCGGAAAGGAGTGGAAATTAACTCAGACTGAGTTAAAACCGCTCGTTTTAAGAGTGTAGGACGCAGATTGTTTTATTTTATTTCTTTTACCCACTCCGAAAAAGAGTGAAATTCACTCCTATAGGAGAAGTGCATTTTCGGCACGGAAAGGAGTGGAAATTAACTCAGACTAAGTTAAAACCGCTCGTTTTAAGAGTGTAGGACGCAGATTGTTTTCTTTTATTTCTTTTACCCACTCCGAAAAAGAGTGAAATTCACTCCTATAGGAGAAGTGCATTTTCGGCACCGGAAAGGAGTGGAAATTAACTCAGACTGAGTTAAAACCGCTCGTTTTAAGAGTGTAGGACGCAGATTGTTTTCATTTATTTCTTTTACCCACTCCGAAAAAGAGTGAAATTCACTCCTATAGGAGAAGTGCATTTTCGGCACGGAAAGGAGTGGAAATTAACTCAGACTGAGTTAAAACCGCTCGTTTGTTTTAAGAGTGTAGTGTGACGAAAATTGAACCTAACCTAAACCCTTTCATTATTTGAAAATACCTCCAAAAATTCGAAATGTCCATTGTGTTTAGTTATCTTGACACGGAGGTTACGTTCACAGATTCTGTTCTCATCCGACTTTTTACTTATGCATAAGATATTGGAAAAAAAAGATCCCTTTTATTAAGATTCCATGTACTACATCCATGTACTGTATATCCTGCATTCCAGATTCCATGTACTGTACATCTTGCAACTACACAAATTGTCATTTGTTAAATTTTAAAATCAAATCTTAATAAATTAAATAATCTTCCAGATTGAAATCTCCTTGAACATTAACAGTGTGACTCGTTTGGGCGTATCACATCAACTTGGCGATATTCAATCACAAATTCACTTATTTCCCGCCAAGCATTTCCATCCCATTCCAACCTCCTACCACATTTCACCGTTGCCATCCATTCTGTACTAATTTACTCTCTCTCAGCGCTGTAGCACAAGCCTCGGAGCGAATTTCTGGTATCTTTTTCGCTTTTTACCCGCGTTGGAAATACCTTGGAGAAAATGCAAACGACAACGCACTTTAATTCATCGCCCCCCTTGTTAAATTATCTCTGTACTCCATCCCCCCCTGCTTTGAGCATCTTCATTTTATCCCCCCCCCCTTCCTCCTCAACTTCTTTAAAACCCTGTTTCTTGGTATTTTGTGTCGAGGTTGCTAAGTGGGGTGAGACATTGCCTTGTTTGGCAGTGTTTTGGAAAATAAGAATTCTCGAAAAATTATATCATCAACATAAGTCATAAAAATTATATCGACACCTTAGAAACAATGTGATTGCCTTCAATCACTATATAATAGTTATAAAAAATTACAACACTAACATAAGTTTAAATATTAACTTACAAACACTAACGTAATTTATATAAGGATATTTAGACTTTCAGATATGAATATTTCAATCATATGAATCGGCTTGCTTTAGATGACGTATTTCGTTTTTAATTCATTTCCGTATTTCCTTCGATTGGTGCTCTTCCCACGTGACATTAATTTTCCAGTCGAGGTTCTATAAAGAATTTATTTCTTTTCAGCATTTCTGTTGCTACTCAAGATCTGAAACATAATGATAACAATTGTTCAAAAAAGTATGAAATGAACACGATGTTTCAACAAAACAAGTTTAGGAAATCGCACAATTAGCAATAGTTTAAGTAAACTACTGAAATTGCCACAATAGTTTACGTGATACTGAAATTAAAATAAGAATTACAACAATTGATTATATTATTATTAGAAAACTAGAATTAGAATAATCACTGAAATGAGAGAAAGACAAGTATAACAATGGTTAAAATAAAACGATTAAAATCGCAAAAATAGTTGGACAGATCATGCTACAACAATGATAAATAAAAGAACTATATATTATAATCATACATATCATAGTTAAAGAATTAGATTGGCAGATCACGTGACCTCCAATGCTAACGACGGGACGCGCATGGAGACCAGAATACGAGGGCAAATGTGCCAGTGTTGCCACCACATTAATGAGAAAAATACTACGAAAAAATACCATTTAATTCTAAAATTACAAAAAAAATACCATAAAAATACTAGCTGCATTTTGGAAAAAAAAACGTGAACGCTTTTTTAGTATTTTTATGGTATTTTTTTGTAATTTTAAAATTAAACAGTATTTTTTCGTAGTATTTTTCTCATTAATGTGGTGGCAACACTGGCCCATTTGCCCTCATATTCTGGTCTCCATGCGCGTCTCGTCGTTAGTATTGGAGGTCACGTGATCTGCCAATCTAATACTTTAACAATGATATCTATGATTATAATATAATGTTTTAAATGCGAGGATAAAAAATCGAAAAAGTATAGTTGAAACACGAAGTTACAACCATGAAGATTAGAGTTGCGACTCTGTGTGAAATATAAGAATAAGAAATGGCATTTATGATTGAAATCTCCAAAATGAAATTTTATATTTACAGTCCCTGGACAAATTATTAGACGTACTGCAAGATTTCATGTAAAATATTAATTACCGGGTGATATTGTACCGTTTTATTATATAAAATTGATGATTATTATTTTTAGCCTACTTTTCTTTTTTTAATTCGAAAGAATTAAAAAAATGAAAAAGTAGGTATTGACATGCGGTCGATGTCCGTCTGTCTGTCCGTACCCCCCTTCCAAAATCGGTTCTATCCATCGGATCTTAAAAATTCTTTTTTTGTTAGAAATCTATGACCTCAGATACCCAACTTTCGTACTTTTTGTCCGTCTGTCTGTACGTCCGGACAGACATAAATCTACTATCTTTCGGCGAATTTCCCATTGAATTAGCATTGAAATTCAATTTTGAGTCATTTAAATCACTGTTGCTAAATCAACAATGGCATGAGAAACTTTATTTATTTAAACATATTTGAAGCAAAATAATATTTTCATGAATCAGTTTGGAATGACGTCATAAAATGTAGCACAATTTGATTCTTTGATTATTCATTATTTATCTACCAAGAAAGCGGCAAGGCATACTTTTGCATGCAATTATGCTTAGTTTTAATTTACATTTTTTATTTTTAATGCAGTTCGGAGTAGTTTCATTACTTTTGTTATTAATAAATATTTAATTATTCTTCGAACTACAAATAAATCACGAGCAGATGATAAATAATATTTAATTAATTTGCGAAAGAATATTAAGAAAAATAGTTGATTTTGGCTTTTAGAAGTTTAAATTATAGCTGGGTGCTGTGTTTCGATTTTTTTTTCTAATGTGTATAAATCTAGTGTAGAAACGGCTGTTGATGATATTTACTTTAGGAACCTAGTTTTTTTTCCCGATTAGAACTTCAGTAAGTATTTAAGTAACAGGAAAGTAGGCTATTTTAGTTCTTTATGAACTTCTTGTTTTAATGCAGTTTGGAGTTTCATTACTTTTGTTATTAATAAATATTTAATTATTCTTCGAACTACAAATAAATCGCGAGCAGACGATAAATAATATTTAATTAATTTGCGAAATAATATTAAGGAAAATAGTTGATTTTGGCTTTTAGAAGTTTAAATTATTAGCTGGATGCTGTGTTTCGATTTTTTTCCTAATATGTATAAATCTAGTATAGAAATGGCTGTTGATGATATTTACTGTTAGAAACCTAGTTTTTTCCCAATTAGAACTTCAGTAAGTATTTAAGTAACAGGAAAGTAGGCTATTTTAGTTCTTTATGAACTTCTTGTTTATTTTCATATTATCCAATCAATTACCGATTTATTTGACATAAATAAAACACCATTAATTTAGAAAAGCATAAGTTTATTAAGTTTTAAAGAAAAGTGAAATGAATGTTAGTAAAAGTCAATATTTATTTTAGCCACCTTCAGCCTCTATCAAAGCTTTAATTCTTCGCGGCATGCTATCCATGCAAGACTGTACTGTCTCCTGCATTTGAGGAAGATGATTCCACACATAAATAATCTTATAATAAATAATTAATATAAATTAATCTTAATCATCTGTAGTAAATGCTTACAAATGGCTCCTCCATGCTTTAAATTTTAAAATTTAATAAAATTATTAAATTTATAAATTTTTAAAACGTGTGTTGCTGGAAAAACCTGATAGCCAGGTTACGGGTTTATACCTCTGTATCCCTCAGAAGGATATTTATAGCTCCCAAATTTCAAATAATGAATTCGTTGGCGATCATTTTTGGCGACATAAATCGCCTAATTCACCAATCCTGAATCCCCCAATGCGAATTGCGGTGCTCTACCCTCTTTTGGAGCACGCCATGTATGGAAGTAACGTCAATATGCTTTTATCGCCAAAAGGGATGCCAGGGCCCAGGATTTTCTTTTGATACTCTTTTAGGAGCATGCATAAAGGGGCTGTAAAGAAGGGGTTGTATTCATGTTGAAGTTCTGTTAGTTTTGTTAGGGGGGGGGGGGTGTTTGAAAATGATCATTGTACACTGTTCAGTTTTTAGCGGATAGAAGAAATGTATATTAAATAATGTTTTATGATGTCAGTTTGGTTAAATTCATGTCATTAACGTTAAGCTAGAACTGTACACGAACTACGCTGCTCAAAACAATTAGGGGAGAACTTAGCGTACTTTTGTCAACCCTTTCAGTACAGCGTTTTATTTTTTATTCTAAAAATTTAAAATTTGTGAAATAGATTCATTATGCATCCAAAATGAAATGGTAAAAAACAGAGAAAAAAAAATCTTAATTTTTTAAACTAAAATTTAAAGGGGAAAAATTGGAATAAAAACTTTTGAATAAATTAAAAAAAAAAAATTTCAGAACTTTATTTGTTAAAAAAAAAGTTAAAATCAGTTTTTAAACATCTAAGGATGCATGCGTCGTGAAGAATTTAGGGTCAATTTATTTCATAAATTTTTTTGGGAGTTGATTTAATTTTACCATGTTTTTCATATTTTCATTTAATTAAAACAAACATTATTTAATCCTTCAAAAGACATGATTCTTCCATATAACGATAAAAAAGAGCGAGCTTACGATGACGTTATTTTGCTATCGTATTAACTTAAACAACATTGCTTTATTTTGGTTTCAATCCGTTTTGAGATTAGGTGGCCGATTTGGTTTGACACTTTACTCGTAACTAAAAGGTTGCGAGTTCTAGTCGTGTCTGTTGAAACAACACTATTGTTTGACACTAACACTATTGTACACTTTACAATTTACTCGTAACTAAAAGGTTGCGAGTTCTAGTCGTGTCTGTTGAAACAACACTATTGTTTGACAACTACACTATTGCACACTTTACAATTTACTCGTAACTAAAAGGTTGCGAGTTCTAGTCGTGTCTGTTGAAAAAACACTATTGTTTGACACTAACACTATTGCACACTTTACAATTTACTCGTAACTAAAAGGTTGCGAGTTCTAGTCGTGTCTGTTGAAACAACACTATTGTTTGACAACTACACTATTGCACACTTTACAATTTACTCGTAACTATAAGGTTGCGAGTTCTAGTCGTGTCTGTTGAAAAAACACTATTGTTTGACAACTACACTATTGCACACTTTACAATTTACTCGTAACTAAAAGGTTGCGAGTTCTAGTCGTGTCTGTTGAAACAACACTATTGTTTGACACTAACACTATTGCACACTTTACAATTTACTCGTAACTTAAAGGTTGCGAGTTCTAGTCGTGTCTGTTGAAACAACACTATTGTTTGACAACTACACTATTGCACACTTTACAATTTACTCGTAACTAAAAGGTTGCGAGTTCTAGTCGTGTCTGTTGAAAAAACACTATTGTTTGACACTAACACTATTGCACACTTTACAATTTACTCGTAACTAAAAGGTTGCGAGTTCTAGTCGTGTCTGTTGAACAACACTATTGTTTGACAACTACACTATTGCACACTTTACAATTTACTCGTAACTAAAAGGTTGCGAGTTCTAGTCGTGTCTGTTGAAAAAACACTATTGTTTGACACTAACACTATTGCACACTTTACAATTTACTCGTAACTAAAAGGTTGCGAGTTCTAGTCGTGTCTGTTGAAACAACACTATTGTTTGACAACTACACTATTGCACACTTTACAATTTACTCGTAACTAAAAGGTTGCGAGTTCTAGTCGTGTCTGTTGAAAAAACACTATTGTTTGACAACTACACTATTGCACACTTTACAATTTACTCGTAACTAAAAGGTTGCGAGTTCTAGTCGTGTCTGTTGAAACAACACTATTGTTTGACAACTACACTATTGCACACTTTACAATTTACTCGTAACTAAAAGGTTGCGAGTTCTAGTCGTGTCTGTTGAAAAAACACTATTGTTTGACACTAACACTATTGCACACTTTACAATTTACTCGTAACTAAAAGGTTGCGAGTTCTAGTCGTGTCTGTTGAAAAAACACTATTGTTTGACACTAACACTATTGCACACTTTACAATTTACTCGTAACTAAAAGGTTGCGAGTTCTAGTCGTGTCTGTTGAAACAACACTATTGTTTGACAACTACACTATTGCACACTTTACAATTTACTCGTAACTAAAAGGTTGCGAGTTCTAGTCGTGTCTGTTGAAAAAACACTATTGTTTGACACTAACACTATTGCACACTTTACAATTTACTCGTAACTAAAAGGTTGCGAGTTCTAGTCGTGTCTGTTGAAAAAAACACTATTGTTTGACACTAACACTATTGCACACTTTACAATTTACTCGTAACTAAAAGGTTGCGAGTTCTAGTCGTGTCTGTTGAAAAAACACTATTGTTTGCCACTAACACTATTGCACACTTTACAATTTACTCGTAACTAAAAGGTTGCGAGTTCTAGTCGTGTCTGTTGAAAAACACTATTGTTTGACAACTACACTATTGCACACTTTACAATTTACTCGTAACTAAAAGGTTGCGAGTTCTAGTCGTGACTGTTGAAAAAACACTATTGTTTGACACTAACACTATTGCACATTTTACAATTTGTTTAAAAACATTTTTTTTTAAATAAGAAAATGAAAAAAATACGTAAGAAAGAATTAACTGAAATTTACTATAATTGGAATTCATTGTTTTTAATACCGAAAATTTCTGTATTTTTTTACGGTATTCTTCCTGTAACTCAACTGCTAACTTAAAACGATAAATTTTACGTGATTTATTTTGCAGTGTAATGTACAACTGTTGAGTTTAGTTTGAATTATCGTCGCACTAGAGCTAAACGAGGGCTATTGGCGACGGGCGTCGTATTTTAGAACCACAATCAAGTGACGAGCCGACACCTGAGTTGGCACTCAACGCAACCGTTATGGGCGACATCGTACGCAGCGTTGGGACTTTGGAGCGTATTTTAACGTGTACTCCTTCTACACGGGGTATTATTAGTCGGACGTTTTTGGCTGCACGAGCCGTTTATAGGTCGGCAGTTATTTTGGCGATGCCCGGACCCGAACCTGGGACCTTTCGCATGCTAGGCGGACGCCTAACCAACTGGGCTTCCCAGCCCTTAATGTACTACTGTTACTTTCAATCACCAGACCAGTAACAGAGACCACCAAGGAGCCATAGCAACAGCTTTTAATTAAAAAGCAACACCGTGTCGCATTATACGCCATCCAACAAAAGAATATTTCAATTTTGAGGAAACGGATAAACCGATAAATACATCAAAAGTCGTCCTCTTCTCCTCTTTCTCAATAAAAGGGGAGGGGGAAATAAAATAACAACACAACCCTTTGAAAAATATAAAAAAAAATATTGAAATTGAAGGATGGTTTTGCGAAATGGAACCGAGAACTTTATTTTGGGAGTGTTGGAAGAAATCTACTGTTCCCTTGCTCCAAATGTTTCGTGTTTAAAATGGAAATCTTTTGTGAAAAAAAAAACCCTCCAAAGTTTATTTTTATGCTTTTTTTTATATTTTTTAATGATTTATTTAACAAAAAACAGAAAGTGACAATAGAAAAAACGACTATAGTTAAACTCATAGTTTCCTTGCACAGAAGCCACGACCATGGGCGGAGCTATAAAACGCGCGGAGCAATCAGATAAAGACAAAATAAAACGGATGAAATTTTCTCTTTATCTGATTGCTCCACGCGTTTTATAGCTCCGCCCATGGTCGTGGCTTCTGTGCAAGGAAACTATGAGTTTAACTATATGAAAAATAAGGGGCGGGGGAATGTGAAGGGGTATAATTGTCACTACAAAAAAAATGATTGCATTTCTTGGGAATAAAAAAGTAATTCTGAGGGAAAGTAGTCAGTTACCCAGATCGTAAGGCAGTGTAAGTTAATATACGAATCAAACGGGAAGGATTATGGTTTGTTTATCTAAAAGTAGACAATGCATGACGTACAACTGTGGCGTCACTGTAGGCGTGGCCGTTCCAGTCGTCCATTTATATTCGATTATCTATGAGGACCTGAGTTTGAATGCGGTTCAATATATCATTATATAAACAGATAAGTTCACGAATTCGTGTATGTATTAGTATTGCAGAATATTGAACGGGTCAGGTCACCATCTGCCATAGAGCCTAGATCAGTTAATGGTCGATAGTTAAACATTCTAGTAACTTGTAATCAATAGTTTCCGTAAAGGTTCCCAAAATTAGTTGTGTCTATAGTCTGAATTTTCCTAGTTCATACCCTGCTTGTAACTGATTATAAATTAATCTTTTTTTCTACATATCCCTGGGTCAAAATTAGACCAGTTAAATGATGTTTGTGACCCTGAGAAAGTCCAAAAATAAAAGTGGGTCGTCGTTGACGTCCTTCCACGTCAAACCGAGGCAATGGAGTATGTGCTCGGGACTGGCTTGAGCACCTCCACGACAGTTGGGGCAGTCAGGGAACAGCTTGGTTCCGGCCTTAAATTTCAAACTCTTTGTGTGTCCCGTCCTGAATCTGGAGAGAGCAGTTTGGTCTTGCCTGCATAGTTGCAATTTAGAAATCTCGCCTGGTTTCTTAGCGCCATACCAAGAGTGCTGAGGGGGACTCCAGTCTATTGCTGTATTTTTGTAAATGGAGCCCAATTTCTGAATAAGTCAACAGGTTGTCCCCTTCAAAGATCTGGTCACAGCCTGCCCTTACAAGTCCGTCAGCCAGTTCATTCCCAGCCAAACCGACATGAGATGGTATCAAAACCAAATGCACTGGGAAAAAACGCGAAAGTCTATACATCGAGCTTCTCGATGATCGCCATAGCTACACTGTTAAAAATTTGGTGCTAGGTTTCACCATGATATTGGTTGGTTTCACCATGATATTGGTTCCTAGTAGCTGCAACGGCTGAATCGTGAAATGTTTCACCTTTTTTTCGGTGTTTGGTTGAACCATTTTTCTGGATTTAGAAACAAAAACCTGAGAAATGGTTCAACCGAATACCAAAAATATGGTTGAACGTTTCACCATTCAGCCGTTGCAGCTACTAGGAACCAATATCATGGTAAAACCAAGCACAACATTTTTAACAGTGTATGGTACCTCTACCTATAAATAAATCTGTGTAATAGTGGTATGAATAACTTAAATTCAGATAAATGTCTCTTGGATCCCTACTGTTTAGCTGAAATCATTCTGGCGTCGAAACTGGCTCGTTGCGACAAGCATTGAACTGTTGTGCCGAAGCTAGATGTGGATTTTTAAATAAAATGGAGTAAATTGTTCACATAGGGGAGAGGAGGACATGATTACATTGTTGCTTCAAATAGAAGAAGTTTTTGATGAATGCGTATCGGTGAAGGGTGTAAAATGCAAGGAAATAAGGTAATTGGTTGGGGGAGGTGAAACCGTGGAAAAGCTTGAAGTTTATTGTATTGTTAAGGTATCTTTCTACCTTGAAAACGGCAAATTTTGACCATTTTCACAATTTGGTTTTACTATTTTAAAGAGAAGGCCTACACTCTTAAAACAAAAGAGTGAAATTCACTCCTATAGGAGAAGTGCATTTTCGGCACCGGAGTGAAATCTGAGAGTCGCGAAATTAACGTGTTTCTGAAAGGTAATTCATCAGAGTTCTTTTAAAAACAGCTGATTAAACGTCTTTAAGAGTGTTAGGAAACGCAGATTGTTTTCTTTTATTTCTTTTACCCACTCCGAAAAAGACAAGAAATGATACGGAATGAATTCAGACTCCTTTTAGATGTAGAAATTGTTCTTATTTTCGAAAGTTCATCAGGAAAGGCATTTGGAGAAATGTAACTCAGACTGAGTTAAAACCCCCCCACTCGTTTGGTTTTTAGAAGGAGTGTATTAACTTTATGTTTAGAGGTAAAAACTGCAGGGAATTTTACCCTACGATAATTTAATGAAAAGTTATGGCTACTTCAGTGAAGCATTAGCCCATTGTGTATATCTGAAAGCGCAACTTTAAACGTGTTTTCTGCAGAACGGTAATTTTCAACAACAATGTTCTTTTAAAACGTGATACCTCAAAAACTACTTGATATAATGTAATACAATTTTATAGTATGTTTATTATAAGTTCAAGTGTGTTTTGAAATGAGATCATAGTAAAATTAGCGATAGAATTTATTTTATGGACTTTTTAATATTAAAATTTTCTCTTTTTTTGAAAAATTTCTATAAACATGGCTTTGATACTATGTAATTTCTAAAATATTAGAAGTATTGCTTAAATCTCATTTCAAAACATGTAAAAAGGTCTAATGAATGACTCTGCCTAATATTTAAGGAACACATTAATTATTTTTTTGACTTATGGCGTTTTGCGTAGCTCTTATATTTAAGGCAATTTTCTTCAAAATTTGTATTTTTAAAAAAAAAAATAACATTTTAATTTCAGTTTTTTGGTCAAATATTCCATTTAATATTATTATTTATCATTTCCACTAAAAAAAATTAGTTCATTTTAAAGTATTAAAAAATTAGACCCCTCAAGGTAGTGAGCTACCTTAAACATAGATAAATACTTAATTTTCTTTTTACCTCCTTTTAACTCAAAAATCTTATTTTTTTCTCTCAATTACCTAGGGCTGGGGAGCCCAGTCGGTTAGGCATTCGCCTAGCATGCGGAAGGTCCCAGGTTCGGGTCCGGGCATCGCTAAAATAACTGCCGACCTATAAACGGCCCGTGCAACCAAAAATGTCTGACGAATAATACCCCGTGTGGAGGGAGTGCATGTTAAATATCCTTCAAAGTCCTAACGCTGCGTACGATGTCAGCCTTAACGGCTGCGTTAGGTGCCTACTCAGGTGTCGGCTCGTCACTTGACTATGGTTCTAAAATACGACGCCCGTCGCCAATAGCCCTCGTGCAGCTATAGTGCGACGATAATTCAAACTAAACTAAACTCAATTACCTAAGCTGAAATGTAATGTTATAAACGTATTGCAATGGGGTCGAAAATTCGAAGTGGAGATTTTGGGTATACTGTACAGTTTGCAAAGGGCTGATTCTTAGAAATTTGGTTTTAGAACATTTCAAGGATTATTCAACTCCAATGCGATGATAATTCAACAAAACATAACTTAACCTTTTAACTCAACAATCATAATTTTAATCGGGACAAAGTTACATAAAAGGAGCGATATTTTTATGTGTTTACACTCTTAAAAACAAAAGAGTGAAATTCACTCCTATAGGAGAAGTGCATTTTCGGCACCGGAAAGGAGTGGAAATTAACTTAGACTGAGTTAAAACCGCTCGTTTTAAGAGTGTAGGATGCAGATTGTTTTCTTTTATTTCTTTTACCCACTCCGAAAAAGAGTGAAATTCACTCCTATAGGAGAAGTGCATTTTCGGCACGGAAAGGAGTGGAAATTAACTCAGACTGAGTTAAAACCGCTCGTTTGTTTTAAGAGTGTACAAGTGTATTAAAATGGGTTTCATTTTTTGTTTCATAGGTGTAACCTGTTCAATGCTTGACTTATGTGGAGGATATGATGCATTCTTTTTATAATTAAAACAGTTTCATAACATTGGATTAACGCAAGTATATGATAATCACCCCTTGTCAACAAATGGTGAGTCTATTTTTTATTGTATAGAGCTAGACAACCTTACAAATAATTTATGTATGTTCTCATCAAAAAACTTATCTGTATATAAATAACATTTTATAACTAAAAGGAAAAAGAAGAGTCTTTCAGAACTTTTAAATCATTAGTTTTTTTAGGCTACTAGGGGACTCCGTCCACTGCTCGCTATCGCTCGCCAACCATAACATAGAGAGAAAGTAATTTTTATTTTTAATTAAAAAACTAATTGGAAATTTGAAAAACAAAAAAAAGGCATCGAGGCATAAGAGAAACACACCTTCCAAAACAATTTTGGACTTGTAATATCAATATTTCATCATGTTATGGCTGCTGACACTTTAAAAGAGCTTAGTTTTTTTTAATATAGAAAGATTCTATAAATGCAGTTAAGCTCTCATAATGTGTGTCATTCGAGTGTTTATACAATGGCTAATTCCATGTAACTGTAGTGTAAGTCACGATTTAAGAGGAGATTAAAAGCTTTTTAAATTTAAAATACAAATCAAATTAAATTAAGTACATTACATTATTTAGTTAAAATAAGTGTAGATCAACTCTCCCACAATTTTTTTTCTTCATTTAATGTCAAAAGTTGTAGTGATAATCACTTTTTACAAACGTGACTTACACTACAGGCAGGGTGATTTTACATGGAATTACCCACAATGTCTATAGTTTACATGTCCTGTAAAAAAATGTAACACTACATGGTGGAAAATATAGTGTTTATAAATAGAGAGCCCTATCAAATGAAAATTCGAGCATAAAATAAACGAAAAATGTAGTGATCAACAATATTGCTTCACGCTATATATTTTAGCTCGATAATGAAGAATAAAAAGTTCAACAGAATAATCTCAGTCTATAGCCGTAGTGCGAATTGGATTTAACCCAAATTAAACTTTATATTTGATCCTATGAGTTTGATTAAGGTTTGATTCAGTTGGTTGAACGTCGAAAGCTATAAATTGAAAAGAAATCACAATGTAAAAAATCTGTTAGTTGTGGAATTAACAAATATTTTACAGTGAAAACAGAGTCTGCGTGTACAGTTTTTTCAACTGACCTTTTCATCCACCAAAACCGTTCCTGTTCCTACTATTTTCGTGCTATTTTCCCATCCTGTTCCTATATTTTACTTATCTCTTCTGAATTTGTCCATGTCATCAACACAATTCTTGTATTGAAACAAATGTCATCAACACAATTCTTGTGTTGAAACAAATGTCTTCAACACAATTCTTGTATTGAAACAAATGTCATCAACACAATTCTTGTATTGAAACAAATGTCTTCAACACAATTCTTGTATTGAAACAAATGTCATCAACACAATTCTTGTATTGAAACAAATGTCTTCAACACAATTCTTGTATTGAAACAATGTCATCAACACAATTCTTGAATTGAAACAACACAACATCGTAATATTGCCATTTTTACACAATGTGTACTTCTGTTCTACTTGTGCTGTTTGACCACAATTTTTTCTGATTTTACTTTCTCTTCACAAACAATTCCAACATTTAACCAATCCATCCACAACCCAATCCACTATATATTATATATTATTAAATATTTATATATTTATATTTTTAATAACATATTAATATATAATAATATATATATATAAAAATCATATATATATATATATATATATATATATATATATAATATATATATAATTATATATATTATTATATATAAATTATTACTTCCAACACCCCCCCCCCTATCAAGCCCAGATGCAAATCCAGGAGGCGTGAATAAGGGCTTAATTAAACCCCCCTCCCGCCTCCCCCGGTAGTTAATCTCTCTATTGTGCCCGCCTCTTTATTTTTTGGCGTCGCGAGGAGGCGAGATTAAAGCTTTTATCTGGACGCTGACACCTTTGCTGCATATCTCGGCTTGACAGCGGTCTCAGGAGATTCAAGGGGTTGCCGGGTTTCTTGGAGGGCTTGGTCGCCAATGGGGTCGCCAAATCGAAATGCAGAATGACATTGTTTAGAGAAACACGAAAATCGTATTTTCATTGTGCTCAATGCTAAGAATTAAATTTTTTGTAAAACTTTATATGCACGATAAAAAAAAAATCCCTCAAATTTATCGCAAAGGGGAATGGTAAAAGTGCTGTCATTACCCTGGGCTGGGAATTTACTTATGATGGAACACTTGTTGTGTGTTACCGACGAAAATGTTTGCTTTCCCGGCATGATTGGATGTACACTCTTAAAACAAACGAGCGGTTTTAACTCAGTCTGAGTTAATTTCCACTCCTTTCCGTGCCGAAAATGCACTTCTCCTATAGGAGTGAATTTCACTCTTTTTCGTAGTGGTAAAAGAAATAAAAGAAAAACAATCTGCGTCCTACACTCTTAAAAAGAGCAGTTTTAACTCAGTCTGAGTTAATTTCCACTCCTTTCTGTGCCGAAAATGCACTTCTCCTATAGGAGTGAATTTCACTCTTTTGTTTTAAGAGTGTAGCTATCTCTGTTTAAACGCTATTTTAGTAAGTTGTTCATGTGACTCTGTACATAAAAAACCCAAAAAATTTGCTGTAAAAAAGTATTGCAACACTGTGATGTAAATAATAACTGCAAAATGTGCTGTGATTTTACAGTGGATGATACTTATGAATTGTTTATGAAAAAGTTTAACATTAATGGGAATATGACATAAATTAATTTAAAATGTTTATGACTTTTATCGTTCAAACAACGTCACTATTAATAAAATAAAGCAAAATAATACACAGCGGGATTTTCTATCGAGCTAGAATGTAAATAATTTTAACTTTTCGATACCCTTTCATGTTTTTTTATATGTACAAATCTAATAGACGGAAAATTAAGGGAAATGTAATAATAATAATTTACAATTATTTAAAAACTTTTATTACTTCGGCACTCTTTATAAATACTCTGAATCAAATAACATTGAATGCAATTCAATATATTGCATACATAATATATTAACACATAAACTGTAACGAAGAAAATTTCATAACAACAGAAATAAATTTTTATAGCTTAAAATACAAAAATGCAATGGCGCGAGATAATTTAAAAATTGAACAATTAAACTTAAACAATGCATGTCCTCAAATTTCAGTAATACATATAATATTCAAATGAAACATAGATAAAAAAAAATTGCAACAATAAAACATACTTCAATATAAAGCAAAAAAAAATTCAAACAGTACGATAATAGTTATTTAATAATTTTTGTAGTACTTGTAGTTTCCATGGAGATATTAGAAATGCAAAAGTAATGAACCAATAGAAATAAGTGAGTTTCATGACATCATTTAGTTTCCATGGAGATATTCATGACATCATTTTGTTTTTCTACCTATCAGATACTCTTATTTACTTTACCGCACTAGTGCCGAAAGTAGTACTTTCGGCACTGTCTGTGACGTAAGCACGTAAAGTGTCATTTTCGCAACGATTTATGAATGAATATGATATAAAAAAGTGAACTTTTTTTGCACGTTGTTATAAAAAAAATAATTAATATAAGAATATAAAAGCCAGCCAATTGGTTGAGTGCTTTATCGTTAAGCGGATCTGGGTCAATCCTCGTGATGTGGAAAATGTGGAAAAATTCATGTACAACATTGCGTTTTAAAATTTCAATAATACTTGATAAAAGGACAACAATACCAAAATTTATTTACAACAATACAAACATATACAACCGAAATTTGGAACATTAAAGTATATAAAATTTGAACATACATGTAATTGCAACAATACAAACAAAACAATATATATTTGAAACAATTAAATATACATATTCAACTTATAAATACAACAAATTAGCATATAAATTACAACAATAAAGATATTATGACAATACGAAATTAAAGTGCAGCAATACAACATGCCTAACTACATTATTAAAATTATATTTTAACACAAATTTTAATATTTCTAAAACTAAAATCCCAATCGCGCCAACCCGAGCAATTTCTGGCCAAACCCAGCAGCCCATTCTGATATCTTAATTGAAACTCCCATGTAGGTCTGATCCTAGGGAAGGAGGGGGTTCGGTACATGGGGGTACACTAGGGGGGTACTCTAGGATTAGGACCAGCATGAATACGGTAGATATGGAAAATACCAGGGCACGGAGTTGACCTGTTTTGATTTTGGGGGCATGTGGACGATAGAATGAAATGGGATTTTGGCGCGATTATTATTTTTTCCGCCGGATTTAACATCGTGTTTGGGGATTTGAATGAATAAGGTAGGTTTGAGTTGGGGAATATTTGGCGATGGGGATTATAATGGCATGTGATGGGTGATATGTTTTGGGGACAAGCGATTGGAATTATTCAGAATTGCAGATGATGGAAATAAGATCGGTATATGTTTAGTTTGATAAAAAAATATAATCGTACTTTAAAATTGATTTTTAAAAATATTGTGTTTAAGGGGGAATGCATAGATATCATAGTTAAAGTATTAGATTGGCAGATCACGTGACCTCCAATGGTAACGACGGGACGCGCATGGATGCCAAACAAGAGGACAAAATGGCCAGTGTTGCTGCCACTTTAAGGAGAAAAATACTACGAAAAAATACCATTTTATTCTAAAATTAACAAAAAAATACTAGAAAAGGATTTAAAGTCACTAAAAAGATTCCAAAATTGCAGCTAGTACTTTTACGATATTTTTTTGTCATTTTAGAATTAAATGGTATTTTTTCGTAGTATTTTTTCTCCTTAAAGTGGCAACAACACTGGCCATTTTGCCCTCTTATTTGGCCTCCATGCGCGTCCCGTAGTTAGTATTGGAGGTCACGTGATCTGCCAATCTAATACTTTAACTATGATATCTATGGGGGAATGGAGTTGTAGCCGGATCTCCAAATCGAAGTCTTCTCTCTGTGTTAATATTAAATGGTATTTTTTCGTAGTATTTTTCTCCTTAAAGTGGCAACAACACTGGCCATTTTGCCCTCTTATTTGGCCTCCATGCGCGTCCCGTAGTTAGTATTGGAGGTCACGTGATCTGCCAATCTAATACTTTAACTATGATATCTATGGGGAATGGGAGTTGTAGCCGGATCTCCAAATCGAAGTCTTCTCTCTGTGTTAATAATTAAATGGTATTTTTTCATAGTATTTTTCTCCTTAAAGTGGCAACAACACTGGCCATTTTGCCCTCTTATTTGGCCTCCATGCGCGTCCCGTAGTTAGTATTGGAGGTCACGTGATCTGCCAATCTAATACTTTAACTATGATATCTATGGGGGAATGGGAGTTGTAGCCGGATCTCCAAATCGAAGTCTTCTCTCTGTGTTAATAATTAAATGGTATTTTTTCGTAGTATTTTTCTCCTTAAAGTGGCAACAACACTGGCCATTTTGCCCTCTTATTTGGCCTCCATGCGCGTCCCGTAGTTAGTATTGGAGGTCACGTGATCTGCCAATCTAATACTTTAACTATGATATCTATGGGGAATGGGAGTTGTAGCCGGATCTCCAAATCGAAGTCTTCTCTCTGTGTTAATCCAATGTAGAAAAAAAATTCTAAGTCAAATGACCCCGGCTGCATTGAATATATTTTACATACAGGCAGCGCCTGTTCTAGGAAAACTCAGACTATGGGCACAACCTATTTTGGGGGCCCCTTTACGGAAAATGTTATGTATGATTTCCAGTAATGATGGTGCTATATGACCTTTGTATCAAATTTTTGCTACAATTTTATTCGCTTGCTTATAAACATCGATCAAAACATCACGTTAGGTCAATTTCTCAGTCAAAATCGAGCAAAAAACAAAGTGGAGTATCATATATTTTTTTAGTTTACTGATATTTTGGGGATTTACAGCATTTTGCATAATAGAAACTGAAATTTAGGGGCCCTTAAAATATGGGGGCCCCGGGCCTAACGGGCCTTATGGAAGAGCAGGCCCTGCATACAGGTTTATCATATGATAAAAGTAGCTACGTTACAAAGTTTATAAACACACTTTTTCAATTGGTTTGAAAACTTTTTTTAAAATGTCAATGAATAATTTTACCACCAAAATAGTATTTGAACCGATTTCAAAAAGTGGGTTTATACACTCTTAAAACAAAAGAGTGAAATTCACTCCTATAGGAGAAGTGCATTTTCGGCACCGGAAAGGAGTGGAAATTAACTCCATGCGCGTCCCGTCGTTAGCATTGGGGGTCACGTGATCTGCCAATCTAATACTTTTACTATGATATCTATGCTTATAGTCAACTAGGTTCTGTTATGAATTTTTTTAAACCTTTACAAATAGCGTTGTAATAAGTCAAGTAATTTCAATGAAATATGGAATTATGTTCTTAGGGGAAAATATATTTTTAAATATTTCGAGCCAAAATTTTTAACCTCTTTGTGTGTCTTGTAATGTGCAAAACATATTCGAACCATCTCAGAAAGTGGGATAATAGAGACCTGTAAGTCACTTATTTCATTATATAAAAAAACCTTTTGTAAAAATGGATTTTGTAATTGAATTTAAATAAAATATGGAACTATGTTTTGAGGGAAAATATATTTTTAAATATTTCGAGCCAAAATTTTTAATCTCTTTGCGTGTCTTGTAATGTGGAAAACGTCTGGTAATGTGGACGAACAGTGAGAGTCAGTTCGAACGTTCATCGTGAATGATTCCGAACAGAGAACTGACTCAAAATTCAAGGGTACATAAAATAATTCTTGCCACTCAAAAAAATGATTTAAATATACTATAAACAGGTAGGTTTGTAACAGAATCTGTCACTTAACCCGCTTCCACACAACAGTTGTGTTTAACAGGTAAAAAGGCGCCAAACACGGCATTAATTCTACTTTAAACATTTACATGCTAAATTTGGCTAGTTTCATTTATTTTATTTCGAAAATTCAATAATTAGTACTTATCGTTTGCAAACATTAATTTATATTTCAAAGAATAAATATGTAACATTCCTTGCTTTTAAATAGAATTAAAACATTTCATATCAACATACAAAAAATCTCAAATAGTGAAATATATTTGACGTCATTTCAAACTGATCGCTGTCGCAAAAATAAATTTATTTTATGTATTGTCTAAAAGAATCAAAGTTTCTCAAGCGATTGATGCGAATGGCAATGGTGATTAATTCTAATAAAAATGGCTTCTATGCTTTTTAAATGAGCATTAATTTTGCAGTTTTTTGAAAAATTGAAGTACTTCGAATTCGAATTCTTTCTGAAATTTTCAATGTATTCTAATTTCGATGCGCTGAATTTTTTTGACGTATCACACTTGTCCGTAGCATTTGTAGTTTGGGCTATGAAAGTGGGTGACAGACGGACAGACAGACGGACTGAACGATTATAACACCTTCCACTTTTTACGTTATAAACGTAGTGTGGAAACTAAAATGCTTTGGTTGTCTTATTATACTCAGTAACTACGAGACAACTGCGTACCATTATTCCCACATTACCTAAGCTACTTACCCAATTTGTCACAGACGGCAAAACTTCTCCGAAAATATCCCTTAATCACATTTTCTTAATATTTTATTTGAAGCCAATGTCAACCTCAAAAACGCGATGATTTAGTTAAGACTCATTCAAGGCTGCTGAAAACTTTTTTTAAAAAAAACCGAACCTCTCTAAAAGAAACTGCCGGCCCATGTCAATCAAACGAGAATTTTTTTTTCCACCACCGAAAAACACTTAAAATTAAGGAGGTTCGAGCAAGTGCTTGGCGCGAAAACAAGGAAAGCCAAGTCGCCAAATTGATGTAAAATGTCTAGAGTCATTTTATCTATTTACGTAGACATAGTCCTAGCGACCTTGGGTGTATGGCAACCAATGTTCACCAAAATCATTATTCTAGAAAACGCACGGTGGATCGCTATATTGGCTTTGAGGGCACTGAACTGGAAGTAAATTGCCACAGTCGGTGGAAGGAACCATTGACAAAACTGCGTGTTTTCTTGGAGATTAGTATGGGCTGTGGAGCCTAGTAGGTTAGGATCTTGCCTTGCATGCGAAAGGTCCCAGGTTCAGGTCCGCGCACAGGCAAAATGACTGCCGACCTATAAACAGTTAAACAGTCTGTGCAGCCAAATATCCGACGAATAATACCCCGTGCAGATGGAGTGCACTTTAAATATTCTTCAAAGAACCGACATTGCGTACTTAATATTTGCCTTGGATGGCCTACTCAGGTGTTGGATCGTCACTTGACCGTGGTTCTAAATTATGACGCCAGTCGCTAATAGCCCCCATGCAATTATAATTCAACCTAACTATTGCCCTAATAGTATTCCCCCTATCAAACGAAATACCTCAAGTATTTTTTATTCATTTCAATGTATGCACCTAACTTAACAAAAAAAGTAGGTTTGTAGCAGAATCTGTCACTTAACCTGCTTCCACACAACAGTTGTGTTTAACAGATAAAAAAAGCGCCAAATACAGCATTAATTCTATATTAAACATTTACATGCTAAATTTGGCTAGTTTCATTTATTTTATTGCGAAAATTCCATAATTATTACTTATCGTTTGCAAAAATTAATTTATATTTCAAAGAATAAATATGTAAAATTCCTCGCTTTTAAATAGAATGAAAACATTTCGTATCAACATACAAATAATCTCGTAGTGAAATATATTTGACGTCATTTCAAACTGATCGATGTCGCAAAAATAAATTTATTTTAATTTATTATTTCGAAGAATTAAAGTTTCTCGAGCGATTGTTGCAAATGGCAATGGTGATTTAATTCTAATAAAAATGGCTTCCTATGCTTTTTAAATGAGAATTAAATTGTAAATTTTTTTTAATAATTTAAGTACTTCGAATTCGAATTCTTTTCTGAAATTTTCAATGCATTTTAATTTCGATGCGCTGAATTTTTTGACGTATCATACTTGTCCGTTGCATTTGTAGTTTGGGCTATGAAAAAGGGTGACGGACAGACAGACGGACTGAACGATTATAATACCTTCCACTTTTTACGTTATAAACGTAGTGTGGAAGCTAATAACTTGAAGAAAAAAAACATTAGTTCGGGCCTATTTCGGAATCCATCCATGCCTTCACTTGACAAAACCAGTCTTTGCATTAGTTTCCAACAAGACAGCATTCTTAACCTCCATGCTTAAAATCTTCACTAACCTCATAATATTTTTATTATGGTCATTAGAACGACTTTTTTGAAGAAGTTTTTGAGAAGAAGAGAATTATGTTGGCCGCTTCTTCCATATTTCTGTAAGGGCTAATTGAATTGGAGGATAGTCCATACGGGTAAAAATGGGTTAGTTGTTTCTTATCTGTTATATCGAAGATGAGTGAATAGGTTTATTTGTTCTCTGGTTTGGATCTTGAGGCATTAGTGTCACCTTAGTTCAGAAGTCGTTATATTTTTTCATAAATTAATAATTATAAAGTTTCGTGTTATTGAAATGAATCAGAACTTTAATACTAGTAAGAAGTAATGTTAAAAAATATATAGATCGCAGAAGGTAACTATTAATGATTTAACTATATAATTATTTCTGAGGTGAATAATATATTGTTAGCCTTCATTTCTTTTTATAAATAAAAGGGGGGGGGATGGAAAAGTATGTATTGACATGTTGAAGATGTCCTTCCACTATCGGTTCTATCCTTCGGATCTCAAACATTCTTGTTTGATCGATCTCTGACGCATTATGCCTGTCTGTCGACGAAAAAACCCATTTAATTAGCAGCGAAATTTAATTTTTAGTCGGTTAGAATGCTGTTGCCACATCAACAATTGCACGAGACACCTTTTTTTTTTTTTGTACAGTGTATATTGAGAGACGACTTCTATTTTGTCCGTGAATTGATAATTTGTACTTCTAGCGACTTGTTTTGTTGTCTCCATAATTCGGACTCTAGCATAGTCGGCAAGACTCCATCTTTCCTAGGCTGGCGTCATAGCCTGACTCATAGATTTGAGTGCTGCTATGCTGTTATCAGGATTATTTCACAACTTCTATAGATTTCTTGCATCTACAATCTACTTCATACCCTGTGGGCAGTTCTAGCATTTATGGTTACAGAGTAATCTCAGTTATTTAGGAGAAGAGTTGGTCTGAATGATGTTTCTCTAACTATATCTGCTACTGCATACCTTGTTTGTTTTAAATAATATTGAAGACATTATTTTTGCTGACATAAGAAGTTTGGAATGGACGTCAACAAATGCAGCAAATTGATTCTTGATTTCAATTGTGTACTACAACGGTAAAGACATTCCTTTTGCTAAATGTTATTCCATTATAATACAATTGGTGCTGCTATGCTTTTGTAGTACATACTTAATAGTACATTAAAATGCCAACTATGCGCAAGATTTAGATCTTAATCAAGTCACAAAAAACTACTTTAAGAAGAAGTCTCATAAAGTCACTAAATATACTCTTTCTCCCTCCATCTTCGTTTGTCAAACGTTTCTAACGTTAACTACTTTGGCAGACGACTTTGCTGAAACATAAAAAAATGGCGGCGAAATAAAGAACGCGCAAAGGACGTCTGAAAAAAACACAGATTGATCATAAACTTAGAAGAGAAAAAGTTTATCCCTACTTTGGTCATCTGAAGAAAGGAGTTAGTTTTATTGGGTGTGTTTTTGGTTGAATATAACTATTTTTTTTCTTCTTTCACTCATAATGAGGAATGATTAGTTCGTTGGCTGAGTTTGATGGACGTTGGCGACTTTTGGCGGGGTATTGCTGTGCTTGTAATGAAATGATTCGGGTAATTAAGTAATGCGGGTTGGATTTGAAAGGCTTGATATTTAATTGAAAGTGTCTGTTGCTCAATCAAATGTACATGAGTTGATTGAATTTATAAGTATCGTCTGTGTAAGGTTGAATTAGACGGGGGGTGGGGGGGGGGGGGATGACAGCGTAACTTACTCAAACTTATGATATCAGCTCCCTTGTAATATATTTTGTTCATTTATTTTTTTTATTTATTTTACTATTTATTTGTTTTATTATTTATTTATGTGGCGGTAAGCACAACTACCCAATACTAGCACTCGTGACCGAATAATTACTTTATCACAGACGTTCAGTATTGGGCTAGCAAGCCAGGGGTTCCTGGATCAAAACCTGGCCGGCCCGTACCTCCTCAATTTTATTACTCATATATTTTAGTATTTATTTTATTAATTATTTAGTTTAGTATTTATTTTATTAATTATTTATTTTATTTATTTTATTATTTATTTTTAGTATTTATTTTATTAATTATTTATTTTATTAATTATTTATTTTAGTATTTATTTTATTAATTATTAGTTATTATTATTTTTGTATTTATTTTGTTTATTGGGACTTGGGACCTTACACGTGCAAGGCAAGCACCTTACCGACTGGGCTCCTCCCCCCCCCCCCCCCCAAAAAAAAAAAAAAAAATCTGGATATTTTTTTTCTCAAAATACTTATTTCGTCTTTCACTTTAGTTATCTTCCTGCAACAAACAACAAAGTCCCAACAAATTCCTACCAAAAAGTCTCCAGTATACAATCACAAGAAAAAAAGTCACCGAACTGAACACAACAGGATTAATCAAGCAAACCGTTCGATTTTCCCGTTTCCAATCCATTCCAACTGGACCCCCCCCCCCCCCCCTCACTCCAACTCCAACTGGCCGTTAAAAGAGAGGATATTAGACGGGCTAAATGGGAACACCACTATATATTTAAAACAATCTAAAAAAACAGAGAGAAGAGACAGTCAAAGATGATCGCGGCTATACATAATGGAATGTTTCAACTTTCAAATTTGAACAAGAAATGCATTTTGCAGTGGATTCCAGCACACGTTGGTATCGACGGAAACGAGTTTGCTGATACTCTGGCAAAAGAAGCAAGAAAACGCAAGACGTTCTTCCCCAAACCACTCTTAATGACATCAACTCAGTGACCAAAGCAAAATTTAACAGCAGAAGTGTTAAAATTAAACACCAAATCTGCGAATTAAATACCAATAGGGTAACTGCGACCACCCTAACTAGATTAAGGACAGGCCACTTCAAAGGGACGGAAATCCAAAAAGATGGAACTAGGAAATACTCCAGCTTCAGAAACTGCCCCGACTCGGAACTGGATCCAAAACATCTTTTCTCTTGTCCAGCCATCCTGGCAAAATTGCAGCAAATCACCAACTCGCCCTACGAAGACCTTTATGAGGACCACTGTCTGCAGATCGCTGAAGCAGTCTATGAGACCTTTGGTCCCGTATAATCTTTATCCATGGACACGACATCATCATTCTAAAATAAAATAATAATAAGGGAAGAATATTATACACAATTTTGAGTAACTGACTACGAAAACTAGTGATACCAAGTCACGAGAATTTGGAGCACGGGAAAACAACAAATTTTATCGACGACATCAAGGAGATCCGGTAAAATGTTTCCATTAGAGGAATAGCTTGTTCTACAGTAAGACTTTGAGCATTATTAAATGGAATAGGGCTGTCCAGGATATTTTTTTCAATTGTTTCAGAGTTGAAGAGCTCAGTGGAAGAGAACGTGCAATGTGACATTATTAGTGATGAACATATTATCCCCTTCTTTAAAGATAATTTTCCCATTTTTAAAAAAAAACTTAAGGTTAATTTTATTTTTTATAATTTGGAAGGATATTTTTTTCAATTGTTTCAGAGTTGAAGAGCTTAGTGGACGAGAACGTGCAATGTGACATTATTAGTGATGAACATATTATCCCCTTCTTTAAAGATAATTTTCCCATTTTTTAAAAAAAACTTAAGGTTAATTATATTTTTTATAATTTGGAAGGATATTTTTTTCAATTGTTTCAGAGTTGAAGAGCTTAGTGGACGAGAACGTGCAATGTGACATTATTAGTGATGAACATATTATCCCCTTCTTTAAAGATAATTTTCCCATTTTTTAAAAAAAAACTTAAGGTTAATTATATTTTTTATAATTTGGAAGGATATTTTTTTCAATTGTTTCAGAGTTGAAGAGCTTAGTGGAAGAGAACGTGCAATGTGACATTATTAGTGATGAACATATTATCCCCTTCTTTAAAGATAATTTTCCCATTTTTTAAAAAAAACTTAAGGTTAATTATTTTTTTATAATTTGGAAGGATATTTTTTTCAATTGTTTCAGAGTTGAAGAGCTTAGTGGACGAGAACGTGCAATGTGACATTATTAGTGATGAACATATTATCCCCTTCTTTAAAGATAATTTTCCAATTTTTTAAAAAAAAACTTAAGGTTAATTATATTTTTTATAATTTGGAAGGATATTTTTTTCAATTGTTTCAGAGTTGAAGAGCTCAGTGGAAGAGAACGTGCAATGTGACATTATTAGTGATGAACATATTATCCCCTTCTTTAAAGATAATTTTCCCATTTAAAAAAAAAAAAAAACTTAGGGTTAATTATATTTTTTATAATTTGGAAGCTCCGTTTTTAATGTATCTAAAATACAAACTAAAAACTACATTCTTAAAACAAACGAGCGGTTTTAACTCAGTCTGAGTTAATTTCCACTCCTTTCCGTGCCGAAAATGCACTTCTCCTATAGGAGTGAATTTCACTCTTTTTCGGAGTGGGTAAAAGAAATAAAAGAAAACAATCTACGTCCTACACTCTTAAAACGAGCGGTTTTAACTCAGTCTGAGTTAATTTTCACTCCTTTCCGGTGCCGAAAATGCACTTCTCCTATAGGAGTGGATTTCACTCTTTTGTTTGAAGAGTGTAAGTTATTTTTCTCTCTTTCCCCTTTTTTGTCATATGGCACGTTTTTCCACAGCGCTCTTCAATGATGCGCAGAACATATTTTCTAAAGATGTATCTATCAAAGAGTTCTATAGTAGGGAACTACTATAGAACTCTTTGGTATCTCTCGAAGTTTTCACGAAGTAGGATTGACGCCCAAGCTATCAGATGACCATCGGGTTCGTTCAAAGACCGTTTCTTTCTCAAGCCGTTAATTGCATTCTCTGCCCTTCGTTTTTCTCTAGTTTTTTTCTAACTTCGGGAAGAAAAAAACAGATTGGCGAAACGTGGAACATTTATTTGTAACGGGTATATCTGTTAATACGACGGAGCTGAAGTTGGTAATAGATGCACTCAATATGTACTAATGCCTACAGAAAAGTTATTATAAGTAGTTGTTTTGGGGGGTTATTAATGATAACTTCATTTAATCGCTCGAGGCCAGTTTAGTGCCCATGTAGTTCCCTTTTGACCAACTAAATCACATATGTCCCTCTAGATCAAAGAATAAATATGTAATATTCCTCGCTTTTAAATAGAATGAAAACATTTCATATCAACGTACAAAGAATCTCGTAGTGAAATATATATTTGACGTCATTTCAAACTGATCGATGTCGCAAAAATAAATTTATTTTAATTTATTGTCTAAAAGAATTAAAGTTTCTCAAGCGATTGTTGCGAATGGCAATGATGATTAAATTCTAATAAAAATGGCTTCCTATGCTTTTTAAATGAGCATTCAATTTTGCAGTTTTTTGAATAATTGAAGTACTTCGAATTCGAATTCTTTTCTGAAATTTTCAATGTATTCTAATTTCGATGCGCTGAATTTTTTGACGTATCACACTTGTCCGTAGCATTTGTAGTTCGGGATATGAAAGTGGGTGACGGACAGACAGACGGACTGATCGATTATAATACCTTCCACTTTTGCATTCATCTTTAGTCTATTCAATACCATATTTACTGATAAAAATCGGATTTTAAAAAGTTATTATCAGTAAAAAAAAAGTCAAGCTCACAACTTTTGGCGGGGTTGGTGAGCCTAGTTGTCAAGGTGCTTGTTTTGTTCATGCAAAAAGGTCCAAGGTTCGATCCCGGGCACTAACCAAATAACTGTCTACCCATGATGGGGTCTAGTAATTCCTCATTCAGCAGGAGTGCACGATAAATATCGCTCCAAAGTCACAACGCTTCGTACGGTTTAGCTCCTAATAGTTCGTTGGGTGCCTACTCAGTTGTCGGCTTGCCACTCGACTGTGGTTCTACATTATACCCCTGTGTAGCTCCAGTCCGACGGAAATTAAACCTAACTCTAACCCAAAAAACTTGCCCAAAATTTGGGGCTCGACTACATTGTGAAGGGTAGGGTAGGTACATATATATTCCGGCTTGTGTGCTTGATGAGAGACCCGCTTATAAGCCTTCTTCAAGTAAGACAGACACAGAAAGAATTTTTACTGGCACAGTGAAAGAAAGTACACCCAGGGCGATGGCGGGAATCGAACCCGCACCCGTTACGGCGCGCAGACTAGCGTAATGGTCCAAACCAATCGGCCATCCGGGCACCCCACATTTTGTACTTTTATATCAATATACTTATATAGTTCGCTTTGATTTACTGATTTTTTAATAATACATTTTCAATCTCTGGTCTAGAAAACATGCTAAGTATTTGAGCTAAACCCACGTGACGTGGGTCGTCATGTCTGACCCCCATGTCAGCTTCGAAATGCTCATCCCATGTTAGTCCAGAAGTGTTTACATTTAGGGCGGAGGCTTTTCCAAAGTTGTCTTTTTGTGCGAGTGATTGATACATATGGAATCATGAAAATACAATATTTACATTCTGGGTTTTGATCGATCATGTTATTTTGGGCTACGGTGGGTCATATGGATTGGGGTCCATGAAATTAGCGTTGCTATAGAGACGAAGTTTCGACATATTTTGGTCATAATGAGACTAGAGTCAATGCATATTGACTCCATTGAGCTAGTAAAACCGTGCGCTATAGCGAGGGCTGTTGTGCGACGTCTTACGGTTTCACTATACGATTGACTCTAACCGTCACATGGCACGGGGTAGTTCTCGAAAGATGGTGTTCACTTCCCTTTACATCCAATGCAGTTTAGTGCCCTTCGGGCGAATAACAAACCAACGTAAGTGTTCCAATCAGCTCCTCGTTACGTATAACAACCCACGTTCAACAAGGTGATTGTCTGTTGAACACAAATCAGAGTGTATTGACCATAGATATCATAGTTAAAGTATTAGATAGGCAGATCACGTGACCTCCAATGCTAACGACGGGACGCGCATGGAGGCCAAATAAGAGGGCAAAATGGCCAGTGTTGCTGCCACTTTAAGGAGAAAAATACTACGAAAAAATACCATTTAATTCTAAAATTACAACAACAAAAAAAAACTAGAAAAGGATTTAAAGTCACTAAAAAGATTCCAAAATGCAGCTAGTATTTTTTTGTAATTTTAGAATTAAATGGTATTTTTTCGTTGTATTTTTCTCCTTAAAGTGGCAGCAACACTGGCCATTTTGCCCTCTTATTTGGCCTCCATGCGCGTCCCGTCGTTAGCATTGGAGGTCACGTGATCTGCCAATCTAATACTTTAACTATGATATCTATGGTTGTTGACCTACAGTGCTCTAAATTAGTACTCAAACTACTTTGGGAAGTGAGAAGAAAAAATTCCCCAAACTCTCTCCAACAAAGACTCATCTGTAAGTATCAGTACAAGTGAACAGAGTATCTGGCCAGGACATTAAAAAAACTTTGCATTGTTTTTAAACTATTCGCATAGAAAATTACTCCAACGTGTTTGTGGCCTTACAGCTGAACTTGATTGGACGGGTCCTCAAAATACCAAACGTTACTCAACTACAGTGGTTAAAATCTTTACTACTAATTCAAACAAAATTTCTCTCATTTGATAACCATTTCCACCGCTTCACAAAAATGGCGCTTCTAAAGGTGTAGTCCCGTCCATACGTTCTCAGCAAGTAACCGCTTGTTGTCGAGGTATGATACTCCATTTAATTTGGCCTCGGTTTATGGTACTAATTTACAGCTTAATCTAAGGTTTCGGTACTTGAAGACCCGTACCGAGCGCTACTCAAGTGCAGCGGGAAAAACCATTACTACTAACTCAATTAAAACGTCAGTCATTGGATAATCATTTCCATCGCTTCACCCAAGTGGCGCTCCCAAAGATGAAATTCCGTCCATACGTTGTCATCGCGTTATCGCTTGTTGTCGAGTCCTGAAACTCTATTTAAATTGTTCTTTGGCTGTGTCCTGACTACGACATCAAATGCGACAAATGCAACAAAACTTGGCGACTTGGCAGAGTCAGCCACATGCTGCATCGCTTGGCACCCTTGGCGGTCGCCAAGTTTTGTTGCATTTGTGGCATTTGAAGTCGTAGTCAGGACACAGCCTTTTATATTCACTGCAAGTTAGCCTGACTAGATTTGTTTTACTTTCCTGAATAATATTTTGCTTAGGTTGTTTGTGTCTGAAAAAACTATGGACAAATAAAAAAAAAGAGAATATTTACAAGTTTTAATATGTAGATAGATGAATAACAAACTAAACTGTACTGCGAAATGCAGTACGTCTGGTCACCCTACTGCAAGTAAATGGCTATATAATCATCACATGCCATCTTATCTAAACACTACCAATTAATTCTACATCACACCTTTGGAACACTTATAATTAAACGACAACCTCAAAAAAATCCTCTGGTTGTTGGGACAGGACAAGATCACAGATCGGCAAAAGGTCGTAAAAAAAAAAGTTGCTTGAAACGTGGGGCCTGATTAAGCTGTCAACGGGTAGGATCATGGCGTTGATGATTGAGGTCAGGCGATAATCGAACTTTTCGTCGATACGCCATTGATGGGTTTGATGACTGTTTGGACGTAAGTGAAAATGGATTGAATACATTAGCGTATGTGTTGGGGCTTATAGTTACTTGAATACGGGCTTTTGAACGGGTGCAAAATAAAAAATCTATATATAATCTATCTCTATATAATCTATATCTATAGCTAAAGAATTGAGTAACAAATTAAAATAATTTTAAATTTTACGTGATATTTTTGTAATACCCTACAGAGTGGACATTGTACAACTTTTTGAGAAAGACCCATACATGTGCTGCGTATTTACCCCACCTCACTTCATACCCCAATTTACCCCAGCAGAACCACAAGGGGGCAACCTCGCCGCACCCCATTACACGCCCCGCTGACCAAACGATCCTCGTTATGTCAGCCACCCCCTTGGATCGTCTGCTGAAGGATTGCGACGGAAGGGAAGCCAGGAATGGGTATTGTTGAATAGTAGGTAATTCTTGTTTTAGTTTATACAAAGGAAACAAGTAGCAGAAATATAGTCAAATAACTTTGTTGCAGTTTTATTTATTCATACTAATTAAAAATACTTTCAAAAGACTGTTTGCAGCTTGCTATTACACTCTTAAAAGAAACGAGCGGTTTTAACTCAGTCTACGTTAATTTCCACTCCTTTCCGTGCCGAAAGTGCACTTCCCCTATAGGAGTGGATTTTACTCGTTTTGCGGAGTGGGTAAAAGAAATAAAAGAAAACAATCTACGTCCTACACTCTTAAAACGAGCGGTTTTAACTCAATCTGAGTTAATTTCCACTCCTTTCCGGTGCCGAAAATGCACTTCTCCTATAGGAGTGGATTTCACTCTTTTGTTTTAAGAGTGTACTTTGATCTATTTTGGTTTTTTTTTGTCTAATAAGCAAGACTGTCGGTGACTATGAAACAATAATTTTGAAATAAAAAAATAAAAAATTTCCAATAACTTTTATTAACTATAAATGGTGTATTGGTTCACCACACACATGCAACCTGAAATAACATCCAACGCTAGATAGCGGTCATTTCCTATTCTAAAGTATAACAAATATTGTGTGTCACACTTTTATTTATATTATTTTAAATTATGTCAAAAGCATTTGTAGTATAGCATTACTCTTCTTTTAGCTACATTTCAGACTAATAAGTATTACTGTAATCTACTACGAAACAATAACTTTTTAAATAATTTTAATTAAAAATCTTGAGACGTTTTACTACAGGTGCGCAACCTTAAATAACATCCACCGCTAGATGGGGCTCATTTCCTATCGATTACTACCATCTATAGTAATCCAGTACTAGTAGACAGTTACACTAGGACATTACTTTTCATTGAGCTCAGATTTATGAATAATAAGTAAGACTGTAGAGGTGATTATAAAACTATTAGTTTCAGTTATTTTTTTCATTATAAAGTAGCTTTATAAACCCGGCGTTGCACGGGTGTACCCTTAATAACCCTAATTAGTAGTTTTTTTTATGTAAACTTTTGTTTTATACCAATTGGTCCCCTCTCCACTGTGTGGTCCACTCCATCAGGATAATAATCTCCTCCCATTCTGATATGAGGGGTTGATTTTATCTAGGCCCTTCCAGGAGTTAGAGGGCTTTCCCATAGGCCACTATTCAAATTGCCAGAACAGCTATGATATAATAGCTTCTTTCTATTTCAGGATTAGCGCAACGAAACTGCCGAAATGTGGATTGAAATATAAGAAGTATTATTTCTAATCTTACAATGCTATTCCTATGGGGAAATCGGTTCACGTTTTGCACTCCTACACCCGTTTGGGTACGAATTTCGAAATTTCCCTTCTTAAATGACACCTACGATATAAAAAGAATATTTTCCTAAAATTTGGTAGCTGTACCTCCAGTAGAGTTTGGGCTGGGCGTTGATACGTGAGTGAGTGAGTGAGTCAATCAGGACTTTGCCTTTTATATATAGAGATGGTGTGGCGGTTCAATATACAAGCTTACTTACTCCTCGGCGCTAGAGTCCATGAAGGACCCTGGTCTCCTTTAATACATACAGCACCACTTCTTCTTATCCTTGGCTTTAACTCTCGAATTATTTTACTTTCATCCTTCTTAGGTCAATATACATTGCTCAAAACAATTAGGGGAGCACTTTCTGTACTTTTGTTAACCCTTTCAGTTTCAATTTTTATTTTTAGTTTTAAAATCTTAACTTTGTGAAATAGATTCATTATGCATCTAAAATGAAACGGTAAAAGCGGGGGTGCAAAATCTTATTTTTTTAAACTGAAATTTAATGGGGAAAAATTGGTATAACTTTTGAATAAATTATAACAATATTTTTTTCAAAACTTTATTTATTAAAAAAGTTAAAATCAATTTTTAAACATCTAAGAATGCAAGCGTGAAAAACTTAGGGTCAATTTATTTCATAAAATTTTTTTGGGAGTGAATTTTATTTTACCATGTTTTTCATATTTTCTTTTAATTAAAACAAACATTATTTAATTCTTCAAAAGACATGATTCTACCATCTAACGATAAATAAGTGTGAGCTCAACTTAGTAAGAAAAGTAATCGCATGCTGAAGATTCCAAATGGAATCATTGGGGGGTGAAAGTGTTTAAACCATGCATTCCCCTAATTCTTTTGAGCAGTGTACAAGCGCAACCTCAAATACTATCCAACGCTAGATGGCGTTCATTTACTATCAATTACTATAATTCATCTTGATTCTAATGAATATCGCAGTATGTAAGCCGAAAGGTACTTTTGAGGTACTTTTAAGGTAAGCCTTGAGGTACTTTTTTAAAGGACATGGGTTAATGTGCTATCTTCGGCACATTTCAACGGTTGCACATTTCAACTCTTCTTGGTTGGTTGACATATATTTTCAGGCTTGTGTGCTTGGTCACAAAGACCCGCTTATAAACCTTCGTCAAAAAGGACGGACACGACATACACACACACATATGTGACAGATGCTGCCATCTATCGCCACCTCCACAATTTAGACATGTCCCTGAAGGGGAGGGATATAGTCTCCAGGGGCCTGTACCCGTGGTAAACTGCGCAATGACCGACCACTGGATTTTCGGACCTAACAGATTTAACGAGCACGTACTCCGCATATACTCGGTAGGTCTTCAGTGATACCGGGACTCGATCGCGGGACCTTCCGGTCTCGAGATCGAGACGCTGACCACTAGGCTCCCTACGGCCCCGACGTGGGTTAATGTACTGACTTCGGCACATTTCAACGGTTAAAACAAAAATTGCTTTGTGTTCCCACTCTGGCGACTACCTTCTGCGGTTCACAAAAGAATCCTCCGCCAAAAATACTCATGAGAAGCTTTAGGGTGAAGTTATTTCCAACGGACTAAAACACCTAGTATTGTTCTTCGAAATCCTATTTTGGCGTCTGCAAATAGGTAACGTGGACCAAATTATTTTTGAAACAGGTAGATTGCACGAAAAAATGGATTCTCTTGTAGAGTTGCCGAAGGTATTACAACAACGTGTGTCCACCAAAAGAAGACCAAGTTGCTTCCTTTTATATGCTAAAATATTTGTTATAATCCAGATGACGGGCAGTTGCGCAGAAGAGTTTAGTGTTTAGATGACTGGTTGTAATACAGTAGTAAATCAGCGCCATCTAGCGTGGATTTTATTTTTGAGATAGCATGTGCTCTGAAATCGCTACACTTCTTGTAAGGTGTTTGATTGCTAGTCAGTAGCATTAATCGAAATTCAGTTTTCTCTTCTGTTATCCATGATTGGATGGGCTAGGTATTCAAAACTGTATTATGAATTCTGAGTTGCAATTTAATGGCTAATCTCAATGACCATATGAGTCTTGCAGTCAAAGAACATGCATGATATAACATAGCCTTATCTTCTTCCACATCATATCAAATCGCCTTATTAACTGCAAGGAACCCAGGGTATAGATCCCCAGTAACAAGTAGGGGGGTAAGTTCATGGTAATAGGGCTTCAACACAAAAGAGGTTAGGATGTGGGCCAGAGACAGTGCAATTACCCGTTAGCCCAACTTCGAAGGGCGTATTTTGGTGTCGGGAACAACTGGCTGCTGAGGTGTATTAGGACTCCTGATAATGTCTATATTAGGCTTATGTTGGGAATTTAATGATGGTTAGATGTTGTAAGTTCAATTTTCAATGATCCAAACTAGTTTAATTTATTAGTAATCTACAATTTTTTTAAATAGTTTATTTTAGGCTATGTCCTCACTACGACATCAAATGCCACAAAGGCAACAAAACTTGGCGACCACCAAGCGATGCAATAGCTTGGGGGCTGACTCTGTCAAGTCGCTAAGTTTTGTTGCATTTGTTGCCTTTGTGGCATTTTTGGCGTAGTCAGGACATAGCCTTATATTACTTTAAATCGAGATGTAGATCTGTCATTCTCTAAACGTGTTTAACTTTCAAACGGACGACTGGAGCGACCATGCCTGACGTCACAGCGCTCTAGTCCATGAAACTAATATCAGCCAAGGCCGTTGGTGTATAGAAGGAGACAACGGATTTGTCGCTCGAAGTTCAGTTGGGTGCCCGCTCAGGTGTCGACCTCGTCACTCGACCAGAGAATCTAATTACGAGGCGTAATTGGCTGTGTTAAAGCTCCTAAAGAAGGCCAGAAATAGGCACCCGGAAACGACTGCATTACATAACTGATTAGTAGCTAACAGATAAGAAAGTGTAACCTCTAATTTTTAAAATTATGCAAGGGGTACACGTTCGAAGTGTCACTCATTTGTCACACACTCGAAGCGGACGCCATTGTCAACGGACGAACAAGTTGTAGGGAAAAGCATGTTATGACCAACCGATATTCTCTTAGCAATCCGAAGAATAGTTTTCATCTAGTTTTTGTCAATTAAAGAAAAGGTACTAAATTCAAAATATTTACTTTCCGGCATTTTTAGGCCATTTTTTTTAGTAAATTACATACTTTGGTTTTACTTCCAAACAACCTCACACATTTCATCTAATCAAATGACCTATCAAAAACAATCTACCCGACATTAAAAACAGTGTTAACAAACATAACACACTTCCAATAATACCCTCATAACACGAAACGCGACTGTCAAAGAAAACGTATCTGATTGACAACATTCTAGATCAAAGGCAACGTTGGCCGACGTTGTCAAAACTACCCTCGGCTTCGTCTGATATTCAATTTGACTAGTCCGGGACGCACGCTATATTTTCCTGTTGATTGTGGTTCTGTGTAATTAAAGTGGTTGATAGCTGCTTCTGAAATGATAGGGTCAGTGCCCAAGGTTTTGTGGCGTCTAATTGCTTGTGAGACAAGATGTATGGAGAGGCTTCGCAGCGAAGTTGTTCTTTTTAAAACTTTCAATTACCTTATATGAAATATAATGTAAAAAGAGTACACTGTTAAAAATTTGGTGCTAGGTTTCACCATGATATTGGTTCCTAGTAGCCGCAACGGCTGAGTGGGGAAATGTTGCACCTTTTTTTCGGTGTTTGGTTGAACCATTTTTCTGGATTTGGAAACAAAAACCTGAGAAATGGTTCAACCGAATACCAAAAATATGGTGGAACGTTTCACCATTCAGCCGTTGCAGCTACTAGGAACCAATATCATGGTGAAACCAAGCTAAACTTTTTTAACAGTGTATTGCGTTGGTGGTCAAAAATACGAAATGGGGATTTTATTTTTATACTCGTTTTCAATGGAGCTGATTCCATAAAAATGGTTATCAAACATTGATCCGTCGTCGGAAACCACTTTACAGTTCGAACTAAAAGAGCTACGGGCTTCAAATTTGATACGCGAGTTCTTAGTATCTGTCGGAAGCCATAATAAAGTTTTCAAAAAAAATCACACAAGTGCAAAGAGTTGCTGCCATCGAACTTATTTTTTGGTTTTAATGATTTTGCTGAAAAACGAAAACAGACAGATTTCAAATTTGGTTTCCGAGGTTTTAGTTCCAGTCAGACGTCATTAAGAGGGACTGTCAGTCCCATAGAGGTAATGCATTTGTTTTGAAATCACAACTTTTGCAGAAGAATTAGTTTGCCATGTTATCCTATTTTCACCAGGTATTAGAATCATCACACATCAATTTAAAACAAAATTGAAAAGAAAATAACATCCGGTTATTTAATTATTAATTGATAAAGTTTTAAAATAGTGTCGCCCTCTGCTGTAAATTTTTGGCATTTTAAAACTTCACAAATATACAATTAAATAACTAGATAACATTTTCATTTCAAATTTGTTTTATATTGATGTTATGTTGATTCCCATACCTGGTGGGGGGGGGGGGAGGGAAGGGCTAGCATGGCAAATCAATACTTATGCGGAAGTTATGATTACAAAACTAATGCATTAGCTCTATGGGACTGACAGTCCCTCTTAAAAGGTTTTCGGGAAGAGTAGGGACTATAGAACTTTTTAAGTTTTAAAGTAATTGAAATTTCTTTATAGAGTACATAATTACCTTCAGTTGTATTGATTTCGTTGAGTGGTGATTGAAGGTCGTACAGTGTTACGCCCTCGTTAAATTGCATATATTTTATTGCATTCGCATAAGTATTGCTTTGCAATCCAGTGTTTCACGGACTTATTCGGAGGTCGGACCCAGCCGAAAGGAAAGCAAAAACGAAATCAAATTTAAAAGCGATAAAAATAATAAACTGAAATATCACATCGCTTCCAGAAATTCCTCCCATCGAACACAACCTACATCCACTCTCTCTTCAATACCAAAACCTCCATTCCCAAATCCCAATTCTATTTCATTCCAACTTTCAAATAAGTACTTTTCCTTCTTTTCAGAAAGCGTCATCTTTCAGGCAAAGGGGTGTTTCGGACCGCGGTGAAAGCCGGGCACTTAGCAGACGATTCCTGGGAAAAGGCTTAGCGAGTGGATTATCGGTCCTAATGCCCATGCATAGATCAGCATTAATACGAGCCGCGGGGAATGCGAATAGCTTCATTAGAATATTGGAATGGCCGTGTATGTATATTCAGGAAATGTAGGGCAGATATATATTATTTTGAGGGATTTTCGCTTAGGTTATGGGTTTTGGGGGATTTATAGGGGGTTATTAAGTTTTTAGGGTATTTTTCGTTTTATTATATTTGGCGGAAGTGCTCGTTTAGATATCTTTAATTAATGTTAAACCATTAACCACTAAACTTTAAGGCCATAGAAGCCCTTCGTGACGTAAGGCTATCCGTCCGGTTCCGATTGTCGGTTTTTCCTATGAAAAATTAAGAAACCTATTCGCTCAAGGTTGACTTTAGTTTTCAGGTTTCGTTCCTTCACTTCCGGAACAGTCAATCGGACGTATAGTGTGACGTCACAGATAGCTTCTTTGACCTAATTAAATGAGTTGGACGTGGTTTTACTAAAGTAAACTTTCGTAATATGTGCTTAAAATTAGATGGATTTCATTGTTAGTTTAACAAGTAAAGAAAATAATTTTTCAACACTTTCGCTGCAAAAGATTGATTTGTTGCCGCGTAACTCGTCATATGAGTAGCATTATCGGTCCTAATGCCCACGCATAGATCAGCATTAAGGGAGAATGGGCGCGCTGCACCGGGTGTCTCCAAAGCAAAGTGCATCAGTGTTAATCCTATGGAGAAAAAAAAATATTTTCTCTGTCACATTTCTCCGGCTGTATTGAATATTTTTGCAAGCGGATTTTTTTGTGTGATAAATGTAGCTGACTTACAGGTCCCGACCTTCCCACTTTTTGAAATTGGTTCGAATATTTTTTTTATTTTCAATAAATATTTTTACACAAAATATTCGAAGCATTTTCAAAAAGTGGGAAGATAGAGATCTGTAAGTTATCTACATTTATCATTTAAAAAAAAACCGTTTGTAAAAATATTCAATACAACCAGAGAATTGTGGCAAAGAAAATATTTTTTCCCCCCATTGGATTAACACTGAGGCGCTTGAGTTTGGAGACCCCCGGTCCAGCGCGCCCATTCCACCTTAACATGAGCCGCGGGGAATGCGAAAAGCTTCATTAGATTATTGGAATGGTCGTGTATGTATATTCAGGAAATGTAGGCCGGTATATATTATGTTGAAGGATTTTGCTGCTTAGGTTATGGGGTTTATACTGCTTTATAGGGGGTTATTAATTTTTTGTAGGGTATTTTTGTAATGTTATACACTGTTAAAAATTTTGTGCTTGGTTTCACCATGATATTGGTTCCTAGTAGCTGCAACGGCTGAATGGTGAAACGTTCCACCATATTTTTGGTATTCGGTTGAACCATTTTTCAGGTTTTTGTTTCCAAATCCAGAAAAATGGTTCAACCAAACACCGAAAAAAAGGTGAAACATTTCACCATCCAGCCGTTGCAGCTACTAGGAACGAATATCATGGTGAAACCAAGCACAAAATTTTTAACAGTGTAGGCGGAAGTGCAAAGTTTGTTATTTTGGATAACATACATATTGTATGATATAAGACTCTCTTAAAAAAAATATCCTGTATTTACCTCCCTAAATGGAGTAGTCCACTTCCGTCCTCTTGTGCAAAGGGCATGTTTCAGGTGTTGAGTGGCAACCGAAATGTCGAATGAAAATAAATCCTTACTCTTGTTTCGATTGGTGAATCTATGTAACTGGGAACAGAACACCATTCGGAGCACAGATCGAAGGAACTGGAAGGAGTTACGTTACCTGAAACAATCAAATACCTATTGTGATTACCTTATTGCATTCGTCTTAAAACTATGGGGGCTGGGGAGCCCAGTCGGTTAGGCGCTCGCTTAACATGCGAAAGGTCCCAGGTTCGGGTCCGGGTATCGCCAAAATAACTGCCGACCTATAAACGGCCCGTGCATTCAAAAATGGCCGACGAATAATACCCCGTGTGGAGGGAGTACACGTTAAAATACGCTCGAAAGTACCAACGCTGCGTACGATGTCGCCCTTAACGGTTGCGTTGGGTGCCAACTCAGGTGTCGGCTCGTCACTTGACTGTGGTTCTAAAATACGACGCCCGTCGCCAATAGCCCTCGTGTAGCTCTTGTGCGACTATAATTCAAACTAAACTAAACTTAAAACTATGCCATTAATTATAGAATACCAACCATTTTGAAAAGAACCTAACCCTTTGACAGAACCACAAACGACCAAACCCTCACACAAACCTCATTCGTGCATCCCCCCCCCCAAATTAACAAGTTCTTATCGCATCATGCTCGATACACTTTTTAATACACCAAACGATAATATGGAGGAGGAAGGGACGAACTCCCCGCAAACGATAGAAAGAGGCACTCGAAGCTACAGCAGACGATATTTTGCAAAGTACTCGAGATATACTTCAAGTGCTGCCGTCAGCAAAATCCAAAGAGCCCCCCCCCCCCCTTCTCCTCCCCCTGAGGGGTCTCTTCTCTTAGAAAGGGTTGCCGACGTGCCCGATTTTTATGGCCGAGTTTAGTGGATTTATTGTGGCATCATCGGTGGGGTTTTTATTATGGATTTTGTGTGAGGCGACAGTGGGGTTTTATTGTGAAGGTAAATTAGTGAGAGTTGGTGTTTGAAATATACGAATAGGTGATAGGGGGTAGAGATGTCCGAGTATATTTCGGTCGGCAATGAGTTTGTGATACTGATTTACAGAGTAAGTTAAGGTTTCCTAACTTAGCAAAAAATTTTAAACATAATAAGATATTACGGCACAGAAACATTACAGTCCCTGGACAAATTTTTAGACGCACTGTATTTTTTTTAGTAATTTTATGTTTCTTAAGAGTTTTTATGCAATAATGGTATATTTAAACTACAATATTATTGATTGGCAGAAAAAAAGTATCCCTCTGTTGGATTGGCGGGGTAATAGCCCTGATATGAACCCAATTGAAAATGTGTGGGGGCTGATGAAAAGAGAAGTGGCTAAAGATGTGATTACCAACAAAGTCCAGCTCCTAGAAAATATTATTTATGTGTGGAATCATCATCCTCAAATGCAGGAGACAGTAAAGTCTTGCATTGATAGCATTCCGCACAGAATTAAAGCTTTGATAGCGGCTAAAGGTGGCTCAACTAAATATTGACTTTTACTAACATTAATTTCACTTTTCTTTAAAACGTAATAAACTTATGCTTTTCTAAAGGAATGCTGTTTTCTTTATGTCAAATAAATCGGTAATTGATTGGATAATATAAAAATAAAAACAAATCAATTTAAAATAATAAAACGGTACAATATCACCCGGTAATTAATATTTTACATGAAATCTTGCAGTGCGTCTAATAATTTGTCCAGGGGCTGTATGAAAATGAGTATATAGGGATTTTTTCAAAGTACAGTATAACTCCCATTGTCTGAAGCGTTGCTGATTAACCGAATTTCAGAAAAAAAATTCCACCCTGAATTCTATTTCTGAACTGCCCATCCCATTAAAAAAAAAAGAAGGAAATCGTAATTTTTAGCCAATTTTCGAAAATTTAATTTAACCTTATTTGGTTGGGTTGTTGCTGATATTTATGCTAACAACTCATGTCAATTTTTTGGAATAACGATCGCCAATTTGTCGATAAACTCGCCGACACGGTCACCCCCTCCAAACCCACATCCGATTCCCCTCCAACATGAAAGGGGGCGCAATACAGGTGTGTGCAAATGTAGGGGGTTCTGCGACCTCAAAAAATCGTGCAAATTTGAAAATAGCTGCCTTTAATGAAACCGCCCCAACCCCTCGTGAAAATTCGACACGCCCTCTTAAACCCAACACCCCCATGTCCCTGGTGGCCAAAGGTTGCCGTTTTTTTTATTTAAATAAAATGATGCCAAGGTAGGGAAAATTAATTCCCGTTTCACATGTTCCGCTAATATTTGGTGAAAGATGATGATGTTAAGTCAATTGGATTTTCAGATGCGACTTAAGAAAAACCCGTACCTACGATTTATATGCTGATTAAGTGGTAATGTTAAAGGACTTTGAAGTGTGTGAAACATTTGCTGCCACAGTGCAGCTGCGATACACATTGCACGACTTGATTGAAAACGCCGGTAAAACCGAAAGTACTGTTTTCGCTTCCATTGAATGTGGACGATTGAATGACCGGGCATTGCCAAAATAACTTGCCGACCTATAAACGGCCTGTGCAGCCGAAAAGTCCGACGAATAATACCCCGTGTAGAGAAGTTCACGATTAATATGCTCTAAAGACACTTCGCCTCGTACGAAGTCGCCATTAAAAGTTGAATTGAGTACCCAGTCAATTTAAACTTTATTTTTTAAAATAAAGTTAAAATCACTTTTTAAACATCTAAGAATGCAAACGTGAAGAATTTAGGGTCCATTTATTTCATAAAATTTTTTGGGAGTGAAATTTATTTTACCATGTTTTTCATATTTTCATTTAATTAAAACAAACATTATTTAATTTTTCAAAAGACATGATTCTTCCATCTAACGATAAATAAGAGCGAGCTCAACTTAGTGAGCAAAAAGAAACGCAAGCTGTTGATTCCAAATGGAATCATTGGGCGTGAAAGGGTTTAAACCATGCGTTCCCCTAATTGTTGTGAGCAGTGTACAATACGACTCCAAAGTCGTCTGTCTCTCGCCTTCGCTTTCGAATTTTTGGCCATCAACAGTTTCATAGCGAGCGCACTTTTCTGTCATATTTTTGCTAGAAAACTAAGGTTTGGCAAGCACCACTTATGTTACATTTTTGTTCAAAACTTCTGTATAAGATGCAACAGTGAATCATAGGTGCAAAGAACGAAGCTTTTTGAACGATGGAAGCTGGTATGACGTTTCTCACATTTAGAACAAACAACATTTTTACGTAAGTTACTCCGGTAACCGCTTGGACCCTATAGATCTCTGCCTATCAAATTTATCACACAACTACCCTGAATGATGGCAAATCTATGAGACAATTCATCGCCAAATCTGGAACTCTCAATTCAGTGACCCTTCGCCTCCCCTCTAATCCGATAAAGCTATTCCAAAATCTGGCAAGTCTTAAAAAGAAGCGAATTAACCTAGGGGAGGGGATTCAAATACACGTATTAAATGAACACCCCCTATAAACTAAATAAACTGTTTGCAGGTCCGGAGTTTCATGTGAACCACTCCCCATACTGAAATAAGAGGACCGAAAACCGATTATTGTATTACCAGGTTAAAGTTTAAATGCGGGGGAAGGGGGTTCTTTAACCCCCGTAACCGGCTCAGGTTCTGAAATCGAACACCGAAATGGTTTTAAGTTTCCATATTGGATTTAAGAGATGGAAGCTACCGAGTTTTAAATGCAATAGGCTACTAAGTACGATAGCGTTAAATAGTTATTTAAGCCAACTAGTGCCGAAAATAATACTTCATTAAGCGAGTGGCTTTTATTTCACGAGACCGTAGGTCGAATGAAATAATGACAAGAGCTTAATAAAGTATTATTTGGCACGTGCTTGCTTACAATATTTTTATAATAATAACGTGCAAAAAAGTATTTCTACCAATGAGTGATTTTCATGACATCATTTAATTTCCATGGCGATATTCGACAATGAAAAAGTAATGAACCATTAGAAATAAGTGAGTTTCATGACATCATTTTGTTTCCATGGAGATATTCATGACATCATTTTGTTTTTCTAACAATCAGATACTCTTTTTTTACTTTACCGCAACTAGTGACGAAAGTACTACTTTCGGCACTATCTGTGACGTAAGCACGTAAAGTGTCATTTTCGCAACGATTTATGAATGAATATGATATAAAATAAAGTGAACTTTTTTGCATGATATTATAAAAAGGTAATTTAATTTAATAAACGCTTTTTATAGGACGAGGAGAAATATTTATTTATTTATTACTACCATACAGAACAAGTTCATTTACAGGTAGAGGACTAAAACAAGATAGATCACACATACAAAAAACTAAAAGGGAACATAAAAAGAAATACAAGGAATAACAATATTAAAATACAAAAAGCCTGTAAGGTCAATCGTAAAATATGGATAAAACAGAGCAGCCAGCAAAAAGTGTACAAAAAGAAAAAAAAATCAATGGGACAAGATAGCATCTTTTCTGAAACTCAATATAAGATATACTCAGTATACATACAAATAAAATTAGACAAATAAGGAAATGATGTCACATTTTAGCTTAAGAAAAGTATCAAAGAAAATATCGCTATGTGAGGTCAGATTATTTACTAGGATATATTTAATTAATAAATGCGCCGCTCAAGTCAAATAAGTTCTTCCCCTAGTTTGTAGTCAAACAAAATGTTTTTAACTATTGAGTCCAAAATTTGGGGTTTCATAGGAAAATGTAAAAAATGTCTACTCTGTTAACATTAAATAAATCAGTTATTTGTAAATAAGTAAATTTAAATAATTGCTCTAATTATTGTTCTTATAATTAAGAAGTAGTACTCTTAAAAAGAGTGTTCACTCCTATAAATGCATTTGCGTTTATCGTGATTAAAAGCTTTTGGTTAACGAGGATTCAGTATACCAAAGCAACAAGATTGATAAAAATTTAGATTTTTTTTTGGCGTTGGTTGTATAAAATTAACTGTTTTAAACAACCTCTGGTATGTTTTTCCAAAGTTTCAAATAATTGGAAAATATATTTCTCATAAAAGAACCCCTTATATTTCAACTTCTCCTGAAATGTTCCACCATCATTTAAGTTGTGGCCTCAGTAACCCCCAGTCTACCAAAAGGATCCTCAAGGAGGAGATGAGTTACCTCGGCTTATATACTACTATTAATGTTGTAAACTAGAATAGTGGTAGGAACGTGGCCTTAAATCACCGCCACCTAGTTCTTGATTGCATATTGAGGTTACGTGTAACCCACAGTCTACCAAAAGGATCCTCAAGGTGGAGATGAGTTACCTCGGCTTATATAATATTATTAACATTTTAATCTTGAATAGTGGTAGGAAAGTGGCCTTAAATCAGCGCCACCTAGTTGTTGATTGCATATCGAGGTTGCGTGTGTGGTGAACCACCACAAAATCTTTATTGGAACTATGAATTAATTTATGTCCACTCTGTTACTTTATTTTGGTCGAAGCCATGTATAAATGTTTTTTTATTTATTTAAAACTTGATGCACTCTCATTATATGCAAATGAATCTTAAATAAATATTGGCTAACTGTATTTATTGTAACGAATATGTATTTTCAAAGGTATGTTAGTAGTAACATTAAAATCTCTAATTTGAAAATTATTTTAATTAGGGTGACCAAACTTACTGCATTTTGATCTACAGTTTTGTTTGTTAGCTTCCACACTACGTTTGTAACGTAAAAAGTGGATAGTATTATAATCATTCAGTCCGTCTGTCTGTCCGTCACCCACTTTCATAGCCCAAACTACAAATGCTACGGACAAGTGTGATACGTCAAAAAATTCAGCTCATCGAAATTAGAATACATTGAAAATTTCAGAAAAGAATTCGAATTCGAAGTACTTCAATTATTTAAAAAAACTGCAAAATTTAATGCTCATTTAAAAAGCATAGAAGCCATTTTTATTAGAATTTAATCACCATTGCCATCGCAACAATCGCTCGAGACACTTTAATTCTTTAAGACAATACATTAAAATAAATTTATTTTTGCGACATCGATCAGTTTGAAATGACGTCAAATATATTTCACTACGAGATTCTTTGTACGTTGATATGAAATGTTTTCATTCTATTTAAAAGCGAGGAATATTACATATTTATTCTTTGAAATATAAATTACTTTTTGCAAACGATAAGTAATAATTATTGAATTTTCGAAATAAAATAAATGAAACTAGCCAAATGTAGCATGTAAATGTTTAATATAGAATATCAATGCTGTGTTTGTCGCCCTTTTCTTTTTTTCCATCTCATCACATTGGTTTTGAAAATTTTACAAATTATCTCCATTCTTTATGTCGCATTTTTTTTGTCAATAAAAGTAACTAAAGTTATGATTTTTGACATTTTAACTATGATTCCATTTTCGAAAAACTAATATCTGAAATAAATCTGGTCAGTCTCATTTTGATTTCATTACAGAACCTAAAAAAACTAAACTCCTCGGCGCAACAGCGCATTACTGGGCCAAGGCCTGCCGTGCCCAATTCAGCTTTCGTGACCAAGGGCTCTGGGGTGCAAGGCATATCTCCCGGTTAGGTGGTCAACCTCACGCGGGACCTCCAGTGTTTAGTTCCCAAGCATGCTTGGTCCTCATTTTATCGACCCAATTAAGGGATGAAAGGCTGATTGAACCCCGCTCAATCCGGGATTCGATCCCCGGACCTGTGATAAATATTGACCCAGTTAATATATTTTTCTGAATGTCTTTTAAATAAACTTTTCCCAACTTTTTCTTCACCACGGATCAACGCACCTCCAACTTACCTAACCCTTAAATTTACAACCCCACTATTACTCAATTTTACAACTTCCTCCCACTATAAACTTTCACACAACCCCCCCTAGACCCACAGTGGGGTTAAGCACCGAAAAAAGAAATTTCTTACCTTTTTAACTACCTATAAAAAAGTACCTTAAACCGCACTTTGTTGAATGTACTGGCACACCTTGGTTAAGGTCAGGGTAAACAGAAAAGAACCATAAGACTTTTAAGTAAAATTGGCATTCATAACTCTAAAAACACATAATATTTTTTTCTTTCTCATTTTTAAAAAATAACAAGTAGGTTTGTAACAGAATCTGTCACTTTACCCGCTTCCACTCAACAGTTGTGTTTAACAGGTAAAGAGGCGACAAACACAGCGTTAATATTCTATATTAAACATTAACATGCTACATTTGGCTAGTTTCATTTATTTTATTTCGAAAATTCAATAATTATTACTTATCGTTTGCAGAAATTAATTTATATTTCAAAGAATAAATATGTAATATTCCTCGCTTTTGAATAGAATGAAAATACTTTATATCAAAATACAAAGAATCTCGTAGAGAAATATATTTGATGTGTCATTTCAAACTGATCGATGTCGCAAAAATAAATTTATTGTAATTTATTGTCTAAAAGAATTAAATTTTCTCGGGCGATTATTGCTAATGGCAATGATGATTAAATTCTAATAAAAATGGCTTCCTATGCTTTTTAAATGATCATTCATTTTTGCAGTTTTAAATAATTGAAGTACTTCGAATTCGATTTCTTTTCTGAAACTTTCAATGTATTCTAATTTCGATGCGTTGAATTTTTTGACGTATCGCACTTGTCCGTAGCATTTGTAGTTTGGGCTATAAAAGTGGGAGACGGACAGGCAGACAGACGGACTGAACGATTATAATACCTTCTACTTTTTACGTTATAAACGTAGTGTGGAAGCTAAAAGTGATTATCGCAACAACTTTTATCATTCAATAAAAAACATTAAGCTGGTCTACACGGAATAGGGACAAGGGGGGTCTACACCTAATGTGCATTTTTTTATTTCATTTATTTTTCCCATTTAAAAAGCTTTTTTAAAATGTGACTTATACTACAATTACATAGAATTGGCCTAAAGTAATACCCTAAAAACATTTTTAAAAAAATCTATCAAAACTATCTGTGCGAAAACCACTTTTGTTTTAGAACCAGCACCTTCCAAATTGTGTAGAAAATACAAAATTTTCATTTCGTATTTGTTATCAAATCGCAAAACTTCCATTACCTTTTATATCATATTAGGTAGTTGTAATTAATAAATTTCTTATTTACGTATTTGCTGCTCAATACAACATAAAGCCATTTGGATTAACGAAATCAAGTTGACCCCCCCCCCTCCCCTCTTTGACGTGTTAACCCCCCAAAAAATAAATTGCTGGACGATATATCTTAGATATTCAGTCGATTTTTCCCAGGTGTGATCAAATTTTAGGTCAGATTTCACAAACAACTAAACCTAACCCCCCGTGGGTGAGAGGTGTTGCGTATATTTATGACTTGGGGTTGGGGCACGATTACGTTCCATATTTGGCGCTTTATTGCCTTTTTGGTGGTATCAATTTTTTTTATATGTAGAAGAGAAAAGTGTGTGTCTACTAATAGCTATTTTGTTTATAAGATGGAGAGATTATCATTAATAGATTATTAGAATATTAAAGGGAAACGGTTATGGCCTATTTTTGGTTTTTTATTGCCTTTTTGGCGCTATTTGGTTTATTACAATATAATTATTTTGTTTTGATATGGTAGAAGATAAGTGTGTGTTTCCATTAATAACAATTTTTGGTTAAATAAGACGGATAACTAATAGTTAAAAGATTGATACAAAAATAATATTAACAATTTCGGTGTAATTGTGGCGCTTTATTGCCTTTTTGGCGCTATTTAGTTTATTGTTTTACAATTACTTTGTTTTGGTATGTAGAAGAGGAAAATGTGTATCTATTAATAGCTATTTTTGTTTATAAGACGGAGAAGTTATAGTTAATATATTAATAAAAAATAGAATAGTGTATTACTTTTTATTAAATTCGATTATTAAACAATTGTTAGAAATAGCTTACTTAAAGCTATTAAATTCAGGAAAAATCATAAAGTATGAAGCTGAGACAGTTGGCTGCCCCAAATTATAAAATTTCACAGGCAATTTAAAATTCAACAGTGTTCGAAAAAAAATTCCCGGGGGTTAATTTTTATATGTTTGCCATAGACTGTCTCTCTTATACATATGAACAAATAATACAAAGTTTTTTAAATTATACGTTAAAAAGAATTTAAATTATAGGTTAAAAAGAATTTAAATTATAGGGTTAAAAAGAATTTAAATTATATTTTAAAAAGAATTTATATTATAGGTTAAAAAGAGTTTAAATTATATTTTAAAAAGAATTTATATTATAGGTTAAAAAGAATTTAAATTATAGGTTAAAAAGAATGTAAATACATTTCGCAATAGTGAATAATAACCAACAAGCAAACACAATAAAAAAAATCTCAGTTATGACAAATTTTCTTATTGGCGACTTTGGCGATTTTTACAATTTTATGTTCAACTTCCCCCTTCTAAGAAAAAGCGTGAGAAAACCCTCTTTTTCTTAGGGGGTGGGGTATATTTTATGACTTGTAGTTACGACCAGATTTATAACGGATTGTATCGTGTGAATGATGGTTAGTAAATCGGACGTAATATTGTTGTCTCATTGTAAATGTAACGTCATGCATTTTTGGCTGCAAGTCGTTAAAGCAATATTAATAGACATGGGCCCGTAAGTGTGAGTTATTCTTTTTATTGATGCGCATCTTAATGGCTAGGTTTACATTCGAGGTTTTGAAAGCATGGACATCAATGTTCATAATTCGAAAATAGGTAGCAGATAAAAAAAAAATGAACGAATACATCTATCGCCATTAAGAGGGATTGTCAGTCCCATAGAGCTAATGCATTAGTTTTGGAATCAAAACATCTGGAAAAGTATTGCTTTGCCTAGTTATCTCTTTTTCCCCAGGTATGGGGGAATCAACAAACAATCGAATTGAAACAAATTTGAAACGAAAATGTTATCTAGTTATATAATTATGTATTTTTGAAATTTTAAAATGCCAAAAATGTACAGCAGATGGTGACACTATTTTAAAACTTTATCAATTAATAATTAAATAACCGGATGTTATTTTCTTTTCAATTCTGTTTTAAATTGATGTTATGATGAAGCCTAAACCTGGTAAAAATAGGATAACATGGCAAATAAATTCTTTTGCAAAAGTTGTGATTTCAAAACTAATGCATTCTGAGAAAAAGGTACACGCACAAGTTTTTCAAATTCGTTTTCCGAGTAACTTAATTTGTCCTAAATAAATTGTTCAAGGCAATGGTTTTTATTTGTAGTGGACAATGGTTATTTTTTGTCTTATATTTTGTGTACTGAGGTAAAATTAATCAGAAAGCTCATTTATGGGTGGAATTTTTTTTTACCAACTCTCGTTAATGAGTTAATCTATACCAATACTAATTACATGTATACCAACCGAGGACGCACCACCATACCGGTCCCTAAACACATCCTAGCCCTTCAATTCCAATCGCCATCAACTCCGCTTGATTGACAACTAGATTAACACTTTCGGTGTTAAAACAAGGATGTTTCATCCATATCAATCCCCAAATGTAATGGACAAGACATATGAAAAGAAGTTAAAGGTATGAGATGTATAAACACGTCAATCTACGAGCGAAACGAGCTTTAATGTGTTGTTGTCGTCTTCTGAATAGCTGATCTTAAAAAAGGGTCAAGTATGAAGGATAGTTTCCCTCTACATTTCTTTGTCTTTATTTATTAGTAAAAGAGGAAAGGTGTAGGGAAATCTTCCATATTTTTTTGGTCGTCTTTTGAATAAGCTAATGGTAAAAAAAGGTCAAGTATGTATATAGAAGAGTTTTCCCTCTACATTTCTTTCTCTTTATATTTTAATATAAAAGACGGGCGTAGGGAAATATTCCCTACATTTTTTGTCGTCTTTTGAATAAGCTAATGGTAAAAAAAAAGGTCAAGTATGTAGGAGCGTTTTCCCGCTACATTTCTTTCTGTTTATATTTTAATATAAAAGAAGGGTGTAGGGAAATTTTCCATTATTATTTTTTTATATTTAGTACTTCATTTTGTAAGGGAGGAAGTGATAACTTGTTTTTATAGTGTTGAACACGCGCCTGAAAGTCAAAGATTGTTTGGTTTTTAATTATTGGACTGTTTGATGCTGGTTTTGTATGACTGAAATGTGAAGGATTTGACTGTGGCTACTGAAAAATGTTTTCCCTTTAGATAAAACCTATTATGGAACCTTCTAAAGATATATTTGAAGGGTCTAGTATACTAAAAGCCAGAGAAATGAAATTAATAAAGGTTTGGATATACATTTATTGCACATTTATACAGTCCCTGGACAAATTATTAAACGCACTGTATTTTTTTTAAAGTAATTTTATGTTTCTTAAGAGTTTTTATGCAATAATGGTATATTTAAACTACAATATTATTTATTTTTATTTAAAAGAATTGTTGTAGACTACATATTTGAATTTATTTTTAGCATATGGCTCCTACAAATGGCCTATTAGATATGGCCTTCCAGCTCCTAGAAAAGATTATTTATGTGTGGAATCATCATCCTCAAATGCAGGAGACAGTACAGTCTTGCATTGATAGCATGCCGCGCAGAATTAAAGCTTTGATAGCGGCTAAAGGTGGCTCAACTAAATATTGACTTTTACTAACAGTAATTTCACTTTTCTTTAAAACTTAATAAACTTATGCTTTTCTAAATTAATGCTGTTTTATGTATATCAAATAAATCGGTAATTGATTGGATAATATAAAAATAAAAAACAAATCAATTTAAAATAATGAAATGGTACAATATCACCCGGTAATTAATATTTTACTTGAAATCTTGCAGTGCGTCTAATAATTTGTCCACGGACTGTACATTGACGATATTTGCCTTGTAAATAACGGTACAATTAAAGTAATGCTGCAATCTTATGAATGGGGTATCGATAATTAAACAAATCATTTTTATAACTAATTTTACATTTTAATGATTAAAAAAAATCGTCCGGTTTGGAGGGAGCCTAATGTGAAAAAATATTTCACTCCAAACAACAGTTACAGGAATAAATAGGATTAAGAGTTTCGGTAAATAAACAACAACATTGAACTGCATCTATACAAGAACATTTTACACTGTACCAAATTAAAACCCAGGTAACAACAATAAACCTATTTAACGACTGCAATGTCCTTGTCCACCCGTGACCTCCAATTTCCCCCAGAACTTTCCCTCCTTAACTCTCGACAGTCGAGCCTCGTAATTGCTCATTTTATTGGGCAGTAAATTGAGGCCGAAAAGCGACGAAAATGCTCAATCCGTCTACTTTAGCACGTTTCGGCCATTCCGAATTTCACTTTTCGCCGGCGAAATGAATTTTTGAGGCGTAGTTTATGAACTTTGCGATGAGTTATTGCGCTGTGGTTGTGTCTTAATACATTTTAATGCCCTGGAGAGTTGGTTCTAGAGGTTGGAGTGCGGTTGGCTTGTTAAGAATTACTTTGTGTCAGCAGTTTGAAATTTGTGTTTGAGTATTTGTGAGTTAAAATAAATTTATTATTTATACCAAAGACATACATTACAAAAACAAGCAAACAATAACAAACAGCCGACCCGACGGCGCAACGGTTAGGGAGCTAGCCTTTGGAGCCTCTGGGTTCGGGTTCGAATCCTGGTAAGGCATGGATGTTTATGTTTGTAGAGTATATGCAGGAGTACGTGCTCGTTAAATCTGTTGGGTCCGAAAGTCCTGTGGGCGGTCATTGCGCAGTTTTCCACGGGTACAGGTCCCTGGAGACTATTTCCCTTCAGGCACATGTCTAAATTGTAGAGGTGGCGATAGATGGCAGCATCTAACACATATGTGTGTGTATGTCGTGTCCGTCCTTCTTGACGATGGTTTAAAAGCGGGTCTTTGTGACTAAGCACACAAGCCTGAAAATATATGTCTACCAACCAACTTTCAACAAACAGTCGTATTGAAAAAACAAACACACAAGCCACCCAATAATAAAAAACGTACTTCAAATCAATATGCGCATTTAACCGTTTCCCAAATTGCCGGTTCTCAATTGCGATTTGTACTGATAAATAACGCAGAAAAATTAATTTATAGTTAAACTCATAGTTTCCTTGCACAGAAGCCACGGCCATGGGCGGAGCTATAAAACGCGCGGAGCAATCAGATGAAGAGAAAATTTCATCCGTTTTATTATGTCTCTATCTGATTTCTCCACGCGTTTTATCGTTCCGCCCATGGTCGTGGCTTCTGTGCAAGGAAACTATGTGTTTAACTATAATTAAATTACAATTGCCCAGGGTAGAGGAAATGCACGTTAAATATGCTTGGAATTCCCTACTCTGACGTCTAAAACGGATATTGGCGATACGATAAATTGAACTTGTAGCTGCCTCATACGTAACCCACCAAGTTTACCAAAAGGATCCTCAAGGTGGAGATGAGTTACGTCGGCTTTTATACTACTGTTTTCGTTGTTAACTAAATTACTGGTAAGAACTCAGTGGTAAATCAGCGCCATCTAGTGTGGATAGTATCTTGAGGTTGCGCATGTGATGAACAGCCACAAACTCACTATCCTTCCAAAACACAGAGCACACAAACTTTATCACCTATTATCACTACACTACCAAAACAAGCTAACATTAACAAAAGTTGCCTTGTTAAAAACAAAACACACAAACCACCCAATAAAAAAATTTCAAATAAATGGGCATTTAACCGTTTCGGAAACATAAACTGCAGGTTGGTGCCATAATTGCCAAACCTTCCGACTAATAATACGCAGTTTGGAGAGTGTGCGAGTTAAATATTCTCCGAATAAGTACGAAAATCGTCATAGCATCAAAATAGTTGAAAAGAAAAAGTTTAAAAGTAGAATATCTATCTGGTTATGTAAACATCGATTTTTGAGTTTTAAAATGCCCTAAAAAATTTCGAAGAGGCCGACACTATTTTTAAAATTTATCAATGAATTATAAAAAACGATTTTCTTATTAGTTTTATTTTGACGTTATAACGATTCTTGAACCAAAAAAATATTTGCATGGCATTGCTAAACTTTAGCAGAAGTTGTCATTTCTTGTTTCTTAGTTATTATTTCAAAACTAATGCTTTAGCTCTCTCTCTATGGGACTGGCCAACGACTGAACATCCCACTATAGCAAAAAAAAAACAATAATAACGGTATTTTTTTTAAATATTGAAAATAATATGTTATTTTATCACAAGTTCCAACACGAAAAAAATTAAAAATTTAAATAAAACAACAAAACCAACTGAATAGATTATAAACAATGAAAACAAAAAACGATAACGATTTATTAGGACCACCCTAAGAACGATACTGATAATGCTAATTTCAAGCTTGAAAAGACGCTTGCGCATGCGCATTCAAGCTCATCGAACCACCACAGAAAAAAAAAATACAAGTTTTTATTTTTTTGTTGGCAGCAGTCTGGCATGACGAAAAAGAACGTCTTTATCCTCGTTAGCGCGTTCGAACGTTCTAAAATAATAAATAAAAGAAAAACGTTCCATGGAATCAACCAGCACCCTTCATTAATTTCGTCACGACCAAAGTCGTCAATTTGGCGTGTTTTTTTATTATTTTTCTTTTTAAATGCAAAACAATGCCACTACCATTAAATCAGTTTGTTACAGCACAAAAGGTGTAAGTCTGAAAATGAGATTTTTTCAAAATTAATTTTACAGTTTTAAAGTTTTAGGTTAAAAACCTTTTAGCTACTCTGGCTTTTAAAGGTTGTTGCTTTTTGCGTTTTAACAACTACAGTACGTCGATAATGTAAAAAAAGTATAATACATAATTTCCTGGTCAGTTTGTTAACCCCATTTCTTCCACCAAACAGCAAATACTAAGTGATAAGTGAGAAATATCAAATTAAATAGGGTTCATTCTAATTTTTCAGAACTGTACTCAGCGTAGGAGGTTGTTAGGAATTTGAAAATTAATTATGGGATTGTTTCAGGTGATATAAATCTGTTGTTTTCAATTTTGCATTTTCTGAAATTTCATTGGTTGTTTCGATTTCACTCTCAAACTGAGCGTTGCTTTTATCTGCCTATAATCTATTTTAGAGTTCTTAATCGATTAGAAACTTAATTGATTTTAATTCGATGAAATTCGTACTACGGAAAGCGTTACCGAAACGTCAAAGTTGTCGGAAACCTTTGGTTGGTTGGTAGACTTATATTTTCAGGCTTGTGTGCTTGGTCACGAAGTCCCGCTTAAAAACTTTCGTCAAGAAGGACGGACACGACATACACACACATAAAAGACAGATGCTGCCATCTATCGCCACCTCTACAATTTAGACATGTCCCTGAAGGGAAGGGAAATAGTCTCCAGGGACCTGTACCCGTGGTAAACTGCGCAATGACCGACCACAGGACTTTCGGACCCAACAGATTTAACGAGCACGTACTCCGCAAATACTCGGTGGGTCTTCAAAGGTGTCGAGGCTCGATAGCAGGACTTTCCGATCACGAGACCGAGATCTTAACCACTAGGCACCCCTCGGCCCCACCTTTGGTTTAGATGATATTTTGTGTTATGCTGGAAAATTAAGCGAAATTGTGTGACAGCAATCAAACCTAATTTAACAGAGAACGGGGGGCCGGGATAGCCTGGTCGGTAAGGTCTTGGACGGGCATACCTAAGGTTGCGAGTTCGAGTTCCGCTGCCTTCCGAAGACCTCCGTGTACGCTAATGGTGACTGGTGCACGTTAAATCCGTCGTGGTCACAAAGTTCTCCAAGTTCCCATACCAAATCAATACCTCTGGGGTTGACAAGTCAATTCTGGGGATCCTCTAGTTGACCTCTGTCTCTAAAAAAATTAGATGGATCCACTTATGTGTGTGTTGTGTCTGTCTTACTTGACGAAGGTTTATAAGCGGGTCTCTAACCAAGCACACAAACCTGAATATATACACTCTTAAAACAAACGAGCGGTTTTAACTCAGTCTGGGTTAATTTCCACTCCTTTCCGGTGCCGAAAATGCACTTCCCCTATATGAGTGTATTTCACTCTTTTTGCGGAGTGGGTAAAATAAATAAAAGAAAACAATCTACGTCCTACACTCTTATAACGAGCAGTTTTAACTCAGTCTGAGTTAATTCCCACTCCTTTCCGGTGCCGAAAATGCACTTCTCCTATAGGAGTGAATTTCACTCTTTTTCGGAGAGGGTAAAAGAAATAAAAGAAAACAATCTGTGTCCTACACTCTTAAAACGAGCGGTTTTAACTCAGTCTGAGTTAATTTCCACTCCTTTCCGGTGCCGAAAATGCACTTCTCCTATAGGAGTGAATTTCACTCTTTTGTTTTAAGAGTGTACACTCTTAGAACGAGCGGTTTTAACTCAGTCTGAGTTAATTCCACTCCTTTCCGGTGCCGAAAATGCACTTCCCATATAGGAGTGGATTTCACTCTTTTGTTTTAAGAGTGTATGTCTACCAATCAATACTGTTGCCACTCGTGTTTTTATTCAGTTTTCACAACTCACACTAAAATTTAGAAAATAGAACTTGCCTTACTTTAATTCAAAAGTAAGAAATAACGATGACAATAAAAAATTAATATTTTGAAGAAAAAAAAATAATTCAAACGATATAGAAACACAAGAACAATGAAAAAAAAAGGCAAATGGCGTGTGGAGGGGAGGGGAGCTATGAAGAAAACCGGAAGGAAAATATGGGTGGAGGGAATAAAAAAAAAATATGAATTATTAAAAAGGAACTATGTACTGAAACGTCATTTTAAAAAATACTTATTTGACTTCGTGTTAAGTTTAACTTAGTTAAGTGTTAAATTTGACTTAGTGTTAAAGTAAAATTTAAGAACCTAGAACTATTCATACTATATAACTACTTTTAAATTTACACTCTTAATAAATTGTAAGCTTGGTTTCACTGGCTGATATTTAAATTTTCAACATTCTTTAAATAAAAACGAATAATTAACCCAACGTGAAATCCAGTATAGCATAAATTAAAAAATAACTAAAAGTTTTGTTTCAAAAATAATTTTAATGTTTGCAAATCTACATTTGAAATTTATTTTATCCATTATTATATCTATAAGCGATAGAAAAAAACCCTTTAATTAACTATATTGTTTTTTTAACTATGCATAACAAATTTGTAACTATCATTTTAATGTACTGTAATATTTATATACAAGTAGGTTTGTAACAGAATCTGTCACTTAACCCGCTTCCACACAACAGTTGTGTTTAACAGGTAAAAAGGCGACAAACACAGCGTTGATATTCTATATTAAACATTTACATGCCAAATTTGGCTAGTTTCATTTATTTTATTTCGAAAATGTAATAATTATTACTTATCGTTTGCAAAAATTAATTTATATTTCAAAGAATAAATATGTAATATTCCTCGCTTTTAAATAGAATGAAAACATTTCATATCAACGTACAAAGAACCTCGTAGCAAAATATATTTGACATCATTTCAAACTGATCGATGTCGCAAAAATAAATTTATTTTAATTTATTGTTAAAAGAATTAAAGTTCCTCGGGCGATTGTTGCTAATGGCAATGGTGATTTAATTCTAATAAAAATGGTTTCCTATGCTTTTTAAAAAAATGAGCATTCAATTTTGCAGTCTTTTAAATAATTGAAGTTGTTCGAATTTTAATTCTTTTCTGAAATTTTCAATGTATTCTAATTTCGAGGTGCTGAATTTTTTTTGACGTATTACACTTGTCCGTAGCATTTGTAGTTTGGGCTATGAAAGTGGGTGACGGACAGACAGACGGACTGAACGATTATAATACTTTCCACTTTTTAGGTTATAAACGTAGTATGGAAGCTAATACTAAGCTTTTAATATAGCGATTTATCCGAAACATTAAGAGCAGATGCTGAACTACATTTCGGAAGAATACAGGCGTTGCGCCTTCACACAATTTTTGTTTGCATTACTTTTGGTTCGCAGTACAATTTTTGTATTGTTTCAACATAACTTGCAATAACTCGGGAAAATATATATATTTTTTTGGATTGAAAGTCAACACAAGTATTTTCTCAGTTTAGATTACTTATTGACGAGCGTGAAAAATATTTGCTCATTCCCGTAGTACAGTCCCTGGACAAATTATTAGACGCACTGCAACATTTCATGTAAAATATTAATTACCGGGGGATATTGTACCGTTTTATTATTTTAAATTCATTTGTTTTTAATATTATCCAATCAATTACCAAATTTATTTGACATCAATAAAACAGAATTCATTTAGAAAAGCAAAAGTTTATTAAGTTTAAAAGAAAAGTGAAATGAATGTTAGTAAAAGTCAATATTTAGCGGAGCCACCTTTAGCCGCTATCAAAGCTTTCATTCTGCACGGCATGCTATCCATGCAAGACTGTACTGTCTCCTGCATTTGAGGATGATGATTCCACACATAAATAATCTTATAATAAATAATTAATATAAACTAATCTTAATCATAATTATCTTAAAATAAATACAAATATGTGGTCTACAACATTTTTTTGAAACAAAAATCAATAATATTGTAGTTTAAATATACCATTATTGCATAAAAACTCTTAAGAAACATAAAATTACTATAACAAAATACAGTGCGTCTAATAATTTGTCCAGTGACTGTATAGCCATAGTTCAGTTTAACGCGGTTAGTCTTAATTATTTGATCCCTTGGTTCTTTTCAGACAAACTCGGCTGAATTCAGGTAATGATATTGTTGGACTGTGCACATCTTTTTTAAGCGGGGGAGAGGGGGGAGGGGGAGGGGGTAGAGAGACTTAAAGTCATTGTGACTCCTTTATTTTTTTTTTTATTTTCCCTCTACAATTCAGTAATTGATCAGCAATGCGGTGGGCGCAAATTGGAGGAAAGAGAAAAAGAACCAAGAAGCCATTAATTAAAAAAGAATCTTTTCCCTACAAAATGATTAATTCACTTCTCTTCATCCCACCTCCCTCCTCTGCGTTGGAATTGCCATTATCTTTTTACTTCTTACCCCCCCTCCACTAAATTCTTCTGTCTTCTCTTCTGGAATTTTCTTTTTCTTGTTATTATTAGAGACAAAACTGACTCTTGCAGTTGGTTGGATAATTTAGGAATTGGGGGGGGGGGGGGGGGGGAGGGGGACGTAATTCGCCGAAGACTTGGTTCCTTGTCATTAAGATTAAAGGGGGATTTTCCATTTATTGACAGTTTTAACTGGTAGGAAATGTTTATTTTCTTCCATTAGCGAGGGATATGATAATTGGTATAATATTTCAATGTTTTTGGTGGGTAATTATTAAATGCGTTTGCTACTGGTGTTTAAAGCCCTCGTGTAGCTCTAGTGCGACACGACGTTAGTCCAACACAAACGACATTTGTTTCAAAAAACGGACTTTTTCCGTTTAGAAGTTGTTTGTTGATGGTTCGGGGAGATGCGCGTACGTTGAGACACTTTTTAGTATTCTAAATTTTAAATTAATATGAGAGTAGAGTTTCCACTAATTAATACTCAACTTGGCAAGAAATGTTTATTTCTTTCCCTTCATCCATTAGTGCTAATACTAAAGATTCTTGATATTGTGATTTTGTCAGGTATTAATATTTATAAAAAAAAGGGCTTAATTGGGGGGAGGGGGGGGTATATTTAGTAAAGCATATAGATGTGATATATCGCACAAATCTTTATAAAGTTCTAATATTAACCATACAAATCTCTATAATACTCTAATATTCAGTTCTTTCTTAATAACTCTCAGTTAATGTCTTGCCATCATCGAGCAGTTCCCACGTTTTAATAGGCGTCAATACATTCTCTCCCAGAGAAATTGCAGACGCAGCAGACTTGGTTTTTACTTATGATCCACTCTTCTCTCTCACAACCATTAAAAATAGTCACTTTTTAATTAGACTTCAAGATGTAAGGTTGTGTGATCTTTTTGGCTGCCAAGCTTCGGCTCCGGCCCCGTTCTTTACAAACTCTAAAATATGCTTTCTTTACAATAAACCCTTCTTTGGACGTGCAATATTCCTTCATTTCTATATTAACTAAATAAGTATTATACTATCGTGTAGTAGATGTTATTCTATTAAATACGGCTAGCTACGGCTCCGGACTCCGTCCCGTTAAATTATTTAAATAATTTCTTTATAAAAAAAGATCTTGGACGTCCAAACTGCCTTCATTTCTGTAGTTAACTAAATAATAATTATGCTCTCCCTGTGCAGTACACTGTTAAAAATTTTGTGCTTGGTTTCACCATGATATTGGTTCCTAGTAGCTGCAACGGCTGAATGGTGAAACGTTCCACCATATTTTTGGTATTCGGTTGAACCATTTCTCAGGTTTTTGTTTCCAAATCCAGAAAAATGGTCAACCAAACACCGAAAAAAAGGTGAAACATTTCACCATTCAGCCGTTGCAGCTACTAGGAACCAATATCATGGTGAAACCAACCAATATCATGGTGAAACCTAGCACCAAATTTTTAACAGTGTAGATGTTATTCTACTTCATAGAGCTGTACCATACTTTTGATATTCTTGTACAGGAGTACCGGATCGGTTGAACATCGTGATATTTCATCGTGATAGATATTAAGATTCTCTAGGAATTGGTGGCCTTATGGAAGATCAAGTCCGGATTTTAGCCCTTTCAGTCCCAGTAATGCCATTTGGCATCATCATGTTTCTGATCATAATTTTTAAAAAATAATAGGGCTGACATCTATTGGGATTAATAAAAAATATTTTCTAATAGAAAAAAGTTTGAAGATCGAATGATGTGCTTATGGATATCATAAATGGCTATAGACGATCAGAAAAAAAAATTCTAAAATGATAATACCAAATTGCTCTTGGGACTGAAAGGGTTAAGAAGTATGGATCTTGGCAACTGACCTTCATCCAACCCAAAGCATCTCCTACACCCTCCCCCGCCATTCCCCGTTCTCCAAAAGCGCCTTTTGTCTTGCAATCCCGGGCCAGAAAATTGATCAGCAGCTTCGTTTTCCATCATTATTTTCAACTCTTTTTTTTTCCCTTCCTTTTCGACTCAGCATCATCAACTCATCTTAATTTCGCAGCAGCCCTCCGCTTTTCTTAGGCCCGACACGAGCAGTCGAGCGTTTTAATTTATGGGCCGTAATTAACATCAAAGTTATAAAAGTGGTGGAAAAAGGTTTTATAAATCCCCCCTCTTCTTTTAGTCTGTGCTGGGGGAAATGTTGGGTTATTTGGGAGAACGGTTGCTGCTAATTGCAACAGACCTGCTTGAATCCATTAACGCTGATTGTGTGATTGCCTTTAACACATTCATTTACATATAAAGCTAGGTGTGTGTAACACTACACGACTTTCAATTACTGATCAATGAATCAATATAGTACATATTTGAAGAAATTATATACCTTATTAGGGAGTTTGAATAGCTTTAAAGGGATACGGTACCCAAAACATTATTTCTAGAAATAATAACATAAACTTGTAAATTATAGTGGTTTTTATATAATGTTCACTCTACATAAACATTTTCTACCAATAAAAACAAATATTTACATGTAGTTATTCATTTAAAAAAAAAGTCAAAATTTTGAAGATTTTTAAAACGCTACTCCTCTTTCAATTTTGAAAATAACTCCACCAAACTTTTATAGTTTGTTTTTAGTATAATTTGTTCAAGAACTGCGCATGGATTTTAAAATGTGAGCTACAATTAAAAAGTAAACATGCATTTTATACTGAAAATCACAAAAAAATTACAAACTATTGAATTCAACATTTAAAAAAACAACTATACATAGTAGATCTTATTCCATGCACAATTTTGTGCACCATTTATATAAGAACATAGGTTAAAATTTTGAACATTCTAATTTCATTAGCAAAAAAGCCTTAGTGATTTATTAAACACAAGAATTGAAACACGCGAAACCGAGAAAAAAAGGTTGGAAGCAGACGAAATACGTATTCAAACTTATTAAATATTTTCTGGAGTCATTCTTATAACTTTTTTTCTACAAAAGATATCATTATGAAACTTTCAGTAAATGTTCAGAAAAATATTGTAAATAATAAGAAATAAAAACTGAAAAATCGATATTTGGACCAATTTTGGGGTACCGTATCCCCTTAAAAGTTAAAATCTCTGTGGCAGTTACCCCATGCGCAATTTTCTCAAAAACCATAGTATGACGACCAATACCAACTTGTACCAACTTATACCAAATTTGAAGTCCGTGGCTTTATTGGTTCGGGTTGTAGAGGGGTTTAAGATCGACAGACGAACGGACCGACGTCCGGAAACCACTTTTTTAGAATCAGCACCCTCCAAAACGTGTAGTAAACCCAAAATCACTATTTCATACTTTCGATTTCATCGCAATACTTTCTCATTACTTTATATATCATATTACGCAATTGAAAGTTAAAGTATAAATTCATTTTTCATTGTTGTTTTTTTTGGCGTGATTTAATTTGTCCTACATAAATTGTTCATCGTCCTACATAAATTGGCATGCTTTAATTTGTCCTACATAAATTGTTCATTGTCCTAATAAATTGGCGTGATTTAATTTGTCCTACATAAATTGTTCATTGTCCTACATAAATTGGCGTGATTTAATTTGTCCTACCATAAAGTGTTCATTGTCCTACATAAATTAGCGTGATTTAATTTGTCCTACATAAATTGTTCATTGCCTACATAATTGGCATGCTTAATTTGTCCTACATAAATTGTTCATTTCCTACATAAATTGGCATGCTTTAATTTGTCCTACATAAATTGTTCTTGACCTACATAAATTGGCGTGATTTAATTTGTCTACATAAATGTTCATTGTCCTACATAAATTGGCGTGATTTAATTTGTCCTACATAAATTGTTCATTGTCCTACATAAATTGGCATGCTTTAATTTGTCCTACATAAATTGTTCATTGTCCTACATAAATTGGCGTGATTTAATTTGTCCTACCATAAAGTGTTCATTGTCCTACATAATTAGCTTGATTAATTGTCCTACATAAATTGTTCATTGTCCTACATAAATTGGCATGCTTTAATTTGTCCTACATAAATTGTTCTTGTCTACATAAATTGCGTGATTAATTTGTCCTACATAAATTGTTCATCGTCCTACTAAATGGCATGCTTTAATTTGTCCTACATAAATGTTCTTTGTCCTACATAATTGGCGTGATTTAATTGTCCTACATAAATTGTTCATTGTCCTACAAAAATTGGCATGATTAATTTGTCCTACATAAATTTTCTTTGTCCTACATAATTGGCGTGATTAATTGTCCTACATAAATTGTTCATTATCCTACATAAATTGGCGGGATTTAATTTGTCATACATAAATGTTCAAGATTATGGTATAAATATGTCCATATTGTTTTATCAAATAAACTTCGAAAGATTATTTTTGAGTGAAAAATTTCGTCGATAATGTTTAAATGACAGTCATATTTTGGTGTTTATTTCGAAAAATATAGACTATCTGGCAACTTCCTTTCATATATCTTTGATTCGTACAATGTCAGAAATAATAATCTCAATTGTGTTGATTCTTCGATTTCAAACAAATTTTGTTCCTATTTGACAAGCCTTTCCTTGTGAGATAATGTATAATTTGTGCTTCCAAAAGACCTAAGACAAAAATTAACAGATGATTGTTCTTATTGTTTTGCTGTTTCAGCATCGTAATAACACAATTTTCCCGTTTTTCCTCATTAATACTAGGGGATACTATAAGGTTCGAATGTGACCGACATAATTTGCCATATAGACTAGAAACGCTCAGTAGCAATGTAGAACGCTCAAATACGTTTTATTTTAATTTTAATTGTATACCATTTATTTCGCGAACTATTGAAATAGAACATTGAGTTACTCTATTTCACATGTAGCAGTTTTTGGAGGGGAAACGCCAAGCGTCAACGTTCCTCATGAAATTAAGAAGTTGCCTTCGCAACTGAAGTGAAATGAAGAACCACCCCCTCCACACATCTCTAGAAATGAAAAAAATAATATGGAAAAAATTCTAAAAAAACGCGTGGGGGGAATTTCGCGAGCATTAATAAGTTGAAGACACAGACAAAAGTATATGCAAAAACTGAAGAAGATGCGATGGGGAAAAAATTAAAAGAAATGGGGAAAAAAGTATGAATGAAAAAATTATGGGGGGCGAAATTAAAATAAAAACTACGAAGGTGAAAGGAGGAAAAAAAATCATTATAAAAGTGGCGAAGTGAGGAGAGATGAGAAAAAAATATGAAACGCATTAAAAAACAGTTATGATTCTATTTTTTTTTTGGCTCTCCTCTTTTTGGCTTTCTTTTTATACATTTGGCGAGCCTTTTGTTTTGCAAAAAGATATTTCAATGGCCAAGGTTCAAAAGTGTATGAATTAATATAGGCGAAAAAAACTTGGTGAAAAAGTTTCTTTCATATTTTTCCCCCTATTCATTTAAAGATTTTTCGACTCAGCATCATCAACTCATCTTAATTTCGCAGCAGCCCTCCGCTTTTCTTAGGCCCGACACGAGCAGTCGAGCGTTTTAATTTATGGGCCGTAATTAACATCAAAGTTATAAAAGTGGTGGAAAAAGGTTTTATAAATCCCCCCTCTTCTTTTAGTCTGTGTTGGGAAATGTAGGGTTATTTGGGAGAACGGTTGCTGCTAATTGCAACAGACCTGCTTGAATCCATTAACGCTGATTGTGTGATTGCCTTTAACACATTCATTTACATATAAAGCTAGGTGTGTGTGTGTAACACTACACGACTTTCAATTACTGATCAATGAATCAATATAGTACATATTTGAAGAAATTATATACCTTATTAGGGAGTTTGAATAGCTTTAAGGGGATACGGTACCCAAAACATTATTTCTAGAAATAATAACATAAACTTGTAAATTATAGTGGTTTTTATATAATGTTCACTCTACATAAACATTTTCTACCAATAAAAACAAATATTTACATGTAGTTATTCATTTAAAAAAAAGTCAAAATTTTGAAGTTTTTTAAAACGCTACTCCTCTTTCAATTTTGAAAATAACTCCACCAAACTTTTATAGTTTGTTTTTAGTATAATTTGTTCAAGAACTGTGCATGGATTTTAAAATGTGAGCTACAATTAAAAGTAAACATGCATTTTATACTGAAAATCACAAAAAAATTACAAACTATTGAATTCAACATTTAAAAAAACAACTATACATAGTAGATCTTATTCCATGCACAATTTTGTGCACCATTTATATAAGAACATAGGTTAAAATTTTGAACATTCTAATTTCATTAGCAAAAAAGCCTTAGTGATTTATTAAACACAAGAATTGAAACACGCGAAACCGAGAAAAAAAAGGTTGGAAGCAGACGAAATACGTATTCAAACTTATTAAATATTTTCTGGAGTCATTCTTATAACTTTTTTTTCTACAAAAGATATCATTATGAAACTTTCAGTAAATGTTCAGAAAAATATTGTAAATAATAAGAAATAAAAACTGAAAAATCGATATTTGGACCAATTTTGGGGTACCGTATCCCCTTAAAAGTTAAAATCTCTGTGGCAGTTACCCCATGCGCAATTTTCTCAAAAACCATAGTATGACGACCAATACCAACTTGTACCAACTTATACCAAATTTGAAGTCCGTGGCTTTATTGGTTCGGGTTGTAGAGGGGTTTAAGATCGACAGACGAACGGACCGACGTCCGGAAACCACTTTTTTAGAATCAGCACCCTCCAAAACGTGTAGTAAACCCAAAATCTCTATTTCATATTTTCGATTTCATCGCAATACTTTCTCATTACTTTATATATCATATTACGCAATTGAAAGTTAAAGTATAAATTCATTTTTCATTGCTGTTTTTTTTGGCGTGATTTAATTTGTCCTACATAAATTGTTCATCGTCCTACATAAATTGGCATGCTTTAATTTGTCCTACATAAATTGTTCATTGTCCTACATAAATTGGCGTGATTTAATTTGTCCTACATAAATTGTTCATTGTCCTACATAAATTGGCGTGATTTAATTTGTCCTACCATAAAGTGTTCATTGTCCTACATAAATTAGCGTGATTTAATTTGTCCTACATAAATTGTTCATTGTCCTACATAAATTGGCATGCTTTAATTTGTCCTACATAAATTGTTCATTGTCCTACATAAATTGGCATGCTTTAATTTGTCCTACATAAATTGTTCTTTGACCTACATAAATTGGCGTGATTTAATTTGTCTTACATAAATTGTTCATTGTCCTACATAAATTGGCGTGATTTAATTTGTCCTACCATAAAGTGTTCATTGTCCTACATAAATTGGCATGCTTTAATTTGTCCTACATAAATTGTTCATTGTCCTACATAAATTGGCGTGATTTAATTTGTCCTACCATAAAGTGTTCATTGTCCTACATAAATTAGCTTGATTTAATTTGTCCTACATAAATTGTTCATTGTCCTACATAAATTGGCATGCTTTAATTTGTCCTACATAAATTGTTCTTTGTCCTACATAAATTGGCGTGATTTAATTTGTCCTACATAAATTGTTCATCGTCCTACATAAATTGGCATGATTTAATTTGTCCTACATAAATTGTTCATTGTCCTACAAAAATTGGCATGATTTAATTTGTCCTACATAAATTTTTCTTTGTCCTACATAAATTGGCGTGATTTAATTTGTCCTACATAAATTGTTCATTATCCTACATAAATTGGCGGGATTTAATTTGTCATACATAAATTGTTCAAGATTATGGTACAAATTCGTCCATATTGTTTCATCAAATAAACTTCGAAAGATTATTTTTGAGTGAAAAATTTCTCGTCGATAATGTTTAAATGACAGTCATATTTTGGTGTGTTATTTTCGAAAAATATATAGACTATCTGGCAACTTCCTTTCATATATCTTTGATTCGTACAATGTCAGAAATAAATATCTCAATTGTGTTGATTCTTCGATTTTCAAACAAATTTTGTTCCTATTTGACAAGCCTTTCCTTGTGAGATAATGTATAATTTGTGCTTCCAAAAGACCCAAGACAAAAATTAACAGATGATTGTTCTTATTGTTTTGCTGTTTCAGCATCGTAATAACACAATTTTCCCGTTTTTCCCTCATTAATACTAGGGGATACTATAAGGTTCGAATGTGACCGACATAATTTGCCATATAGACTAGAAACGCTCAGTAGCAATGTAGAAACGCTCAAATACGTTTTTAATTTTAATTTTAATTGTATACCATTTATTTTCGCGAACTATTGAAATAGAACATTGAGTTACTCTATTTCACATGTAGCAGTTTTTGAGGGGAAACGCCAAGCGTCAACGTTCCTCATGAAATTAAGAAGTTGCCTTCGCAACTGAAGTGAAATGAAGAACCACCCCCTCCACACATCTCTAGAAATGAAAAAAATAATATGGAAAAAAATTCTAAAAAAACGCGTGGGGGGGAATTTCGCGAGCATTAATAAGTTGAAGACACAGACAAAAAGTATATGCAAAAACTGAAGAAGATGCGATGGGGAAAAAATTAAAAGAAATGGGGAAAAAAGTATGAATGAAAAAATTATGGGGGGCGAAATTAAAATAAAAACTACGAAGGTGAAAGGAGGAAAAAAAATCATTATAAAAGTGGCGAAGTGAGGAGAGATGAGAAAAAAATATGAAACGCATTAAAAAACAGTTATGATTCTATTTTTTTTTTTTTGGCTCTCCTCTTTTTGGCTTTCTTTTTATACATTTGGCGAGCCTTTTGTTTTGCAAAAAGATATTTCAATGGCCAAGGTTCAAAAGAGTATGAATTAATATAGGCGAAAAAAACTTGGTGAAAAAGTTTCTTTCATATTTTTCCCCCTATTCATTTAAAGATTTTTTTTCTTCAGTTTTTTCTGGATGGTAGGAGTTTAAAAAATATTTAGCCCCAAATTAAAAGAATTCTGTATCACTAATCAAAATGCAAATTATCAAGGCTCCATTTTTAATTAAATCAATAAAGAAAGGACTTATATATCGCGGAGTTTTAATTTTGTAAGCATTCATTATAACTTACTGGTAAAAATTAATATATCGGAGAAATTTTTCTCGGTTAAAATTTTTTATACCTTTTTATTAATTTTTTTGGTGAATATAAGTGAATGTGCACGATTTTTTTTTCTTTTCGAAATGATTTTTTGCAGTAATTTCTTCATTGGAAATTAAATTCATCTTATATCAATATAATTTATCACAATCTAAGGGAATACATTTTAAAATAAGTTTTCAAGACAGATATAATTAATTTGCTTCTTTTTTTTATTTGTCTTCTTAAATCTGATAAATTTAACGATTTCATACGATAATAATTGCTTGATTTACTTTTTGTGTTCCCGTTTGCCATGTTTTACCTTTTGATTGTATTGCTTTCAAGTTTCTAATTCTGATAATTGTTGACATAATTACTTATATTGTAGAAAGATTTTGTTTAATATGGTGAATATATAAACGGATGTGCATGATTTTTTTTCCTAAATGATTTTTTTGCAGTAATTTCTTCATTGGAAATTAAATTCATCTTATATCAATATAATTTATCACAATCTAAGGGAATACATTTTAAAATAAGTTTTCAAGACAGATATAATTAATTTGCTTCTTTTTTTTTATTTGTCTTCTTAAATCTGATAAATTTAACGATTTTATACGATAATAATTGCTTGATTTACTTTTTGTATTCCCGTTTGCCATGTTTTACCTTTTGATTGTATTGCTTTCAAGTTTCTAATTCTGATAATTGTTGACATAATTACTTATATTGTAGAAAAGTTTTGTTGGGAGAAGGGAACTTTTGCTTTTGTAAATTAATTATGTTGCAACATTTCTAACAAGTCATTCTTATTAGATATCAATTTGTGATGTTATATATATATATATATATATATATATATATATATATATATATATATATATATTATATATATATATATATTTTATATATATATATATATATATATATATATATATATATATATATATATATATATATATATATATATATATATATATATATATATATATATATATATATATATATATATATATATATATATATATATATATATATTATATATATATATATATATACTATATCATCCTCTGGTCTCATTTTCGTCAATCATCTGTCAGTTATCAGTTCGGGAATCTAATAATGCATCTTTCTTTTTGTATGAAGTTTATAAAAAGGCATAACGACTTTTGCTTGAGTAACTTTTCAATTGCAAACGTATGACTTAAATTATAATTTCAAAATATGTTTTAAATTATAATTTCAAAATATGTTTTTAAATTATAATTTCAAAATATGTTTTAAATTATAATTTCAAAATATGTTTTAAATTATAATTTCAAAATATGTTTTAAATTATAATTTCAAAATATGTTTTAAATTATAATTTCAAAATATGTTTTAAATTATAATTTCAAAATATGTTTTAAATTATAATTTCAAAATATGTTTTAAATTATAATTTCAAAATATGTTTTAAATTATAATTTCAAAATATGTTTTAAATTATAATTTCAAAATATGTTTTAAATTATAATTTCAAAATATGTTTTAAATTATAATTTCAAAATATGTTTTAAATTATAATTTCAAAATATGTTTTAAATTATAATTTCAAAATATGTTTTAAATTATAATTTCAAAATATGTTTTAATTACAATTTCAAAATATGTTTTAAATTACAATTTCAAAATATGTTTTAAATTACAATTTCAAAATATGTTTTAAATTACAATTTCAAAATATGTTTTAAATTACAATTTCAAAATATGTTTTAAATTACAATTTCAAAATATGTTTTAATTTACAATTTCAAAATATGTTTAAATTACAATTTCAAAATATGTTTTAAGTTATAATTTCAAAATATGTTTTAAGTTATAATTTCAAAATATGTTTTAAGTTATAATTTCAAAATATGTTTTAAGTTATAATTTCAAAATATGTTTTAAATTATAATTTCAAAATATGTTTTAAATATTTGAAATTACGGTAACTGGTTTTGGCCTCAAATTTTGTCAATTTAGTAAAAAAAGGCGTCTACTACGGAAGTCTTCTATTGGCATCAGAAGCGCAGGCAGTTTTAACTAATGTCACTAAATAAGGCTGCATTAATGTAGAAAGAGTCGTGACATATTTGGAAGCACGGCAACCCGCGCTCACTAAGATCAATGAATATCACCAAATATCAAGTAATTTTATTTGCTACGGCTTTCACTTTATCTTAAATGAACTATAGTAAAGAAACACAAAGCGACGTCAGGTTTCTACAGTTAAAAGTAGTTGCCTTTTTTTTAGTTTCATTCAAAAACATGTTTTGCGCACTTAATCCTTTTCGTTGCATAGTATAGATGGTCACACCCATAGACATTAAGAGGGACTGTCAGCACCATAGAGCTAATGCATTAGTTTTGAAATGACAACTTTTGCGAAAGAATTGCTTTGCCTTGTTATCTCATTTTAACCAGGCATGGGAATCATCATAACATAAATTTTAAACAAAATTGAAAAGAAAATAACATCCGGTTATTGAATTATTAATTGATAAAGTTTTAAAACAGTGTCGCCATCTGCTGTATATTTATGGCATTTTAAAACTTAAAAAATATATAATTAAATAACTAGATAACATTTTCGTTTCAAATTTGTTTCATTTCGATGTTACGATGATTCCCATACTTGGTGAAAATGGGATAACATGGCAGAGCAATTCTTTTCCAAAAGTTGTGATTTCAAAACTAATGCATTAGCTCTATGGGGCTGACAGTCCCTCTTAAACATTTATTTTGAAATCCTAACTTCTTTTGAAAATATTCTTTGCTACCCTAGCAGTTTTTCTATATGGTTTGAAACTAATAACAACAAAAATCCTAATTTGAAAGAAAGATAAACTGTTTCGGTTACTTAATTATTAATTGATAAAGTTTTAAGCCAGTGTCGCCATCTGTAGAATATTTTGTGGCAATTTAAAATTATATAAATAATATAATATAAACATATGATTTTTTTTTAAAATTTCAGATTTTTGTTTATAAATGCTTGGTAAGAAAAAGGGCTAACACAGCAAAACTCTTACATAGAAATTACGATTTCGCAACTAATGCAACTAAACTGGACAGCCACCCCTTCTAAAGGTACTCAATCGGAAATCGCAGGTCGTATGCATGGCAAATTCGGAAACTGAAACAATAGTTCATGCTAATAATGAAGGGGGGTCCTTTTAAACCGGAAGTTCCAATACCCACCCTCCCCCTACCGGCCCCAGCAAAGCAGGTGGTATTGGCTCTAGCGTTAATTTTTAGCGTGGGAGTGCCGTTTTGTCCAGGTACAAATTACACAGGAAACACAGACCTGCAATTTATGTTTCGGAAACGGTTAAACGAGCATGTGATTTGAAGTGGGTTTTTTTTTATTGGGAGGATTGTGTGTTTTTAACAATGCAAGTTTTGTTAATGTTTGCTTGTTTTGGTAATGTGGTGATAAAAGGTGATAAAGTTTGTTTTTTCTGTGCCGTGGAAGGAACTAGTTGAGTTTGTATAGTCCGCCTGCCACAACTTAGCATCCCAAACATTTTGATTGAGTTTACTCGCGTTGACGAGTTAATACGCTAACGAGTATAGTCGTGCTTACGAGTTTATACGTTAACGAGTTTACTCGTGTTTACAGGTTTACTCGTATCAATGAAGTTTTAAAAACAATACGATGAAAACAATGTTAGTTCTGCCATTCCCATATCCCTCAAGGTTCGAAATTTACGAAAGGGGTTGGTCGAGAAAGGGGAGAGGGGTTGAGATGTCGTCTCCTGTTGCTCCCTCCCGATATCAAAAGATCGTTTGGTGAAATGGGGGAGCTCCGGTCATCGGATGACCCTTGTCCATTTAAGCCTTTTAGTCCGATTGCAGTCGGACACCCGTTTCCGTTCGGACGAGATGAGTAATCAATGGGTAGTGTGGGATAAATCTAAGGGGGTTGTCTGCTTATTGTGGTTAAGTTCTTATAGATCTGATATTTCAAAGTTATAGAACATTAACGAAGGAAGCTGTCAAAAGCAAAGCGTTTGGATTACAAGTTAACTTGTATTTGCGATTTAACTCGTTTATTTTTAACATGAAATAGCTCATTTCGTTTAAACACGAGTTAACTCGGCCGTTTGGACAAAATGAGTAATCAATCGGTAGTATGAGGATAAATCTAAGGGGGTTGTATGCTTATTGTGATTACGTGTTTATAGGTTTTATATTTACCAGTTAAGGAACCTTAACGAACGAAGCTGTGTTGAAGCAGACGTTTGGTTCACGAGGTTACTTGTATTTACGATTTAACTCTTTTCTTTTTAACACGAGTTAACTCGTTTCTTTTTAACACGAGTTAACTCGTTTCTTTTAACACGAGTTAACCCGTTTTGTTTAAACACGAGTTAACTCGTTTCATTTCAACAGGATTTTACTCATTTTAACGAGTCCAGGAAGTGACGTCGGGCACACGCTTTCATTTGGACTAAGCGGATAATAATGGGTAGTATGAGGCAAGACTAGAAGAGCGTACACTTATTGTTATTTCATGTTCATGGGTCTGATACTATTTTATTTATTTTATTCTGTCCCAACGTATATCCAAATAATCTGGCAGCTCGGCCTAAAGAAGCTGGTTTTTCAAACTAGTCAACTCTTTCAGTTTTTAACACTAGTTATTCGTTTCAACGATTTTGGGGAGTTAACAAGAGGAGTAACAAATGAATAGTATGAGAAAAAGACTTTATGGGATGTATATTAATTGTGATTATGTGTTTATTTGTCTAATATTCTCTAGAACATTAACTCTACTGAACGGAGGGAAACAAACGTTTATTTCACGAGTTTACCCGTATGTACGAATTAACTCGTTTCATTTTAACCCGAGTTTATATAAAAACCATCATAAGTTATCATAGTTATATATTGGAATATTGAAACTATGAGTCCTTACAGTATTTGTCACGACAATAAAATCCTTGCTTCCTAAATTATACCTACTCTTCTTTTAAAAAAATCTTCCACCACAAACATCCACTAAATTACCTAAAATATAAACAACTCTGTATCATTATCCCAACAACAAAAAAAACCTAGATATGAAACCAGGTTTTAACCAACTTCCTCAGTCGGGCAATTCAGCAAAAAGGATACTTCCCTTTTGAGGATATCCAGAGCGAAGCGTGCCATCAAAAGGTGGCGATTGTCTTGGCGAAAAACGAAGAAAAGGAGTCAGTTTTAGTCGCTTGGCCGCCCAGGCGGGGCGGTTGCGTGGTGTACCTTTGTTTGGCTTGTGCCACAAGCCGTGCGTAAAGGGACGGGTCTTCAAGTAAACTCAATGGATCTTGGTTTCTGTGGCTAGTTTTGGGGGTTTAGTAGTTCGTTGAGAGGTACAGTCCCTGGACAAATTATTAGACGCACTGCAAGATTTCATGTGAAATATTAATTACCGGGTGATTTTGTACCGTTTTATTATTTTAAATTGATTTTTTTAATTTTATTTTTATATTATCCATTCATTAACCGATTTATTTGACATAAATAATACAGCATTCATTTAGAAAAGCATAAGTTTATTAAGTTTTAAAGAAAAGTGAAATTAATGTTAGTAAAAGTCAACATTTAGTTGAGCCACCTTTAGCCGCTATCAAAGCTTTAATTCTGCGCGGCATGCTATCCATGCAAGACTGTACTGTCTCCTGCATTTTAGGATGATGATTCCACCCATAAATAATCTTATAATAAATAATTAATATAAATTAATCTTAATCATAATTATCTTAAAATAAATACAAATATGTAGTCTACAACAATTCTTTTAAATAAAAATCAATAATATTGTAGTTTAAATATACCATTATTGCATAAAAACTCTTAAGAATTATAAAATTGCAAAAAAATACAGTGCGTCTAATAATTTGGCCAGGGACTGTAGTTTATGTTGGGGATTTGATGATGAAATTTTAGGAAATTCAGGTGATTTTAGACAGAAAAACTGCTAGTGCCATCTCTTGCCTTTGCGATATTAATGCAAATTTTGATACTTTTCCATTTCGCGGGCGCAAGCTATAAAGCCGCCCAAAATTGTGTATACTGTGATCCATTCAATGTATATGCTGTGTTTTGTGACCAGAAAATTCCGCTCTGGGGCCGTGGGTGCCAAGTGGTTAACATCTCGGTCTCGGGATCGGAAGGTCCCGCGATCGAGTCTCGACACCTCTGAAGACCCACCGAGTATATGCGGAGTACGTGCACGTTAAATATGTTGGGTCCGAAAGTCCTGTTGTCGGTCATCGCGCAGTTTACCACGGGTACAGGTCCCTGGAGACTATTTCCTTCCCCTTCAGGGACATGTCTAAATTGTGGAGGTGGCGATAGATGGCAGCATCTGTCTTGTATGTGTATGTCGTGTCCGTCCTTCTTGACGAAGGTTTATAAGCGGGTCTTTGTGACCAAGCACACAAGCCTGAAAATATATGTCTACCAACCAACCATTCATTGACTGTGTATGCTGTGTTTTGTGACCAGAAAATTCCGTTCTTTTTGGCAATATTTGCGCGAGCGAAATGGAAAAGTGTACCGGTTTTACTTTTATTGCACGTCACGTAAGAATTTTAAAAAGATTTAGGGGTATATTTTTAAGTACTTACATGTAATCTAAATCCTCCATTTGTTCAGTTGTATAACATGAAACCTTATACTTATTTTAGATAAAGTATTTAATATTGCGTATTGATTTTAAATTCCGAATAAACAATTTGTAATTTCTTGATTCACGGAAATTATTATTATTATTTTTTTTTTGCAGATTACCCAGCATATTGTTTATTGTAGAATTTTACAATGTGCATGTTTTGGGTCTTGAGTGGCAACAGAAAGGGTACATGAAAATAAATTTTCTCGAGCCTCGATTGGTAAATCAATGTCACGCGGAAATAGAGCACCAATGAAAAGGAAAGGAAGGAATGATAGCTGGAAGGGAGTACGTCACCTGAAGCACACCGATTACATTATTCGATGGGGAAATATAATAGCATCGTATTTCATAGTTTCATAAAAAAATAGAAATAAATCATATAATTATCTCTGCAGAGACTAAACACATTTCTCACTTATGTTTTTTTAACTAATAATCGACAATGACATAAAAAATATAACTGATTAAGATATCATTAAACAGATAAAAAGAATAAGTTAAAATACAAAATCCCCAAGCCTATGCTTACGTTAAATTCCTTCAAAAAAAAAAAAAAAAAAACATCTTCAGAAGTTCTTCCACCCAATCTCCAAGAAATAATGCCCCATCCTATTGTCTTATCCATCGCAACTCGAGAAGTTTTTTTCCTAGTGTTTTTGTAACTTTTTTTTCTAATATAGAGAGAGAAAAAAAAGGAAAAATCTTTCTTTATACAAAAAGTACTAATTTTTTTCTCGGTGGTGTGTTCGTGGATTTGAGGGGGACAGATTTATCTTAGCCCAGCGAAAAAGGGAAAAAAATCCCTAGATGGCTTTTCCTTTGTATTCGGAAATGGAAGGGAAAGAGGTTTGGGGTTGCTACAATTGGCGATGTAGCTACGTACTGGTGATTTAATTTTTTTTTTGTAGTCAATGCGTTTATATCTAAATTTAAAATTTTATTTGGTCAATGTGAATAATTTTTTTTTGTCGAATATGACAAAAGAATGAATATATTTTTGAATGATATCTATTTCGCTATTTGTTTATATTCAATTATATTATATATTATATTATATTTCAATTTTATGAAATCTCAAAACGAATTTTTTAAAAAAGTAAACTATTAGCCCTGTTAATGGGCAAGTATCAAGTCTTAAGGGACAGCAGTTCAACAGAATTGAAGGGGGCTGGGGAGCCCAGTCGGTTAGGCATTCGCCTAGCATGCGGACGGTCCCAGGTTCGGGTCCGGGCATCGCCAAAATAACTGCCGACCTATAAACCTCTCGTGCAGCCAAAAATGTCCGACGAATGATAGAGGGAGTGCACGTTAAATATGCTTCAAAGTCCCAACGCTGCGTACGATGTCGCCCTTAACTGTTGCTTTGGGTGCCTACTCAGGTGTCGGCTCGTCACTTGACTGTGGTTCTAAAATACGACGCCCGTCGCCAATAGCCCTTGTGTAGCTCTAGTGCAACGATATTTCAAAACCTACCTACCTCAACAGGAATGAAAATAAGGTTTCAATCGGTTACTAAGTGTAGTGGGCGAAGCTAACCGTGTCATACCACCAATCACCTAAGCCCCAAACGGAATTAGGAATGATTCTACTTCATGTGAAGCAAATCATATAATAATCCCCCACAATTTTCAACTAAATAACTTTTTAAATGAACCTATTTTATAAAATATTCAGACACAGTGATTTATTTTCCATGACACCCTGTACACTCTTAAAACAAAAGAGTGAAATTCACTCCTATAGGAGAAGTGCATTTTCGGCACCGGAAAGGAGTGGAAATTAACTCAGACTGAGTTAAAACCGCTCGTTTTAGGAGTGTAGGACGCAGATTGTTTTCTTTTATTTATTTTACCCACTCCGAAAAAGAGTGAAATTCACTCCTATAGGAGAAGTGCATTTTCGGCACCGGAAAGGAGTGGAAATTAACTCAGACTGAGTTAAAACCGCTCGTTTGTTTTAAGAGTGTAGGTCAAGGCTTAGCAAATTTTTTTTTTAGAAATGAGAAGTTGACCTAATTTGTTTCCTCTACGCAGTGTATGTGGTCCTTATAATGGCCCAATTTTCGGCATCTTAACATAAAAACTCCGTTGACTTTCATAGCAAGATACATTACCGTATAGAGTTTGGGGGGGGGGGGGGGGGGATTACGAAAACCGGGAAAGCTACTTCTTCCTCGGGCCTGGGGAGCCCAGTCGGTTAGGCGCTCGTCTAGCATGCGAAAGGTCCCAGGTTCGGGTCCGGGCATCGCCAAATTAACTGCCGACCTATAAACGGCCCGTGCAGCCAAAAATGTCCGACGAATAATACCCCTTGTAGAGGGAGGGCACGTTGTTGTTGTTGTTTCTAATGCCACTCGGTAACCGAGCCCGGAGTAGAGAACTACCCGATTTTAAGGCGAAGCAAGGCGGCTTCTGTTTTTATTGAGCGCCACAAGAGAGGAAGTCCGACTTTTGCTCGCAGCATGACACATCCGTTTTACAGGAAGGTCCCTTTCACACATCCATTCTCACTCGCCATTTCCATTTAGCCTGCGGGGGCTGGGGAGCCCAGTCGGTTAGGCATTCGCCTAGCATGCGAAAGGTCCCAGGTTCGGGTCCGGGCATCGCCAAATTAACTGCCGACCTATAAACGGCCCGTGCAGCCAAAAATGTCCCACGAATAATACCCCGTGTAGAGGGAGTGCACGTTAAATATCCTTTAAAGTCCCAACGCTGCGTACGATATCGCCCTTAACGGTTACGTTGGATGATTGATGGTTGGATGATTGTCAGTCAGGTGACGGGTTTATACGTCTGTATCCCTTAGAGAGTTAAGTTTTTAATATAAATTTTTCGTGTTACTTAATTAGTCCTGCATAAACTGTTCAGTACTGCAGTTTTATATTTGGTTTAGTTAGATAAATTTAAACAGGATACTTAATTAAATTCTCTTGCAAATCATCGTTTTAACTCAAATCCCCTTTGGCTTCCATTCCCACAAACTTGGCGACAAACCCTCTACCTTGGCGACTTCCCTCCCAACGGCAACCCCAATCCCTAAACCCATTCCAGTAATTATCTATTTCTTAAGATGGCGCTTTTTTCTCTTTAATTATTATCCGAAGAGCGCCAAAGCTCTTCGAAACGCTTCTCATTAGCGCCGAAAACTTTAGGGGTCCCGCATTAAATCGGGAAACATTTTTTTTTGTTTGGTAATATTATTATTTATTATAATTTTTTTGTGCCTTTGTTCACTGGCCCACAGCTGTTTTTTAGGCTATTGGAAGGCTCCTCCCTCCGTAATTATTTTTTCTAGATTTAATTTAGAAGCTTTTCTTAGGATTTTTTTTTAATGTGGGTCGGAATTTTTTTTATTTTATCCGATGGGTGAGTTAGTTTTAGTTTTAAAGATTTTTTTTAGTTGGGGATTTTTTTTTTGTAAAGTTTTACAGTGACTTAAAAGTAATTGGAGATGAATTAGCTTTGTTTCTTTTTATGGGCGTGCTTTGTTATTTTAATTTTAGGTTCAATGCGAGTAATTTATTCTGTTCAGTTCGTTGTGGCGTTGAACAAAAAATATATTAATGAATGACTCTGCTGCTGGTGATATATTCTAAGTGTTTGTGGGAAAACTAGTTTTCGAATTTGTTCCAATCGAAAATCAAGGTGGCGAAATGGAAAAACAAGGGAATGTTGAACGTTAAAGAGGTTAAAGCTCTGGGTCAACAACCATAAAACAAGAATGTTTGTAACAGAAACTATCACTTAGAACTGTTCCACACAAAATCCCTGCGTCTAAAAAAGAAACCCTAACACAAAAATTAGTTTTATATTAAACTTTTAAACGTCATTCGTAAACTGAAAACCGATTGCAAAAACTATAATATCTTTATTAAAAACAGTGGTTAGAAATTATGATAATTCTGTTGATTCTCAACCAAACAAAACTAAAAACGAATACATCCAAAGCCGGATTTAAAGATTTACCGCCTGTAGGCCACGATTTGCCGCCCCAGTCAAAATATTCTCCCACTTCGGGGAAAGGTAGCTGGTTAGTTGCAAAATAGGGTGGTATGTGCTGTTTAAAATAGATACACATATTAGAATCATCTATGTACCTTTACACACTGAATCGAAAGCGAAATAGGCGATTTTTTTAAAACCGTTCTGCTATTTTTCTTTTAACTTCGAAATCCGGGAGAAGGGGGTGCACTTGCCCTCGCAGCGACCATGTTTGCTACGAAATATTAGTACTATACATACGTTTACGGTTTACGCATTAATTTAAATTATTTGTTTTCTTTCTTAAAAATATTCGTATCTTTATAAGAACTTTTTATGCCGAATGCGGCTTTAATTTTTCGTAAAATTTGCCGCTCCAAAAAATTCTCCGCTGTAGGCTACAGCCTACTTAGCCTATTTTGAAATCCGGCCCTGAATACATCCTTCAAGCATCCAACCAACCTCATGCTAACCCTCTACCACTTGATTTAATTTTATTAGCTAAGAATTACCCAACCTTAGGCAACCATTGACAACACCTCTCTTCTACACAATAGGCCACAATCAGGGCAGAAACCTAATAAAAGGTCCGTACCCGCGCATTCTTATAACGGGACCCTATGCTCTTATACAATGACAATCAAATGAAGGGTATGTAGATGACGAAACTCACATTCTCCGAAGTATAACTAAGATATAGGGACCGGCGTGGTCATTGGCGAATTTTTGATAATGGTAAATTCAATCGGATGACGTAGCCAATGAATGGGACGGGCCCTATATCTTAGTTATACTTTGGAGAATGTGAGCCTTTCAAATTGACTGGCGTATAGGGAAAAATAGGCGAAATTTAGCTTGCTTTGTTGATGATGAGCTGAAGGGACGGTTTTAACATGGGGCGTGCGTTGTGTTTAGGGGGTTAAATTGAATTGAATGGGTGGTGTGGTGGGTTAGAAGCGTATGCTTGGGGTTTGTTGTATAGAGGTTTTTGTTCTTTTTTTGTTGTTGGTGAAATCGGTGGAGAAAGACAATCTATAATAATAAAAATGAAGTTTTGTGTGTTTGTGTGTGTATGTCTCTTATAGACTCATAAACTAGACATTTGTTTGACTCGTAACTTGGCACAAATGTATAGTTCATACTTAAGTTACAGATTTTGAACTTTCAGAGCTCAAAATATTCCATTTTAAAAGAAAATTAGAATATTCTAAAAAAAATAAACCACTTTCGCTCAAATCCGATCATTTTTTTCCTTTCGTGATGCTATTCGGCAGAAGAAATTAAATAAAACTTTTAGGAAAATAATTAAAATTAAAAATGTTTATTTTATTCTGATGCCAATACCTTCAGAAACTAAATTCATTATTTGAAAAATAATCGACATGTTTCAAGTGACGTAATTCCGTTTAGTCTCCATTCCAAGATTTTATTGTGGGTTTAGGTAATGATTTTTTCATGGATGGTTCTGTTGTTTGCAAATATGCATATTTATGCTATTTCCGTGAATTATAACTATGATGGATGTTCAAAGCCTAACGTACTAGAGCTGCATATTAGGGTTTAACGTTTTCATTATTTCGCCAATACGTTGCCAAACTCGCCAAATTCTTATCTAAACGCGCCAAATGAGCCAATTTTTTAAAATTAATAATGTTGGTTGATTGTTCGAAGGTCGTCGTGCTAGAGCTGTATAATAAGTGTTTGTAGCTATATCTCTTTTCTCGCCAAATTCTTACCAAAAGGCGCCAAATGAGCTAAAAGGTTTTATATGTTTATGAGGGAAATTACGATAACTATTATGCAGATATTTTATAGCGTATGTTTTTATTTTCGATTTTTAAGGTAATATAAGTAACATTATTTTATACTTTATAACGAGCGGAATTAATAACACAAGTTTATAATCCTATAATGGATTAAATTGTACATTTGCTTGGATCAATTAAAACTTTTTTTAGTCTGTGCGAAGTACGGGTATTTATTTGCTAGTAAGACAATAAAGGTATGAGATTTGCAATTTCGGTAAATTTCATTTAGAAGAATTCAATTAATGTAAAAGGAGGACATAGCGGGGCAAGTTAACCCTTCTATGGTATAACCCTTACCCACATATGCTTTTTAATTTTGAATCATTGACAATTGGGGTGGTTGACACCTGAGCCGCCACACAACACAGACTTTCGTGCAAAGGGTCCCACGTTCGGCCCCGGGAATCGTCAAAAAGATGACTGCCGACCTATACACTGTATGTGCAGCCCAAAAGTCCGACTAATGATAATACCCCGTGTAGAGGAAAGGCAGTTGAAATATGCTCCAAAGTCACGATGTCGCTTTGATAGCCTTATAGATAGAGTGCACGTTGGTTGGTAGATATATTTTCAGGCTTGTGTGCTTGGTCACAGAAACCCGCTTATAAACCATCGTCAAGAAGGACGGACACGACATACACACACATATAAGACAGATGCTGTCATCTATCGCCACCTCCACAATTTAGACATGTCCCTGAAGGGGACGGAAATAGTCTCCAGGGACCTGTACCCATAAACTGCGCAATGACCGACCACAAGACTTTCGGACCCAACAGATTTAACGAGCACGTACTCCGCATATACTCGGTGGGTCTTCAGAGGTGTCGAGACTCGATCGCGGGACCTTCCGATCCCGAGACCGAGATCTTAACCACTAGGCTCCCCACGGCCCTAGAGGGAAGGGAGGTTAAATATTCTCCCAAAGTCACGATGTCGCTTTTCAAAGTTGCGTCGATTACCTACTCACTAGTCAGCTTGTCACTTGACTGGGGTTCAAAATTACGACGCCCGTCACTGATTATCCTTAGATAGAGTGCACGTTAAATATGCTCTTAAGTTCATGGAGCTGGGGATCTTAGACGACAAGTCTTTTTCCTTGCAGGAAAAAGGTTCCATGTTCGGGAAAGGGCTTTGCCACAATAACTACCGACCTATAAGCGGTCTGTGCAGCCAAAACGTCCGACGAATAATACCCCGTGTAGAGGAAATGCACGTTAAATATGCTCCCATCTCTCGAAGCCGCGTACGATGTGACGCCCCTAAAAGTGGCGCCCTTGGTGGCTACTCTGGTCTCACTGTCGCCTCTTTACTTTTCGGTGAGGGGCCCGAGTGGCCGAGTGGTTTGGACCATTACGATAGCAGTCTGCGCGCTGTAACGGGTGCGGGCTCGATTCCCGCCTTCGCCCTGGGTGTACTTTCCTTTCTCTGTGACAGTAAAAATTCTTTCTGTGTCTGTCTTACTTGACGAAGGCTTATAAGCGGGTCTCTCATCAAGCACACAAGCCGGAATATATATGTACCTACACTTTTCGGTGATTCTAAATTACGTCGCCTCTCGCCAGTTGCCATCGTGTAGCTCTAGTGTGACGATAATTCAACCTGTCCGAGAAAATGACATATTTTTCTAACATCTATTTTAAATATAAGTTCAGGTTTCTAGTGTAGCTCCATCTCAACTCAATTCAACCCATTTTTTTACTGCAAATCTCATCACTGCTATAATTCCTCATCAAAATCAAACAACCTCCCCAAACATCACATATTTCCAAAAATTCGAACGTTCTGACACTCCATTTCCCCATGGGTATTAGCATCATACCAGCCGGCAGACGACACCTAATCGAACAAACATGCCACCGCCAAAACGAGATTACCCAAATGAAGGCCACCCCCACTTCAAACAATCGAATTTCGCACCTCCACTAGGGGGGGGGGGGAAGTATTGCAGCTCGTTGTGGAACAAATGAAACAGAATTACGAGTGAAAAGCAAACTCTTCGGAGTATCTATCTGGGTTTGTGAAGAGTTGTTGGGATGGTTGGTGGTGGTTATTTTTAGAGATTGGTTGTTGTTGATGTATGTTTTTTAGATTGTTCTTTTTTTAATTTGGAAGAATTAACAAATCAACTGGGTTTTTTTACATATCCCTGGGTCAAAATTAGACCAGTTCCATGATGTGTGTGACCCTGAGAAAATCCAAAAATAAAAGTGGGTCTTCGTTGATGTGCTTCCACGTCAAACCGAGGCAATGGAGTATGTGCTCGGGACTGGCTTGAGTACCTCCACGACAGTTGGGGCAGTCAGGGAACAGCTTGGTTCCGGCCTCAAACTTCAAACTCTTTGTGTGTCCCGTTCTGAATCTGGAGAGAGCATTTGGTCTTGCCTGCATAGTTGCAATTTAGAAATCTCGCCTGGTTTCTTAGCGCCATACCAAGAGTGCTGAGGGGACTCCAGTCTATTGCTGTCTTTTTGTAAATGGACAAATCAACTGTAAGGCAATGATATGTCCTCCAAGTTCCCATATTAAATCAGTATCTCAAGCAAATTCTGCAATCGTCTGCTTGAACTCTGTCTTAAAATTAGAAGGATCCTAGGAAATAGAAATCCTAGTAATTTCTTTTGTTGATCCCAAATAATTATTAGAGGTCACGAAAGCTGAAATGGGCACGGCAGGCCTTGGCCCAGTAATGGGCTGTTGCGCCGAGGAGGAGTAAATAATTACTAGGCATCCTACAAGACTAACTGTAACAAATATTCGGATGGAATTGTATTCTGAAATTCGGATAATTAGTAACGTTTAGGATAATATACTGTATACGAAATTTTTATAGGAATTCTATTGTATACGAAGGACAAGGATGTTGGAGTGCAAAGATGCGATGTCTGTGCTGCCATGGCCATTTAAACTGCAGTATTAATAACTTGGACCAGTTTTGTATGAATTTAATAATTTTAATCTACAAGAAAGTATACTATATATAATAAGTTATACCCAATTCATTGTAGTGGTTACTGCAGTTTATCTTCCCACGGCACTATGAACAGACGGACTTTGACTCTCCGGCCAACCGGATTGGAACAATTTATTTTATCACGTACTTTCTCTCTCTCTCTTCAGCAGTTCTATTCTAATACAGGGTGTCCGTAAAAGAATGCCTGAGTTTTAATGGTATATTACAGGAGTTTGTTTTACACTAAATATAACAAATCATACATGATATTGAAGGAAAACTAACCTAGTTTTTCCTATAAGTGCTCAATGTGTGCGCCTTTAGTGATACGGCACACATCCAAACGAAAATGTAGTTCTTCCCATACTGTCTGCAGCAAGTCCTGAGTAATGGAAGCAACAGCCTGTGCAGTTCTACCCTTCAAGGTTGGTAAATCGTGGGGTAGGGGTGGAACGTAGACCCGATCATTTACGAAGCCCCAAAGGAAGAAATTACGGCGTGATGTCAGGTCACACAATTTGAATCTCGGACATTCTTTTACGGCCACCCTAATGCCGTGTGTTATCACAGCAATGGTAGGACGATCAAATCAAATGATGCTGCTGGAAATAAATAAAACTACCTAGTTGAAAGGACCACACCGCTCTGAACTTTAACATCCCTCGTAAGGGCACTATTCCTGGGTGTAAATCCTTCGGTTTCGAAGCACCGTCGACAAGTGCTGTGCAAATACCGGGAAGCTTTGCGTGTAGTACTTCATGATGTACGCCTAGCCGCGTAATAGGCATGTGAAGGGGAACGGGACATTTATTTGGACATGAAAAATTGATTTTTTTTAATGATATTGTTTTTACTGTTGGTTTTGAGGGGGGGTTGGGCAGGTAGGTTGAGATGCCGAATATTAGGCAAGTGGAGACCAGGTTATTTAACAATATATTTAAGGCAAATGAAATCGCATTAAAAACGAATTTTAATGTTATTGCTTTACGTTGACCATTGGCACCTTTGTTACCGAATAACATTCTCAATTGGGTCTTTAATCCTAAAAATAAAAACCTATTTTTTTTAGCTTCCACACTACGTTTATAACGTAAAAAGTGGAAGGTATTATAATCGTTCAGTCCGTCTGTCACCCACTTATATAGCCCAAACTACAAATGCTACGGACAAGTGTAATACGTCAAAAAATTCAGCACATCTCTGGAAATTATAATACATTGAAAATTTCAGAAAAGAATTCGAATTCGAAGTACTTCAATTATTTAAAAAACTGCAAAATTTAATGCTCATTTAAAAAGCATAGGAAGGAATTTTTATTAGAATTAAATCACCATTGCCATCGCCACAATCGCTCGAGAATTTTTAATTCTTTTAGACAATAAATTAAAAATTTATTTTTGCGACATCGATCCGTTTGAAATGACGTCAAATATATTTCCCTACGAGGTTCTTTGTATGTTGATATGAAATATTTTCATTATATTTATAAAAGCGATTAATATTACATATTTATTCTTTGAAATATAAATTAATTTTTGCAAACGATAAGTAATAATTATTGAATTTTAGAAATAAAAGAAACTAGCCAAATTTAGCATGCAAATGTTTAATATGGAAATAATGCTGTGTTTGGTGCCTTTTTACCTGTTTAATACAACTGTTGTGTGGAAGCGGGTTAAGTGACAGATTCTGTTACAAACCTACTTGTTTATCCTTTTTCATTTCCCAAAAAAGGGATCTTTGAACATTAGTGCGTCCGTTAGTTTGTCTGCCATTCTGTCTGAAACCACTCTGAAGTTCGAATTAAATGATTTATAGACTTCAAATTTAGTACGCGAGTTCCTAGAACCTGTCGGACGCCATAATAAGGTTTTCGATAAAATTTCGCACGCTCAAAGAGTAGCTGCAAAAAAATTATTTAAATTTTAAAGTTTTTGCAATCACCTTATAGTTACATAATTGCCTTTAAATGCCTTGATTTATTAAGTGGTAATTGAAAGTCGAGTAGTGTTACATATACCTAGTTCCGGGGCCCGGATGGCCTAGTGGTTTGTTTGGATCGCAGACAATTACGCTAGCAGTCTGCTCGCTGGCGCTGTAACGGGTGCGGGTTCGATTCCCGCCTTCGCCCTGGGTGTACTTCCTTTCTCTGTGTAAAAATTCTTTCTGTGTCTGTCTTACTTGACGAAGGTTTATAAGCGGGTCTCTGATCAAGCACACAAGTCGGAATATATATGTACCTACCTTACCCTACCTAGTTCCTGAATGTGGTCGAGGTATGCTTATTAGTTTATAAATTTAAACAAATATCTACTTTTATTATCAGGAAAATTCCCTATTCTTATATATTTCTTCTATTAACACCACCAACCAACATCCCCCTAAAAAGTAGTGCACCCACAGCGGAAACGCGACACGCCTTGTAGCACATTATCCTCAATGACGTCAGCACTAGAAGGGGGGGGGGGGAGGAGTAGCAAAAAAGGGTAGCCTTGCCCTTCCTGCGAGCACTCACTCTCACCGGAAGTGGCGACACAAAGAGCCGGAAGTGAAAAAACCCCATCAGTGGAGTTGTTCTGTCGCTATATGTGGAGGATTTAGTACTTGTATATGCATGGGTGATCTGCTTTACATGGGGAAGATTGTGGATGGTGAGTCTTGAGTGTGGGTCAAAATTATGAGGCTATGCTCTTGGGTATATGCTCAGTAGATATTTACTCTAGTAAAGGTCAGTGAATCGTACGTAAGCAGTTTAGTTGGTAAAGCGCTTGCCTTCTATGCGAAAGATTCCCAGGTTCAGACAGGGTCCAGCATTGAGCTAGAAGGGAAACTGCAGTGAAGTGTCAGCGAGCCGAAAACCCACTCACACCCTTTTGAGCGAACAGGGCAGAAAAAGGACTATTTTCCCTACAGATGTATGCAATGCTTGTATGAGACCCCTCTATCATATTGACTTGGGCTCCTAAATGTATTTTAACATTTTTAGTTCGAAAGAAATTAACTTTCTTTAACTTTAAATTCCAATTTTTTAAAGAAATAACCACGTGGATCACTAACTAAGAACCAGCGAAGACGAACCCAATAGCGAAATAGGCAAGTTTCTAGGTTTTCTGCCCGGTTCGTTTCTGCTGAAGTGCTGTGTATTCTTCCACGTTTCGTTATTGGACCGGCTCGTTTGCTGCCCTGTTCAGTGAATCACACACCTCACTCCAGTTTTCCTTCTAGCTCAATGCTTGTATATGCATGGGTGATGGTTGTATTCTCTGCTTCATATGGGAGAGATTGTGGATGGATTGCCATTAGTGTGGGTCAAAATTATGAGGCTATGTTTTTGGGCAATGCTCAATACATTTTTAAAGTCAGTGAGTCGTACGTAAACAGTTCAAAAGTATGAACCGAAACCCTTTTGCCGAGAGAACCCAGGCTATATGGGTACTAAAGAGATATTTTACATGTCACATTGGTTGTTTGTTAGTACTGAGTACTTGCGCTATAGAGCTCTCCAAATGGTCATTAAAAAAACCTCGCCAAATGGGCAAATGTTCTTTTTGATACTCTTGATATTTCAACTAATCGTTACATTCAACATTTTTAATATTTCAACTGCAGAATACTCTTGAGCCTTAACAATTTTTGGACATTCAACATTATTTATACTTAATTAAAAATTGAATGTATATATAGTCAATATTCTATATATATAAAATTCAATATTTTATTCTACCCCCAATTCCTCAAATTCTCAACATTCCAAATTCATAATAGTATTTCGATTATTCAGTATAGTATTCAATTAGCTATTATCACTACTATGTTGATAATAATTCGACTATTATTTATTAAACTATTATTTTTGATTATTCTACATTCCATATACTTCCTTAAACTTTGATTACTCAATATTAAGTATTCTTATATTCTTTTATATACTCAATATTTAGTATTCTTAATAGTATTTCAACTATTCTATATTATTAATATTATTTCCGACTGCTCAATATTCCACATTCTTATTCTTTTAAAATACTTAATACTTCCTATTCTTAATATTATTTCGACTATTCCATAAACTTAGTTGCAGTTCGACTATTTAATATTCTTAATTGAATTTTGACTGCTCTATATTCCATATTTTTATTCTTTTAAATATTCCATATACTTATTCTTTCAAATACTCACTGTTCCATATTCTTATCCTTTCAAATACTCAATATTCCATATTCTTAATAGTATTTCGACTATTCCATATTCTTAATAATATCACGGCTGCTCAATATTCCATTATGGGATAATAGAGAATGAACCCCAGCTCAGCTCCCCGGGCTTTGGCTAATGGGACTTATACAAACGACTATTTGTCGGGGGCGTGGGTGACTGAATATGGGAAATGCAGTACGCTCTTCCTACAAAACAGCTCTTTATCTGTACCGCAAAATATAGTAATTTTGGCTTTGGAGGGTAACTTTGGTCCAAGCTTTTCGTACTAATAACTATTCATGAAAAGCAATTTTAGCTTCCACACTACGTTTATAACAAAAAAAAGTGGAAGGTATTATAATCGTTCAGTCCGTCTGTCTGTCCGTCACCAAGTTTCATAGCCCAAAGTACAAATGCTACGGACAAGTGTGATACGTCAAAAAATTCAGCGCATCGAAATTAGAATACATTGAAAATTTCAGAAGAATTCGAATTAGTATTTCAATTATTTAAAAAAAACTGCCAAATTGAATGCTCAATTAAAAAGCATAGGAAGCCATTTTTATTAGAATTTAATCACCATTGCCATTCGCAATAATCGCTCGAGAAACTTTAATTCTTTTATAGACAATACATTAAAATAAATTTATTTTTGCGACATCGATCAGGTTGAAATGACGTCAAATATATTTCACTACGAGATTCTTCGTACGTTGATATGAAATGTTTTAATTCTATTTTAAAGCGAGGAATATGACATATTTATTCTTTGAAATATAAATTAATTTTTGCAAACGATAAGTTGCCACTCACGACCTGAAACATTCCCGTCGAAAACGAGGTCCTCGAGTTCACTGATAAGAAAGTGCTCTCAGTAGTCCCGACGCTGCGTATGATGTCGCCCTCAAAAGTTGCTTTGGGTGACTATTCTCGTCACTTGACTGTGGTTCTAAATTACCTTGATAGCCCCTTTGTGTAGCTCTAGTCCAACGATAATTCCGCCTAACCTAACCTGTGATTCGACAAATGGCTAGAAATAAGCCATAGGACAGGATTATTACCTTAAAACTTCATATATGAAGAATATAATAGGAATATGGAATATTGAGTATTCAAAATATTATTAAGAATATGGAAGAGTCGAAATGCTATTAAGAATATGGAATATTGAGTATTTGTAAGAAAAAGAATATTGAATATTTAGTAGTCGAAATACTATTAAGAATATGAAATATTGAGTATTTAAAAGAATAATGTTGTTGTTGTGACTAATCCTCCTTGGTCTGACGAAGTCAGACCAAGTCCAAAAGATCGTTGACCCGGAGAAAGAAATAATAATCATAGAATATGAAGTAGTCAGAATAGTATATAAGAATATGAAATGCTATTAAGAATATGAAATTTTGAGTACCTACATGAAAGAATATGAGAATATGGAATATTGAGTGGTCAAAGTTTAATGAAGTATATGAAATGTAGATTATTGTCAAAAAAATTATTGAGGCTCTGAGGGTAGTTGAATTAAAAAGAATGTTTAATAAATAATAGTCGAATTATTATCAATATAGTAGTAATAATAGATATTCGAATACTATACTGAATAGTCGAAATACTATTATGATTATGGAATGTTGAGAATTTGAAGGTTTAAGAATATATAGAATATAATATTGGGTACATTCAATTTTTAATTAAGAATAAATAATATAATATATTCAGCCAACTCTAACGGGTAGGAAATACCACTCAGCTCCAACTAATGAAGTCCTCTGGGGACCGATTCTTCCTGGTCGCTCCCTCGGCTCCCCTCGTCACGATAAATCGTCACGATTATCACCCAGGACGATTTGTCACTCGGTCGGTCCGAAACAGGGCAGGTTTTTTTTTATGGACTATAGTCTTTTCTTGGCGTTAAACCAGGATTTTTTTTGCAAATTACACTCTTAAAACAAAAGAGTGAAATCCACTCCTATAGGGGAAGTGCATTTTCGGCACCGGAAAGGAGTGGAAATTAACTCAGACTGAGTTAAAACCACTCGTTTTAAGAGTGTAGGACGTAGATTGTTTTCTTTTATTTCTTTTACCCACTCCGCAAAAGGAGTGAAATTCACTCCAATAGGGAAAGTGCATTTTCCGCATCGGAAAGGAGTGGAAATTAACTCAGACTGAGTTAAAACCACTCGTTTGTTTTAAGAGTGTATTTACTTGTCTTTCTAACTAACACGATTGAAAAGAAATACAATTTTTTTTTTATATTCTAATTGTTTCGTTTGAAAATTATTTTTAAAATATAACTTCAAAAATAAAACAACCGAATTCTAATTTCAATGGATGTTATTCAATTAGTTATTCTTAAGTTTATGCAGGGAAAAGAACAATACATTTTTGCTTATTGCCGAATATCTGCATTTCCAACCCCCCCCCCCCCTCGCCCCCCCCCTCCCTTTTTTTGTACGTTTCCACTTCGCGGGCACAGACGATAAAGTCTCCAAAACGTACAACCACTGCAAAACGGAATATTTCCAAAGTTAACTCTTAACTGTGCATACTGTGTTTGTCGCCAAAGATGTCGTTTAACGAGATTTGCGAATCCAAAAAATGGAAAAGTACTCTTTTATTTAACTTTTAGATAATAAGCGAGAATGTTCAAACTTTTTAAAAAGTATCGATGTCAAAAAAATTAGCAGGCTGAAGCTTTATTTTATTTGTGTCAATAAGGTCAACACGATTTCGAAGTTCTTGCAAAAAAAAAATAATAATAAATCAGCATCATATTTTAAAATCGTTTTCAATTGAAATAAAAAAAATAAATTAGAATGGACTATTTATTTTAAAACACTAGGAATATAATAGGAATATGGAATATTGAGTATTCAAAATATTATTAAGAATATGAAAGAGTCGAAATGCTATTAAGAATATGGAATATTGAGTATTTGTAAGAAAAAGAATATTGAATATTTAGTAGTCGAGAGAGATATATTTAGAGCCTCTTTGTTCATACGTAAAAAATGTTTAATTTTAGAGCTTCACACCTCGAATTAAATTGCATTGAAGCCCCTCAGCAAATATTACTTTTTCATAATTACTTGCACAAAAATTTTTATAAACACATAATTGTTTGAAAAATGAGTTTATTTAAAGAATATTTGTGTTGGATTTGGCTGTGCTTTTACCTTTAATTTTGCACGTTAGTTTTTTTAGCTTCCACACTACGTTTATAACGTAAAGAGTGGAAGGTATTGCGATCGTTCAGTCCGTCTGTCTATATGTCCGTCCGTCTGTCCGTCACCCACTTCCGTAGCTCAAACTAAAAATGCTACGGACAAGTGTAATACGTCAAAAAAATTCAGCGGGTGAGAAACTTTAATTCTTTTCGACAATAAATTGAAATAATTTTTTTTTGCGACATCAATCCGTTTGAAATGACGTCAAATATATTTCACTACGAGATTCTTTGTACGTTGATATGAAATGTTTTCATTCTATTTAAAAGCGAGGGAATATTACATATTTATTCATTGAAATATAAATTAATTTTTGCAAACGATAAGTAATAATTATTGAATTTTCGAAATGAAATGAAAGAAACTACCCAAATTTAGTATGTTAATGTTTAATATAGAATTAATGCTGTGTTTGGCGCCTTTTTACCTGTTAAATACAACTGTGGTGTGGAAGCGGGTTAAGTGACAGATTCTATTACAAACCTACTTGTTTCACACCACTATCGCAATTATCTTTAAAAAATCTCTACCTAAAAAAAATCCCCATCGTAACCATAAAATCCTTGCAATTAAACCTGCATTCTTTTATGGCCATTCCCTTTTCAAAGGGCCGACCCAAGTGTATCAACGGGGCCAAGCCTTTTGAAATGCTTGAAGATTTCGATGAAAAGAAAGCAAGAAGCGATAACGTCGGGGTCAGAGAGATATGGTCACGGTGTCCAGACACGTCTGAGTCAACTGGTAATTAATTGTGCCAAAATAAGGGCTTAACCCCTTTGAGGTTTCGTAGGTTTTTTTTCTAGTTTTGACATTTTTTTTTTATATATAAAAATATTGAATTGAATTTTATGCAGTATGGATACTATCCATATTTTATTAATCATCTTAAATAAACTTAACTGTAAAAAAACATGTGTACCTTAGCATATAACTTCCATGTTTTGGGGCCGTAGTGAGCCTAGTGGTCAGCGTCTCGGTCTCGAGATCGGAAGGTCCCGCGATCGAGTCCCGGTTCCACTGAAGACCTACCGAGTATATGCGGAGTACGTGCTCGTTAAATCTGTTGGGTTCGAAAGTCCTGTGGTCGGTCATTGCGCAGTTTGCACGGGTACAGGCCCCTGGAGACTATTTCCCTCCCCTTCAGGGACATGTCTAAATTGTGGAGGTGGCGATAGATGGCAGCATCTGGCATGTATGTTTGTGTATGTCGTGTCCGTCCTTCTTGGCGAAGGTTTATAAGCGGGTCTTTGTGACCAAGCACACAAGCCTGAAAATATGTATATGTCAACCAACCAACTTCCATGTAGGTTGCCGTGGATATTACAACAACCCGTGTTCACCAAAAGTACCTCAAGGTAAAAACTGTTGTTTCATGTTATATACTGCAGTATTTGTTATAATCCAAATGACTGGTAGTAACACAGCAGTAAATCAGCGCCATCTAGTGTGGATGTTATTTGAGGTTGCATGCACAATACACTTCATAAATCTAATGGGATCCATCGAAATTAATACTTTTTTTTTGTCCCTGCTACTACATATACACATATTTATCATTTATAAACTACACAGAATAGCTGGAATAAAAATTGCAGTCGTTAAATGGTAGAAATAACAAAAAATTCAACCAAATTTGTTTGTACAAAATTTTGCAACCGTATTCAGTTCTTGTGTCCAAGCAAATAACAAAATTTTTGAAGGAATAGTGTAAAGTAAACTTAAGTTCTGTTTTTATTATATGTTTTAAAATAGGTACCAGTTAGCATTAAACCAAAAATAATGCATTAAATTGTATTTTTGGTCATAATAAATTCACGAACCGGAAGAACATTGACTTTCAAGAGTTACAAAGCCAAACTAACACAATGCGTGCCGTTTTGAAGTAAAAACCGTCACACTTTTAAAAATTTCGCGCTCGGTTTCACCAAAAATATAGTTCCTAGCAACGGCTGTGTGGGGAACTAAACTAAACTCCTCGGCGCAACAGCCTATTAGTGGACCAAGGTCTGCCGTGCCCAATTCAGCTTCCGTGACCAAGGGCTCTGGGGTGCAAGGCATATGTCCCGGTTAGGTGGTCAACCTCACGCGGGACCCACAGTGTTAAGTTCCCAAGCATGCTTGGTCCTCACTTTATCGACCCAATTAAGGGATGAAAGGCTGAGTGAACCTCGCCTGATCCGGGATTCGAACCCTGGACCTGTGGCACGGCAATGCAAAGCAATACTACTGCGCCACTGGGCCTGGTGTGGGGAACTGTTTTACCATCTTTTTCCGCATTCGATTAAACCATTTCTCAGGTTTTAAAAACAAGCCCCTAAGAAATGGTTCATTCAAATAACTGAAAATATGTAAAATATTATAATATTTCACCACATAGTCAGTGCAGCTACTAGGAACCATATTTTTGGTGAAACTAAGCGCCAAATTTGTAATAGTGCAATCCAAGGCCGGATTTAAAGATTTGCCGCCTGTAGGCTACGATTTGCCGCCCCAGTCACAATATTCTCCCATTTCGGGGAAAGGTAGCTGGTTAGCTGCAAGATAGGGTGGTATGTGCTATAAAATAGATACACATATTAGAATCATCTATGTATACCTTTACACACTAAAGCGAAAGTGAAATAGGCGATTTTTTTAAAAACTGTTCTACTATTTTTGTTTATATTTCGAAATACGGGAGGAGGGGGTGCACTCTTGCCCTCGCAGCGACCATGTTTGCTACGAAATATTAGTACTATATATACGTTTACGGTTTACGCATAAATGTAAATTATTTGTTTTCTTTCTTAAAACTATTCGTATCTTTATAATAATTTTTTTTTATGCCGAATGCTTCTTAAATTGGTCGTAAAATTCGCCGCCCCAAAAAATTCGCCGCTCTAGGCTACAGCCTACTTAGCCTATTTAGAAATCCGGCCTTGGCTGCATTCTAGGGTCTACAAAACCAACCAATCTCGATCCACTCATCCTATCAAAACCCCATCCATCTCTATAAAGTAGACAGACAATCCTGCTAATTCTCCGGACTTGAGCAAATCCTATCTCTCCATGGAACCGGAATAGGTCAGGAAACAGGAATAGGGGAGGGGGGAGGTGTACCGGACTTCTGTTCTGGTCCGGCAGTCTCGCAAATGACCATGACTGCTGACCACTTCGGTAGGAAGTAGTGTTGGAAAGAAAGGGGATTCTCTGGAGTAACGCCTGAGTTGCAGTTTTTTGAATGTTTTTGTGGATGGACAAATTTTGGATTGTTTGTTGTTTGGATAATGGGAATGAACGATTTGAAAGTTTGATGTTTTTTTTTTGTTTTGGGTTGGTTTTTTGGTGAAGTGTCAGCGAGCCGAAAACCCACTCACACCCTTTGGAGCGAACCGGGCAGAAAAGGACTATTTTCCCTACACTTGTATGCAATGCTTGTATGAGACCCCTCTATCATATTGACTTGGGCTCCTAAATGTATTTTAACATTTTTAGTTCGAAAGAATTAACTTTCTTAAAAAAAGTTGGAATTTAAAGTTAAAGAAATAACCATGTGGATCACTAACACTAAGAACCAGCGAAGACGAACCCAATAGCGAAATAGGCAAGTTTCTAGGTTTTCTGCCCGGTTCGTTTCTGCTGCACTGCCGTGTATTCCTCGCGGCGTTTCGTTATTGGACCGGCTCGTTTGCTGCCCTGTTCAGTGAATCACACACCTCACTCCAACTTTTATTCTAGCTCAATGACTACTGAGGTTTCCTTCTTCGATGAGGGGCGATAAAGCGGCAGTACTACCATAGAGATAGGAAGAAGAATAGAGAGGTCCTTGTATATCGCACAAATGAAGCAGGCTAGAGCGGTGCATCTTGGGATACCTCGGTGTCAGTATGTTATGCGCAGTAGCTCGAAAAACCTGACAGCCCTGCTGCAATTTTCTCTCAACTGGTGGACCTCTCTACACCTCCTTCCTAATTCTATGGGTACTACCAACTGTAAGTGGATCCTTCTCATGTTAGATACGGAGGGCAAGCAGAGGATCAAAGAATCAGTATCTAAGTAACGAAGCCGATGAAATCGTTGCAAAATTTTAAAAAAAAACTGTTAATAATCATCATAATTACGGACAATCATACACAAAATTTTCCTATAAGCGCTCCCCCCCCAAATTTTGTGCGTACAATGCGAGGTTTAATAGATCAGGCCCTGACTACAGTATTTTTTTTCCACGTAATTTATTACCAGGAATGCGACTAAAAACAAAAACAAAATGGAACTAGTATCCCCCCAAAACTATCATCCCCCAAATCTCTATATCTCAAGGGGCCGTAGTGAGCCTAGTGGTCAGCATCTCGGTCTCGGGATCGGAAGGTCCTGCGATCGAGTCCCGGTACCACTGAAAACCTACCGAGTATATGCGGAGTACGTGCTCGTTAAATGTGTTGGGTCCGAAAGTCCTCTAAGTTCCCATACCAAATCAATACCTCTGGGGGTGACAAGCCAATTCTGGGGGTCCTCTAGTTGGCCTCTGTCTCTAAAAATTAGATGGATCCACTTATGTGTGTGTGTTGTCTGTTGTGTCTGTCTTACTTGACGAAGGTTTATAAGCGGGTCTTTGTGACCAAGCCATAGAGTTAGGAAGGAGAGGTAGAGGAGTCTATGAGTTCAAATGGTTTGAAGCAGGGCTGTCAGGTTTTTCGAGCTACTGCGCATCACATACTGGCACTGAGGTATCCCAAGATGCACCGCTCTAGCGGTGTTTTGAGCTACTGCGCATAACATAGTAACCGAAACTGGCACTGAGGTATCCCAAGATGCACCGCTCTAGCCTGCTTCATTTGTGCGCTACTGCGCATATACATGGACCTCTCTATTCTCTTTCTTAACTCTATGGACCAAGCACACAAACCTGAATATATATGTCTACCAACCAACCAACCATCTATATCTCAAACAGATTTCGAAACCTATCCTTGCAAAATACCAGCCATCTTCAAGGCATTGCAAAAAAAAACCACCTTCATATCGGTCACTTCAATTAAAAACTGACCATTGTAAGACCAAAATTTTTTATAATGATGATTTCCTAAACCGAGTCCTCAAGCGTTAAGCGAAGATGCACCTTTATAATGAGGACGAAATCATTAATGAGCAGCGCAATTAATGAGCGCGAGACAAAGGGCGCTGATTGGTTGAGAGGGGGGTGGTTTGCGCAGTAATTACGGTTTTGGGTAAATGTCGAGGAAGGTTTTTTTTGTCAAGGTTAGAGGATGTGAGGAAGTTTTTGTGATTGAAAAGGGGGGGTTTGGTGGGATTTTTTTTAAGATTATGGCTTTAACAAGTATGGTGATGAGCGATGTTTCTGTACACTCTTAAAGCAAGAGTGAAATCCACTCCTATAGGGGAAGTGCATTTTCGGCACCGAAAGGAGTGGAAATGAACTCAGACTGAGTTAAAACCGCTCGTTTTAAGAGTGTATATTTGAATATTTTATTTATATAATAATAACAACAATTTTGAAATCATTTGTAGTCATTTGTAGAATAATCCAATAGTGAAACTAGGATAATTAATGTTAAGCAATTCTATCACTAAAACTATATCTTTACTTTAAAGAAAATTATCTTAGATTCCACTCGCTGGACTCTTCCGGGTGATTTTTGTTTGTTTTGTTTATCTTAACTATATATTTGAGGCCCGGTGGCTTAGTAGTAGTGCTTCGCATTGCCACGCCACAGGTCCGGGGATCGAATCCCGGATTGGGCGAGGTATAAACCCATCCTTTCATCCCTTGAGTGGGTCGATAAAATGGGTACCAAGCATGCCTGGGAACTAAACACTGGGGGTTCCTCTTGAGACTGACCACCTTACCGGGACATATGCCTAGCACAACAGAGCCCTAGGTCACGAAAGCTGAAATGGGCACGGCAGGCCTTGACCCAGTAATGGGCTGTTGCGCAGAGGAGTTTAACTATATGATTACGTTTTGACTATTATTGCAACATTTTAGAAGGCTATGAAATACCTCAAAAAACTTCATTAAAAGAACATTAAAAAACGCCCATGAAACAAGAGAAAAAAAGAAATTGACTTTATTTTTGAGATGTTACAAGGGTGGTAAAATGGTAGTGTGATCCATATATGCGGCGAATTTCCAATGCGAAATGTTATTTCGTTCTGTTCTGTGTAGTTTCATTCGGTTAAACGGCCGATTCCATTAAGAGGGACTGTCAGTCCCATAGAGCTAATGCATTAGTTTTGAAATCACAACTTTGGCAAACGTATTTCTTTGCCATGTTATCCCATTCTCACCAGGTATGGGAATCATCATAACATCCATTTAAAACAAAATTGAAAAGAAAATAACATCCGGTTATTTAATTATTAATTGATAAAATTTTAAAATGGTGTCGCCATCTGCTGTAATTTTTGGCATTTTAAAACTTCGAAAATATATAATTAAATAGCTAGATAACATTTTCGTTTCAAATTTGTTTCATTTCGATGTTATGTTGATTCCCATACCTGGGGAAAAAGGGTTAACATGGCAAAGTATTACTTCTGCGGAAGTTGTGATTCCAAAACTAATACATTAGCTCTATGGGACTGACAATCCCTCTTAACCGCTGATCCCAAAAAGAGGTGGCTACTGTCTTATCAAGATAGTTTTTGAAAAAAAAATGAATTTAAAAAACTTCTTAACGGAATTGTCTTTTCTGTAGTGTAAGTCACGTGTGCAAAAAGTGATCATCACTACAATTTTTAACATTAAATGAAACAAAAAAGTAAGCGGAACAGCTGATTTACACTTATTAAAACCAAATAATGTAACATGCTTTATTTAATTTGATTTATTTTTTCAAATTTAAAATGCCTGTAATCGCCTCTTAAGAGGGACTGTCAGTCCCATAGAGCTAATGCATTAGTTTTGAAATCACAACTTTCACAAAAAACAAACTTTCACACACTTTTTTGAAATCACAAACTTTTGCAAAAGAATTGCTTTGCCATGTTATCCAATTTTCACCAGCTATGGGAAACATCCTAACATCAATTTAAAACAAAATTGAAAAGAAAATAACATCCGGTTATTTATTATTATTAATTGATAAAGTTTTAAAGTAGTGTCTCCATCTGCTGTATATTTTTGGCATTTTAAAACTTCAAAAATATATAATTAAATAACTAGATAACATTTTCTTTTCAAATTTAATTCATTTGGATGTTATGTTGATTCCCATACCTGGGGAAAAAAGGGCTAACATGTCAAAGCAATACTTCTGCGGAAGTTGCGATTCCAAAACTAATTCATTAGCTCTATGGGACAGACAATCCCTCTTAAATTGTGACTTACACTAGTTACATGGAATTAGCTTCTTGTACCTCTAGTACGATAATGACTCAACTCAAAGGATAAATTTAAATAAAATAAAAAATTAATTGAAGAATCTACATATTGCAACATTTTAACAACTTAACCCCGATGTCCACCTACACGAAACTCCGATTTACCACCCCACCAAGCATGACACCTCAAGCAATCACTACAAGCCACCAAACCGTGACCGCAACCTGCACACCCCCTCCTATAAACCTAAGAAATTGCCTAACCAGAAAAAAAAATCCCACACCTCAAACGATAACGAGCCACCTTCCCAATTAGACAAAAGGCCCATTAACTATACAAGACAAAAAAAAAATCGAATAGTTCTCATGAAACATTCTATCCTTGAAACGTTCCATTTTCGAACAAAAGGGTGGACCTTCATCAATATTCCAGACAGCCTCTGGGCCAATTAGGAAGAGACAAACGATTTGGGGAAAGGGGCCTTGCAAATTAGCGGTGGCCTCAGCTAAGGTTGGATTGCGCTAATTGGATAGGTTGGAGGTTGGCGAGTTTCTTGGGCGGGTGTTGGCGATGGAGGGGCTTCTTTTGGCGTTGAAATTTAATTATTGAATTGTCATATTTAAGGTGACCAAAGCTAAAATGGCAAAATAATTATTTTAAACTTATTAATTAATATTATCAATAATTGAAATATTTTATTACACGAATTAAGACAACTAATTCAAATAATTAGTGAACACATTTCGGTTAATTTATGTGGTTTGGGTATTAAATTAATGGTTTTATTATTACTTGAATAAGAAATAAAATTCACAGTATAGATTAGTTTGTTATTCAACTATCTAGCTATAAAATGTGCAAATAGTTTCCGTTGTTATTTTCTTATAGTTTTTTTTAAACAAAATATACGTAAATAAAATAGATAAAAATTTAATATGATTTCTGGGTCGAATAGGTAATAACTGAAAGAAATGGGGTCAGACGGACGAAATGTATAAAAGTTAGGTTTCGCATGTTATACCTTTCTAACAAAAAAGTTTTCATATCCGACGGATAAAACCTATATTGGAAGGGGGGGGGGGGGGGGTGTACGGACTGACAGACGGGTATCTTCAACCTGTCAATATCTACTTTTCCATTTTTTAAAAAAAAAATTCTTTCTAATTTAAAAAAAAAGGCTAGGAAGTTTTACTTTAGAAACGTGTTGCATAAACATCTATTTAGCGCATCTATATAAATCTTATAAAACTATTTTCTTATTCGCCAAAACAATCCTAACACGAACGACATCGCGCCAAAAATATGTCCCCCCAATTTCTGCAACCTCACAAACGGTCGCCAATTATAGATTGGGCGCGCAGGGGAAAAACTCGCCGCGATTTAATCGCAATATAATTAGATTCCACATAACGAGGGCAGTTATTTAAAACAAGTTAATAACCCGATTGCACAGAGATTAACTTCGCGACTTTTTCCCACAAGATCGCCAATTGTTACCGCCAATCAGTTACTACAATCAGATTTTATTAATGGGAAAGAATTTTTTTTATTGATTGAGTGATTGATATGAGAGTCAGATTTATTTTTATTAATAATTATGGGGTGGTTAGTTGAGCGGGGTACTGATTTAAGGGCGTGATGTTTAAAGTTTTTGACTTGTTATAATGATGGTAATTGTGTTATTGTTACCTAATGAGGATATTTCAAGAATGAAATTCGATGGATTTTTCGTAGCATACCTTTATTTATGCCAACGCTCCTGGTTGGTTATTTTTAGTGTCTTAGGCTTATGGTATCCAATACACTATTACTTTACGATACACTATTATTTTTTTCCTAAATTATTTTTTAAACACTAATTTTAATCTGTCTTTAATTTTTTTTTGTCCTTTTTACATATTACGTTATTTTAAAGTTATATGAAGAGTACAGGGGAAGAATCGCTTGATTTATTAGGAGTCGTCCCGTAATTGTGTCTGCTTGGCGGACATTGGCGGCAGGAAACCGGTTTCTCTCTCTCTTCTTCGCTTGATCCAAGCGGCGGAATCGTGCATCGCGTGAATCTCGGTAGGTAGAAAAGTCGTGGTTTAGAACTTTTCAATTAATTTGCGAATCTTAAAATTTCTCTTAATTTTTTAAGAAAAATTCGTGATTTTCAATCAATCGTACTTTATTTTTAAAGCTTAACATGATGATGAACACAGTCTTTTAAATAAAACGCGGAACTGAATTTCAGGGTTGCAGTGAGAGAAGATGCACAAGAAAGTGAGAAACTGGTTTCCTTACACCAGTTTAGGCGATTACTCGCTATCATCGCCAAAGATGCCTGATGAGGAAAGTTTTCTACGAAATTAAGCGGTTTTCCCCTGTACTCTTCATATTCAAACCACATGCTGAATACCATTAAAATGAAAAATGTCGATAAGTTTTATATTCACTCATCAACGACGACTTGTGAAAACACTTACATTCCCGTATAAAAACGTTAACAGTTAAGTTTATTATATTCATTTATCGTGTAACATAATTACATAATTTTTCCTATACAGACTGTCCAGGACTGTGGCGGTCATCACAAATACCCAATACTAGCCCTCGCGACCGAGTAATTGCTTTGTCGCAGACGGTTCAGTATTGGGCTCGCACGCAAGAGGTTCCTGGGTCGAAACCGCTTCGGTCATTGAGCTAGAAGGGAAACTGGAGTGAGGTGTCAGCGAGCCGAAAACCCACTCACACCCTTTTGAGCGAACAGGACAGAAAAAAGGACTATTTTCCCTACACTTGTATGCAATGCTTGTATGAGACCCCTCTATCATATTGACTTGGGCTCCTAAATGTATTTTAACATTTTTAGTTCGAAAGAAATTAACTTTCTTTAACTTTAAATTCCAACTTTTTTTAAGAAATAACCACGTGGATCACTAACTAAGAACCAGCGAAGACGAACCCTAGAAGACAACCGTGTATTCCTCCGCGTTCCGTTATTGAACCGGCTCGTTTGCTGCCCTGTTCAGTGAATCACACACCTCACTCCACGTTTCTTCTAGCTCAATGGTTTCGGTCCATGCCTCTTTAGTGGTGACCAGGACGTGATGTCATCTAAGGTCGCACATCTGACAACCTTAACGCAACCAAAGCAAAGTCCTGAGATTCACATCAGGCAACAAAGTCCTGGGACTCACAACAGGCAGCAGCATCACCACCCCACATTAATCGTTCCTCCTCCGACTCACTGGAAGGGGAGTACTGTGGCGGTCATCACAATTACCCAACATAGCCCTCGCGACCGAGTAATTACTTTGTCGCAGACGGTTCAGTATTGGGCTCGCACGCAAGAGGTTCCTGGATCGAAACCGGGCCGGTCCATACCTCTTTAGGACTATGGTCTTCAAATAATAATTTTGATGTCGTTTTAGCGTTGTAACAAAGAGTTATTCACAAAATATGTTGTAAAATCAATATTTCATTTATTTTCTTCAATTATTCAGAACTCGTGGAACTGAAACATAAAAAAAGGGACATTTTGGCGGGACATTTGGCCAGCGGGACCATGCCGGACAAAAAGCATGACGGTCCCGTCAAAAACGGAAAGCCTGGTCGCACTACCCTTGACCCCCAACTTATCTGTAGTAAGGAAACTTCTCTCACCCCAAAAATATGAATGAATTTTTCAGGAATGCCACCTCTAACCCCTCTCTTGACCTATTCTATACAGGAGGGTATATGTGAATGTATGGTTACACACCATCGTAAAATCAGAACCATAAACATGTAAAGGTATTTCATACCCCACTTCTAAGGTACTATAGGCTGTAGTATAAAAATATGAATGAATGTTGTGGATGCCCAATCTTGGTTTGACTTTTTATGGGGGTGTAGGGGAGTTGTAAGAATGTGGGGGGTTTTTCAGAAAGGAATCAAGCAAAAGGCTTATTTTCCCACACAGTGAACAATTTTTCTCTGTAAAAATATGCTGTTTGAAGTAAAATCATTATTTTTTTCTGTTTTTAAATGCGTAAGAGTACTTGTCTGCGACTGAATAAGCTTTTTAACTGTTTGTTGAAACTCCAAATCTATCGCAAGTATACTAAAAACTAAACTTTATATAACGGCTTATTTTCACATACTGGAGAATACATGTATTAACAGACGCTGACCGTAGACTGGAATAAGGGGAGAAGACAGGGCCGGATTTAAAAATTTGCCGCCTGTAGGCAACGATTGATTTGCCGCCTCTGTCACAATATTATCCCCCTACAAGGAAAGGTAATTGGTTAGCTGCAAAATAGGGTGGTTTGTGCTTGTTTAAAATATATACACATTAGAATCATCTTTGTACTTTACACACGAAAGCGAAAAAGGAGAATTTTTTAAAACTGTTCTACTATTTTTTTCGAAATCCGGGATCAGGGGGTGCAATTGCCATCACACCGACCATGTTTGCTACAAAATATTAGTAGAGTACTATATATACTGTTATGTATTAATGTAAATTTATTTGTTAAAAATATTCGTATCTTTACAATATTTTTTATGCCGAATGCCGCTTTAATTGGTCGTAAAATTTGCCGCTCCAAAAAATTCGCCGCTCTAGGCTACAGCCTACTTAGCCTATTTAGAAATCCGGCTCTGACAAGGGGAGAAGAGTTGATTTCCTTTCGAGGCTGGGAGCCATTTCAGGAGAAATTCCGACTTCTGTCCCGGTTATTATACATCCATGCCCAATCCGGGATTCGAACTCGGGCTATGTCGTTTCGTACACTCTTAAAACAAACGAGCGGTTTTAACTCAGTCTGAGTTAATTTCCACTCCTTTCCGTGCCGAAAATGCACTTCTCCTATAGGAGTGAATTTCACTCTTTTTCGGAGTGGGTAAAATAAATAAAAGAAAACAATCTGCGTCCTACACTCTTAAAACGAGCGGTTTTAACTCAGTCTGAGTTAATTTCCACTCCTTTCCGGTGCCGAAAATGCACTTCTCCTATAGGAGTGAATTTCACTCTTTTGTTTTAAGAGTGTAGGCGAGGGTCAAAACCACCATTCTGGCTGGCTAACACAATAATATGCTGTAAAATGAATGGTGAAAAAGTTACGCCAGCTTTCTGGAGTAACGATACACCGCAAAATGGTAGTAAATTTCTTTTTTAGCGTAACGTTTCTCCATAAATATTGTGTAAAGTTTCTTCATAAAACTGGTGTAACAATTAGAATAAGGGAAGATAGACTGCCACCAGTTTTATGAAGGGAGATGGAGAATTTTTTTTTTCCAAACTAATCTTAAAGTTAAATTGTCCTAATCACTGTGGTCATACACTCTTAAAACAAAAGATTGAAATCCACTCCTATAGGGGAAGTGCATTTTCGGCACCGAAAAGGAGTGGAAATTAACTCAGACTGAGTTAAAACCGCTCGTTTGTTTTAAGAGTGAAGGACCCACCCCCTACAAAACTCGCTATAGTTAAACTCATAGTTTCTTTGCACAGAAGTCACGACCACGGGCGGAGCTATAAAACGCGCGGAGCAATCACATGAAGACAAAATAAAACGGCTGAAATTTCCTCTTCATCTGATTGCTACGCGCGTTTTAAAGCTCCGCCCATGGTCGTGGCTTCTGTGCAAGGAAACCATGAGTTTGACTATAATTAAAAAATCTTACAGAGCTTATTTTTACACTGCCTCTGCAGTAAAGTAAGGACAGCATCTTTTGTAGTTGGTTCCTTTACCATTACAATCCCTAACCCTCGATTCATTTTTCGGTTGCTCCCCCGTTTTGCTTGACCCTTTTGGGGGGTTGGGGGAGGGGGTAGTTGATAAATGACCACACCTGTGGAATGTCAGTGGGGGGAGGTGTGAAAACGATGGCGTTCGAAACGTCAGACGATACTCACAAATCACCAAACGATAGTGTTAGGGGTTTGGAAGAGATTTATACGGGGTAATCGCGTTGGAGTTGAGGTTGTAAATATATGGAATTTTTTTTTATTGGTTTGGTGTATGTGGGAGTGTGCTATGTTAGGTTTTGTGAAATGGGAACTGCCTTATAACCTTGTTTCGTTTTAAAGGTAAACTAAAACTAAAAAAGCTTCAGGCTTCGAATTTGGTACACGAGTTTCCATTATATGTCGGACGTCGCAATAAGTTGTTTGAGAAAATCGCGCAAGCGCAAATTGTAGATGCTTTGTAACTTTTTAGGTTTTAAAGTTATTGAGTTATTATAATTATCTTTAATTGTATGGATTTATTGAGTGATAATTGAAAGTCGTGTAGTGTTACACACCCTTAGTTTAAATTATAAATTATTGACAAAAAATTACATTAAGATTTTTCTTTTTAGCTTCCACAGCATAGGAAAAAAACATAGGAAGCCATTTTTATTAGAATTAAATCACCATTGCCATTCGCAACAATCGATCGAGAAACTTTAATTCTTTTAGACAATGAATTAAAATAAATTTACTTTTGCGACATCGATCAGTTTGAAATGACGTCAAATATATTTCACTACGAGATTCTTTGTATGTTTATATGAAATATTTTCTTTCTATTTAAAAGCGATGAATATTACATATTTATTCTTTGAAATATAAATTAATTTTTGCAAACGATAAGTAATCATTATTGAATTTTCGAAATAAAATAAAAGAAACCAGCCAAATTTAGCATGTAAATGTTTAATATCGAATTAATGCTGTATTTGGCGCCTTTTTACCTGTTAAACACAACTGTTGTGTGGAAGCATGTTAAGTGACAGATTCTGTTACAAACTTACTTGTTACTGTCAAATGAACAAAAGAGAAAATAAAAATACTAATGTTCGAAGATAAAATAACTCTTCATTTAAAATACTTTAACCAATATTCAAACTCCTTATCCAAATATTTTTTTTAAAAAATCCTCATAAATTTACCTTGAATTTCCGTGACTAATTTGAATATTTTATTATCTGCAACTACTTTTTAAAAAAACGACCGAAACGTCTTCAAATTTAAAAAAAAAACAGTTTCAATTGTCATATTTGCCGGCCCAAATGACATAATTTTTATCACCTGAACCATCTTTCTCCGAGACTAAAGATAAAGATTTTTTTTTCTATTTTCAAACGATCTCTCAAAGTTAATTTGTCCTAATCACTGTGGTCAAAGGACCCCCCCCCCCCCCTCCAAAACTCGCTAATTAAAAATCTTTAACAACCTCTATTGTGACTTTCCTTCTACGAAGATGGTCACAATTAAAGGGGTCACAATAGGACACCATTAGCTGTTTTTTTTATCTTTTTTTTTCAAAAAAAAATCCTTATCTTTCTACCGACTAGTAAGTCCCCTATTTTAACTTATCTACTGGAGGTTAGAGTAGGATTTTGATGCTGTCTGGTATGAAATCAATGCTAATTATGTTTCTTAAGTGAAGCTATCGTTTACTTCCGTGGTAGGCCCAAACTAGTTTACCTCAATATAGACTTCTAGTAGTACGTCAGAAGACAGCTGGTGTTTCGGAGAGTTGGTGAACACTTCCTTTCACCACCCGAGGCTATTCTTGTATACATAACCTGGATGTGATACTCCGAGGTAGACTGCCTAAAATGAAATTGATAATAATTTAAATCATGCGTGTAAAATGGGAATATTAGAATAAGAAGTATATATAATTCAGATATCTAACTACTACAATCTGCAACTGCTTGTCAATTTATTTTTAAAGTTTTAAACACCGATTTTTGAAGAATGAAGTAGATGTTTTGCTTTGAAATAACAGGGGTGGGGTAGGGTACATATATATTCCGGCTTGTGTGCTTGATCAGAGACCCGCTTATAAGCCTTCATTAAGTAAGACAGACACAGAAAGAATTTTTACTGTCGCAGAGAAAGGAAAGTACACCCAGGGCGAAGGCGGGAATCGAACCCGCACCCGTTACAGCGCGCAGACTGCTAGCTTAGTGGTCCAAACCACTCGGCCATTGAAATAACATTTGCGGTTTGGTTGAGGTGAGGTTGAGGTGAGGTTATCGTTTCCGGCTGCCCATTTCTAGCCTCCTTTAGGTGCTTTAACACAGCCAATAACGACTCGTAATTTAGAACCCTGCAGTTTGGTTTGTTCGGCACATTTACTTGTACCAATACCATACACGACAACTTGTAGTCTTGGCCAATTTATGAATGCTTCCTTCCACAAGCAGAGGCAATTCAGTGCCCTCTAAACCAATATCTATTCACCGTGCATTCTCCAGAAAAATTATCCTGGTTCATGGATTTGGCGACTTTGGTGGCTTCATTTTTTTTTCGCACCAAGCATCCCCACATTATTCTAGCCTTTATTCTTTATCTTCGATAAAGAAGTCGTTTCTTCAAATTGTTCCCTTATCGATAAGACCCGACCTTTTCAGCCAATCAGAAGGAGTTATGGAGCGTGATAGTGTGCTGATTGGGTGGATTTTTTTTTATTTCAAAAAAAAAAAAGTTAAGGGGTGATTTTGAAGTCGTTATCTTGGCATGATTTTTATTTGAATATGTCGTGACGTTTCAATTGTAGAATTTGAGACTTTGTGGCTGGATGAATCTGTAGTTTTTTTTTGACGGTCGAATTGGTGAAAGTCATTGATAATGATTCTAGATTGCTAGAATCTTAGTTGAAGTGTGAGAGTTATCAGTGGTATTTCAATAGTTGATTTGCTGATTAGCATAGGCAAAAAAGCTCAAATTTTTTTGGCTGACAAACCAACTTAATTTTTAACAATTCTTTCATATTTAATAAACTTACCAGACTTTCAGCTGTGCATTAATATTTAGGTTTAGGTTTAGTTTGAATTATCGTCGCACTAGAGCTACACGAAGGCTATTGGCGACGGGCGTCGTATTTTAGAACCACAGTCAAGTGACGAGCCGACACCTGAATAGGCACCCAACGCAACTGTTAAGGACGACATCGTACGCATCGTCAGGACTTTGGAGGGTATTTAACGTGCACTCCCTCTACACGGGGTATTATTCGTCGGACATTTTCGGCTGCACGGGCCGTTTATAGGTCGGCAGTTATTTTGGCGATGCCCGGAACAGAACCTGGGACCTTTCGCATGCTAGGTGAATGCCTAACCGACTGGGCTCCCCAGCCCGTGCATTAATATTTAGAGAGAAAGCAGTTTTAAATTTTTTTTGTAACCTGATTTGTACATGTCATTGACTTTTAGGTTTAGATCATTATCACTTTTTAGGTTTTAAAGTTATTGGCATTTTACCTTATCGAGTATATAATTACCTTCAAATATACGGATTTAATAAGTGCTAATTGAAAGTCGTATAGCGTTACACAGTAGTTGTTACAGAAACAAATCCAAGGTATCGCCTCATCAAAAAATCAAACATAAAATAAACTATATAAGTATTTCCAGTCTACTATAGAACCAAATCATTCTAAAACTTCCTTAGCAATAGTTTATATTTAAGGGAACACAGTAAATCAAAAATTGCAAAAATTGCAATTTTTTTTATTTGTGTGTGTGTGCTAACATTAAAGTTTTAAATCTTCTAAATAAGTCTACCAAGTTTTAAAAGTCTAGCTATATTTTAAAAAGAGTTATTCCACTTTTTATGAGGAAAGGTAGGATAAAAATGCAAACGAATGATAACTTTAAATGTGTTTTTCTCGGTGTTCATTTTTCCTTGATGACAAGTTTTTCAAAATGCTAAGGCTTTTCTAATTATTGATAAAAGTCTAAAGAATTTTGTATGCAGTCTGTCAAATATGTTAACATTAAAAATTGGTATTAAAATTGTTTTCAAAAGTAATACTTTTTTTATAAAAAAAATACTAAAGTCGAAATTTTTCAAATATGCTAAAATAATTTGGGATTTTCTAGATAAATATTTTTTATAAAACAACTACTGAAGATAAATTTTGAGCAGTGTATATAAGTAACTCTACTGTACTGTAGACCCAAATAATTACAAAACTTCCTCTTAATATACTGCTATATATTTAACAAACCTAGCATACTCTCCAACCACCCAAAACTCGGAGTTTAAATGGAGTTTCCAAGTACCCCTATTGTCTTCCAAAAAGCCATTTCTCCAGTAGCCCCAGTACCGCACTCTATATGTCAGCCCCATTTGCAGGGCCGCTTGCGCCCTAATGCCTAATAGATTTAGGGGCGTACCTTCCATTTGTCAAGGCGGACGCCCTAGCCGTGGTAGGACACGTGGCCCTTTCAACAATGGAGCCACTGTTTGAAGGGACGGATTTAATGGATGGTCCGAGAGGAGGGTTTGAATAAGGTTGAGGGTGAATTTTATGGATTAGTTTGAAATGGATATGGGGCTTGGTTGTGATGGTGGGTTAAGTTTGTTTGGAGATTGTTTTTGGCTGTGTCTGTTCGATGTTATCGATGTAGTGTGGAACTAATTGTTGTAAATGTGCAGACTATCAGAGAACAATCCGTTGGAAGTTGGAATTTTAAAAAATTAACAATTAAAATATTACTCCCGGATACCAAAACAACAGTAATTCGAGAGACATGAAAACAAAACCGTAGAGCTATTGCCAGATCCTCCGTGAAACAACCCCATTTGGCTAGTTTCATTTTTTTTATTTTGAAAATTCCATAATTATTACTTATCGTTTGCAAAAATTAATTTATATTTCAAAGAATTAATATGCAATATTTCTCGCTTTTAAATAGAATGAAAACATTTCATATCAACATACAAAGAATCTCGTAGTGAAATATATTTGACGTCATTTCAAACGGATCGATGTCGCAAAAATAAATTTATTTTAATTTATTGTCTAAAAGAATTAAAGTTTCTCGAGCGATTGTTGCGAATGGCAATGGTGATTAAATTCTAATAAAAATTGCTTCCTATGCTTTTTAAATGAGCATTCAATTTTGCAGTTTTTTAAATAATTGAAGTACTTCGAATTCGAATTCTTTTCTGAAATTTTCAATGTATTCTAATTTCGATGCGCTGAATTTTTTGACGCATCACACTTGTCCGTAGCATTTGTAGTTTGGGCTATGAAAGTGGGTGACGGACAGTCAGACGGACAGACAGACAGAACGATTATAATACCTTCCACTTTTTACGTTATAAACGTAGTATGGAAGCTAAAACTTGCTGGTATTTTTCTTCAGTGGACCATATTTAAGCGAAACCAGCTACTTTATTGATTCAAACGTTCAATCTTCAACATATTAAGTTGGCCGATAAAATAGGAAAATAAATTAAAATATTAGGAAAATCAAAGTGTTTAAATGCATAGATATTCTTAAGAAATTTATATTCAAATTGTGACTAACAAATAAAGGTAGTGAATTTGTATTTTTTTATGTAAAAAGGTAATTTCACACAGTATAAGTTTTATATAATCTGACATTAAACACACACACTTTTTCTTTAATATATTTTTAGTCCATCTATAAATAATTCGCCATCAAACGAAACAAAATTTATGGTAATCGAATTTTTTTTTGCGTATATACATTTGCGTCAATCAAATATAAATCCGAACCGTTTTCCTGCTGACTAACAGTCAAGCTACCGAAAAAATGTCCAAGCTGTAAAAAAAATAAACATCCAATTTTGTTTATTTTGTAATGATCTTCAAATATATCCTTCAATTAAAATCTAGACGCTTTTGAGTACATATATATTGACACAGTCTTTTTATGATGGTAATATACTGTCGTTATCGATATAGGAAATTTCAAGTAGCATGTTTTGGCAGTTGTCAATCTTGTTGTAAAACCCGAGGAAAACTCATGAATTAAACAATAATGGAGAGTGTATCCTTCCTTTCTGTGAGGAAATCGATGTGTACTTGATACGTGTTTTCAGTTTGCTGTGAGTTTATATAACTACAAAATATCTGAAATTGATATAAGCATGTGATGTATGATATGATGGGTTAAGTTTGCGATTTTACCTGAACTGTGGAAAAACAAGACAAATTTTGCTATTTTTTATGTGGTGCAGATTTGGGCATTGATTTCGCTCTGGGGCCATCTCAAATATGACAAAGTCCCTTTTTATGTTGCTATGGGATGTGGTAGTTATTCGGATAGCTAGTAATGAGCGTAGAGGAAAAAGAATTCTAAGCCAGCCACTGCACTGTTAAAAATTTGGTGCTAGGTTTCACCATGATATTGGTTGGTTTCACCATGATATTGGTTCCTAGTAGCTGCAACGGCTGAATGGTGAAATGTTTCACCTTTTTTTCGGTGTTTGGTTGAACCATTCTTCTGCATTTGGAAACAAAAACCTGAGAAATGGTTCAACCGAATACCAAAAACATGGTGGAACGTTTCACCATTCTGCCGGTGCAGCTACTAGGAACCAATATCATGGTGAAACCAAGCACAAAATTTTTAACAGTGTGGTATGGATGATGTATGATGTTTGGTGTGATGATTACGTCATCATCTCACATACCATCCGTAACACTGTCTTAATAGCGACTTTTTCTAAATATCTCTGAGTTCTTTCGTCATCTTTCCATTGTCGATAAATGAGTACCAAGCTTGCTGTACCAAGCTTGTACCAATTGTACCAAGCTTGCTTGGAGTACGTAGAAGCTCAGTATACGATATCGCTAAAGAACGTCGTCTGCTGGTTTAGATGATACCTAGTCAATCGTAGGAGCTGGAGAGCCCAGTCGGTAAGGCACTTTCCTTGTATGCAGACTGCAGAGCCTGCTTTCTGGCAGAGTAAACGGGGCACGTGGTGAGGGCCCCCACTTAAAGAGGGCCCCCAAATTTTCTTACTATTAATTTTTTATACGCAAACCACTATTTTTTTATTCCTTGTTAATTTTATAAATTAACTGCCTCAGCCATGTAATCAATTGAATAAAAATTATGCATGTAGATAAAATGATTTGACATGATATAATAGTTATCTGATGTCATATCTTATGTATGTATTAAAAAAATTTATGTATAAAAGCAATGCTTACATGCGTACTTAATATAATAAAGATTATTTATTCGTAAAATTTTAAAATGAAAAAAAAAATCATTTTCATGAACGGATCAATGTATGTTGCGGGGACCCCCAAACTGGCTTGTACCCTGGGCCCCAAAAATTGTAAGTCGGGCCCTGCTTGTATGCGAAGGGTCGCAGGTTCTGGTTCGAGCATTACCGAAAATAATCGTCTACCTATGAAACGGCCTGTGCAGCCTAAAATTCCGCGAATAATGTAAATAGTTCGTGTAATGTAATAGTTGTTTTCCATGTAAAGGAGTGCACGTTAAGTATATTCATAGTTCCAACACCGCGCACTATGTCGCCCTTCAAAATGTTGCTTTGGTTGGTTTTGGTGTGGTAGATATATATTCAGGTTTGGTGCTTGTCAGCGACCCGCTTATAACTTCGTCAAGTAAGACAGAAGACAACACACACGCATAAGTGGATCATCTAATTTTTAGAGACAGAGGCAACTAGATCCCAGAATTGGCTTGTCACCCCCAAGGTATGATTTGTATGAACTTAGAGACTTTCGGACCATACAATTTAACGAGAATTCCGCAATAAAGTAACATGTCTAGGAATGTTCGTTTACCGTGGCACTGTTGTTCAATAGACTCATCCATACTCACAGCTCTAGTCAATGATGAAACAGTAACTCTACACGAATTGTTTTTTGTCTACTGTTATCTGTCATTCCGTTTCATATAAAAATTATACCATTCTAAAGTCTAGCCGAATAGCCATTTTCCGTTTACTTTGTCACTTGCATCTTAAGTTTAACCTTAACCTAACCTTGTCAATTGTTTAAATTTACGAAGCGCATATGGTATCAATAAAAATCTGTAAAGGAACTAGAAATAGCCAACCGGAAGCGTTACCAAACATTTTAAATATCATGGCCATCATAAAGTTCAAGTGCGCAGTAACTTCCGACCACCCAACCTTGAATATCGTTTCCGATATCCAAAACCAGCGACTGTGACTTTGATTCCCACGAACATGTCGCAACACTCATTTTCATTTTTCAGTCAAAAATCGTCTGCCCAGCAAGCAAACAACTCAACTTGCGCATCCTCTTTAGCCGGTAATGGACACTGCGACCTTCAAATATGAAGCAAACAATGGCCGTTCGCGCCACACAATGGCGACTCCCGCCAAAAAAAGAAAAATATATACGGGATGTAAATAAAAAGGTCCTAAAAGATTTTCAAGTTCGCTTTTCACAGAACCTTTCCTTTTCATAATGGGAAAAAAGTGAAACAGTTTAATTTTAGCTGTTTGTTGTTGAAAGTTGGCCTTTTGTTGGCGGGTTTTTGAGACTGCTCAATTGTGTGGCAAAACAGCCTTAAATGACGGCTTTTCATTATGTATGTTTGTCGCGCTCTGAATGAAAAAGTTAACGGTTTCGTAATGATGTGTTGATATTTAGATTATAAGTACTTGAAATTGGCAAATTTTGTGTAACTTTTCAACAAAACACTAAAAAACCTCATAAATATATGTAGATCTCTGTAGCTGAATGTTTTAAACCTCCATCGGCAACCTGTGGCCCTTTGCCTAATTTCACAAGGCATTCGCCAAAGCACATTTCACAAGGCACACTTGAAGATTTATAATTAAATAGAATAAAAACCGAAATTTTATCTATTTTTAATATATTTTAAATGAAAAATCCTGTTGAAATTTTAATTATGTTTCCATAATATGTTGTAAATGACCCCAATGAGTGGTCTTACAGACGGGAAAGCTGCCAAGAATTATTCGAGGTGCAGTTGATGTTTCTTATTTGAAAAATATAAGTTTTGATACACTTTGATAATTTTCTTGGACAAAAAAATAGCTCAAATTCCCGTTATTGATTTTTTTTGCCGTGTATACATTTTAACCAATTTCGCATACAACAGTAAAACAAATAAAACCTTTAATCGTCAATTTTTCAATACTATTTTTGAGTCATTAAAATGTCTTGAAATTACTTAGTAACGCTCTCCTGTACCCTTATAAAAAGTTTAGCCCTTAGTTGCCGAAATTTCCCGTTATATCTGTGGTGTCCAAAGTACCAACCGATCATGTTACTCAAACTTTCGTTGGTGTCCAGCCTGACACGCCACCATGTGAGTTTTAGAAAACTAATATGTTGTTGTGGTTGGTTGGTAGACATATATATTCAGGTTTGTGTGCTGGTCAGCGACCCCTAAACCTTCGTCAAGTAGACAGACACAACAACAACACACACACATAAGTGGATCCATCTAATTTTTTAGAGACAGAGCCATAGAGGATCCCAGAATTGGCTTGTCACCCCCAGAGGTATTGATTTGGTATGGGACTTAGAATTCGACCCAACAGATTTAACGAGCACTACTCCGCATAACTCGGTAGGTCTTCAGTGTACCGGACTCGATCGCAGACCTTCCGATTCCGAGCCGAGACGCTGACCACTAGGCTCACTACGGCCCACATAATATGTTATAGGACATGCATGCCTCCAATTTTTATTTGTGGTCCACCCCCTACAAAGAACCATGTCAAATCTGACCCCTCAACAACAGATTTGTCCGTGACCGTGATTTGTTCCGATCACTCCCAGCATACGGGGATCTAGCTTACCAAACGATTCGGTAGGATTTTTCCCGATTTTCCACCAAAGCCCCCCCTCACCAAGGATTTACTGCCCTTCCCCCTCCCCCACATACACCATCAGTCAACTGGACAAGCCCCTTGTTACAAATGGTCCGGCGAAGAACCGTTGGAAAAATCGAGTGTATAGATGCAAATGGACCGATAGATGTGTCATGTAAGATGCATGGATATGGATTGTAGAAAGATTTTATGAAAAATAAGTCAATAAAGCAGGGCGTACCTTAAAATAAAACAATGGGTTTTAAGGAGACGCATTACCCGAAATTTATGGTTGCCCAGAAAATAATTAAACATGCTCGAATGCTGTGAGCTAAGGATATTGCAAAAAAAGAAGAATTCTTTTATAATGGTAGAGGTTTATTGAAAATGATATAGTGGTTTGGTAAAATGATTTTTGAAATTTTATGTTGATTTTTTTAATTTTTAATTTTTTCAGCTTGTGAATGGTTAAAACCCTAAGGATTTTAGTTAAATTAATGTAGAGCTCCAAAAAATTTTCCTGTGTTGAAACATATGCGTTTAACAAAAGTTGGTATGGGATAAGGTCTAGTGTAAATAGATTTTTTTTTAAAAAATGATGAAGGTGAAAATTTACAAAAAATCTTATTTTTTGGCCATTTTTATACATAAAGCTACATAACTGTTTTTGTTTAACTGATAGCTCCATATCCATACCAACTTTTATTAATAGATGCAGAGGGAACATTTTGAAAGAAATCCATTAAAAAATTCTTTAAATTGTAGGAGGAGTAGCATTTTGAAAAAATTTCTTCATTTAAAAAAAAAAAAAACTTACGTTTTAATATTTATTATTTTTTCGTTTATGTGTATTGAATGTTAGTTCTTTGTAAAAATAGTTTAATTTGAATGCTAGCGATAAGAATACTGGATTTAATTTTTGGGATACTGCGTCCCCTTAATTTAATCATATAAATGTAATGTACACACTTAAAACAAAAGAGTGAAATTCACTCCTATAGGAGAAGTGCATTTTCGGCACCGGAAAGGAGTGGAAATTAACTCAGAATGAGTTAAAACCGCTCGTTTTAAGAGTGTAGGACGCAGATTGTTTTCTTTTATTTCTTTTACCCACTCCGAAAAAGAGTGAAATTCACTCCTATAGGAGAAGTGCATTTTCGGCACCGGAAAGGAGTGGAAATTAACTCAGACTGAGTTAAAACCGCTCGTTTGTTTTAAGAGTGTAAGAAGGGATGGGCAGCCTGGTTTCCAAACCATAGTCTTCTCTCTATGTAAAATCCAATGGAAAAAATATTTTTTTTTAAACCACTTAGCTCCGGTTATATTGAATATTTTACAAACTTTTTTTTTCCATATGACAAATGTAGTTCTCGTATAGAACTCTATAAAAGCCCTCTATGAAATTATTCGAATATTTTGTTGTAAAATTATATACTTAAAATTTAAAAAAATATTTAAACTTATTTCAAAAAGTATTATTAAAGAGACGTTTAAGTTAGCTACATTTATCACATAAAAAAGTCTGTTAAATATTCAATTTAATACAGTAGGAGTTACTTGTTTAAGAAAATATTTTTTTCTATTGGATTAATATATAGAGAGACGTGTTTGATTTGGAGACCCGGAGACCGCTCGTATTCTCCCTTAAATCTATTTACCATGTGCAACAATTAAAAATAACAAACCATTAACTACATTTTATATCATCTGGAAATAGCTTAAGCATGCATAGTACTAAAAAGACCAAACATAGCTTGAATAATATCTACCAGTAAACTCTTAAATAAGGGCCATTTTATGAATAGCCTAGATATTTTATGTGAGTTTTAGTCAATTTTTATGACCGTAAGCAAGCTGACCATAGCCACATCGACACAAATAGGGACCTTTTATTACCAATTCTTGTTGCCACAGAACACACACTGAAACTTTTTAAAGGAGATTTTCTCGGATTCCAAACCATATTACAGAAAGAAACTTCTATTGTAATGTCCACGTACATCAACTGAGCCATATTATGGACAACTTTTCACAAGCCTATATTATACACAGACATACTGTAGCTTATTATGTGAAATTCCCAAGCAAGTATAAATATACGAAAACCAAGTAGTATGCCCATACCGAAGAGCTATACAGAGCATTCAAATTGCATGTTCTGATTGGTCAGTTTTTGTACGGCAGAACCTTCTGAATGGACAAGACCTTTTCGTGAATACGTCACCAATAACGTAAACATCACGTACTGCATTATAGGGATGATATATTTTGCTTATATATTTTTCAAGTCTTTTGGAGATTTTCCAACCACGCTTTTTTGTTCAATAATTTCGGACAAGAAGTAGTGTGTATGGATATATTTCCATGAATTTGGACATTTTTCGCATTTAGTGATTTAAATAAGGATCTGACCTACTCTTAGAGGATAGGGATAATTTGCGTGTTCTTTATGTATTATAGGGATGATATATTTTGCTTATTATTTTTTCAAGTCCTTTGGTGATTTTTCCACCAATTTATTTTCTTCAATATTTTAGTAAGAGAAAAAGGTTGTAAGGAAATTTTCCAGTGAATTTGGACTCCTTTTTGCATTTAGTGATTTAAATAAGGATCTGACCTACTCTTCAGATAGGAGCTATGCGTAATTTCCGTGTTCTATCTCGCTTGGATCTTGGGGGTAGTTGGGTTGGGCCACCCTTCAGTTTCCACCCACGCAAAATTGACTGATGCACCCCGTGTAGGGTAGGGTTGGCGGAATTGGCTGGATCTGGCTGTTTTGGCGATTTAAAAATAGTTTAACATTTTGTAAACTATGTCTTATATTTATTGATATCTTTATTGTTTGAAACACTGAACTGTTGGGGTAAGAGGGGAAGATTTTGAGGCTTCATGTCATGAAGGTTGCTTTTGCAAGTTTTGTTCTTAATTCAGCCATAATACAAATTAACCATGAGGTCTAAAATTCAATAACTATAAATGAGGCTTTATGAATTAAAGGGCTGAGGGAGCCCAGTCGTTAAGGTGCTTGTCTTGAATGCAAAAGTCTCAGCTTCGGGCTCGGGCATTTCCAAAATAACTGCCGACAACCTATGAATGGTTTGTGCACAGCCAAGAAGTCTGACGAATAATTCTCCATATAGAGGGTGTGAACGCTAAATATGCTTTAAAGTTCCGACATCGCGTACAAGGTCGCACTTACAAAGTTAGTTGGTTGATTGGTTGGTAGACATATATTTTCAGGCTTGTGTGCTTGGTCACAAAGATCCGCTTATAAACCTTCGTCAAGAAGGACGGACACGACATACACACACATACAAGACAGATGCTGCCATCTATCGCCCCCTCCACAATTTAGACATGTCCCTGAAGGAGAGGGAAGTAGTCTCCAGGGACCTGTAACCGTGGTAAACAGCGCAATGACCGCCCACAGGGGTTTCGGACCCAACAGATGTAACGAGCACGTACTCCGCATATACTCGGTAGGTCTTCAGTGGTACCGGGACTCGATCGCAGGAGCTTCTGATCTCGAGACCGAGACGCTGACCACTAGGCTCCCTACGGCCCCTACAAAGTTTCTTTCGGTGCTGACTCAGTACTAAGATGTCAATTCGTCACTTAATTACTGTTCAAAATAGGGTACTTGACTAAATTTTTTTATTGGCTTAAAATATCTTATGCCAAAATATTACACCCGTATTTTTTCTTTTTTCAAATACCCTATAAAAGGCAGAAAAATGAATTTTAAAATTAGGACGAAAAAATCACTCCCGAAAACGCTTCCTGGCTGTCACGTGGTATCTGTGATGTCACTAGTGACTATAAACAAACTTTGAAACACCACTTTGGAATCGATTTTAGGCAAATTTGAAATATCCGCTTCTGTAAAAAGCCTTACATTATCTCAATATTATTATTTCAAGAGTAAATTAGATTAAATCAAGTTTAATCAGAAAACATAAAACATCACGCCGGTTTGTTTATAGTTACTAGTGACGTCAGCCAAACCGTTGTGTTTGTGATCACGTGATGATCACGTGAAAAAAATGCCTTTTTAAAATGATTTTTTTTTAATGATTTAAAGATTTATTTCGCAAAAAATTTATATGCATTTGTTATTTTTTGACTTTCAACTATAATTTAAATAATATTGGAAGGTAGTTTGGCGATGCAGTCAAGTACCCTATTCCGAGGCCCGTTACCATTACTTCTCGTGTAGCTCTGGTGCGACAATATTTCAACTCAACCCCCATTTCACAGTGGTAAAAAAACTACGAGACTATTCGCCAATAACTCTTGTGCAGCTCTATAGGTTGATGCGTTTCAACCAACCCAAACCCTTTGACGCAATAAAGAAAATCTTCTAAATTTGGTTTGGTTGGTTGGTTGGTTGGTTGGTTGGTAGACATATATATTCCGGTTTGTGTGCTTGGTCAGCGACCCGCTTATATACCTTCGTCAAGTAAGACAGACACAACAGACAACACACACATAAGTGGATCCATCTAATTTTTAGAGACAGAGGCCAACTAGAGGACCCCCAGAATTGGCTTGTCACCCCCAGAGGTATTGATTTGGTATGGGAACTTAGAGGACTTTCGGACCCAACAGATTTAACGAGCACGTACTCCGCATATACTCGGTAGGTCTTCAGTGGTACCGGGACTCGATCGCAGGACCTTCCGATCCCGATACCGAGACGCTGACCACTAGGCTCACTACGGCCCCTTTGGTTTGGTTCTTTGGATTAAAGTTTGACAACTGTCGAAAAATAATAAATTTGAATGTTTCAGGTCTCGCGTGGCAACAGAAATGCTTAAAAAAATATTTTCTTTTTCGTAAGCTTCTATTGGTGAATCGATGTCACATGAGAACAGAGCCCGATTGAAAGAAATTCAGGAACAAAGAGTTTCTATAATAGGGTAGAGACTGAACCTGGCAACAGCACCATGGACCAACACGGAGATAATATAGGGTGGCATGTGGGGCCAATGGCGAGTGGTTTGGATCGCATACCATAACGCTGCAGTCCGCGCGCTGTAACGGGTGCGGGTTCGATTCCGCCTTTGCCCTGGGTGTACTTCCTTTCTCAATATCAAAATTATAAATGAACTAGCTTTTTTGCCACTCTATTCGGGCTCCGAAGTGAGCCATGGCTACCGATGGCAGCTCAGTACGAGTCGTTCCCCTACCCTACTATAGAACGCTTTGGTGAATCGATGTCACGTGAGAACAGAGCCAGCCCTATTGAAAGAAATTCAGGAGTGGAAGTTTGAAGAAATACGTCACCTGAAACAAGCTAATTATTTTAAATTTAATCGAATAACTATAACCGTTACTGATATCCTCTTGCTGAGGGAGATTTTGGCTTATGTTTACGCTTTTTGTGAAGAAGCAAAATTATTATTCATAGTTTTCTGAATCTTGTTGTTTTGCATTTTAGGATTTGGATTATCGTCATTCAAAAGAAACATTTACAAGGTAAGCAATTCATTCAATTAACTCTGCATTTAATTACCAGTGATTTACATAAATATAAGCATAAGGAATAAACTTTGTTTAGTTTATGATTTTATTTTCAGTGGCTTTACGATTCGTTATACATTACGACTGTCAAACAGACGTTACTAAACTTGGCATCAAAGTTAAACTATTTACTTGTGTGTTGTAAATCTAATGTTTCAACAAGTTATATATCTTGAACCTTTTGCTAAAGTTGAACGTACTGCAATTCGAAATACAGTTTAGTTCGTTATTCTTCAAAAATACGACGCCCGTCGCCAATAGCCCTCGTGTAGCTCTAGAGGGACGATAATTCAAAACTAAACTAAACTTAGTTCGTTATTCAATTCTCTAGCTATAAAAATTGTGCAAATGGACTCTGTTTAATTTTTTTATAATTTTTTTAAAAATAAAAACAACGTAAATAAATATTGTCAAATTTTTAACTGTTTTTACAGTTGAAAAGTTAGTCACTGAAAGAAGTCTTGTCATGATAATTACAGTGAACGTATGATTAAACTTGTTAAAATGAATAACAACTGGTGCGAAAAACGTTTATCTATTACACTCTTAAAACAAAAGAGTGAAATTCACTCCTATAGGAGAAGTGCATTTTTGGCACGGAAAGGAGTGGAAATTAACTCAGACTGAGTTAAAACCGCTCGTTTGTTTTAAGAGTGTAATGATCATACGGCACGATACGTCCGGTTTGATACTTATAATTTGTCATAAATTTTCTATTAAGTAATACTTTTCTGTATTCAGAGCTGTTCTAGGAAATCTCAGACTATAGGCACACTATTTTGGGGGCCCCTTTACGGAAAATGTTATGTATGATTTCCAGTAATGATGGTGCTATATGACGTATGTATAGAAATTTTTGCTACAATTTTGTAGGCTTTCTTATAAACATCGATCAAAACAATCACGTTAGGTCAATTTCTCAGTCAAAATTTAGCAAAAAACAAAGTGGAGTGTCAGAATTTTTTAGTTTACTGATATTTTGGGGATTTACAGCATTTAGCATAATAGAAACTGAAATTTAGGGGCCCTAGGCCTGGGCCTTACGGGCCTTATGGAAGAACAGGCCCTGCCTGTATTTACAACATACAATTATTTCTTTCGATTACCTAATATAAAATATAAGGTAATGAAAGGATTGCGATTGGTACGAAAAAAATCCGATGAAGATTTTTCTTTTTTATTTACACGTTTTGGAAGGTGATTACTCTAAATAAGTGGCTTTTGAATATTGGTTGTATAAAACTATTCTATAGGTCGACCTAAAAGAGCTGCCGACTTCAAATTTGGATGATATTTAAATTGCATTCCTTCTACACGGGGTATTATTCGTCGGACTTTTTAAGTCAGCAGGCCACTTATAGGTCGACAGTTGTTTTGTCTATGTCCGGGTCCGAACCTGGGACATTTCAAATGCAAATTCCTTATGCTAGGCTTCCCAGCTTTCCTGGATTTTTTTTTAATTTTTGACCATGTCCTCTGGTTCAACTATTTAGGTTAAAACCGATGCGATTTGGTGACCATGTCAGCAGAACTCCCCCAGCAAACCCCGTGCAGCCAAAAATATCCGACGAATAATACCCCTTATAGAGGAAGTGCACGTTAAATATGCTTCATAAGTCCCGACGCTGCGGTGATGTCGCCCTAAAAAATTGCGTTATTTGCCTAATGGGTTTCGGCTCGCTACTTGATTGCGGTTCTAAATTACGTCGCCAATAGCCCTACAATCGTGTAGCTCTAGTGCAACGATAATTAACGCTAAACTAAACTCTTCGAATATACAACATAATCTGGTAAAGCATTCCATCCATTAACAACTCTATTGCAAAAAAACTTATCCTACCTCCCTTTTAAAGCATGATTTTTAATTTCTGAACATGTCCTCTGTTTCGAAAATTTAACGATGAGTGATAACGAATCACCACGGGTCCCCAAACCAAAATGCCTCTGTATTAATCCGATGGAGAAAAAAAACCCATCCATACCCTAATCTGGTAAAACATTCCAGTCCTTGATAACTCATAGTAAAAATAATGCTTCTCCTACCTCCCTTTTGAAGCATGATTTTTAATTTCTGACCATGTGTGTCCTCTGGTCCGACAATTGAAGAGCTTAGTGGAAGAACGTGTTAAGTGACATAAAAGTGAAAACGAGAAAATGAGGTTTAAAGTTTTTTGTTTGCACTTAAAGTCGTTAAAAAGGGCACTTACAAAAAGCAAAAATATCTTACTTAAGATTATAAAATTGAGGGAATAACACGTTCATTAAACAAAAATCTCAATTTTTTCAAAAATGTCACTTAGCACGTTCTTCCACTGATCTCTTCAATTTAAGTTAAAACCGACTTCAAATTTGGCGACCATTTCAACAAAACTCGACCGAGTAACCCTATATTTGGTGGCGAGGGTGGCTTTTAATAATGAAGTCCGTGACGTCGCCCGTAGCACGTGCTTGAGTGGAAAGGACTAGACACGGTTTGGTCCTATACAAAAACCCCATACTTTTAAAAATGTCCCCCACTCTCTGTATCAAGAAGTACGGGCGATGGGTAAAAGTGTATCCACTCCAAAAACCAGCAGTTTTGGGTGGAGTTTGGGGTAAAATGGGCATAAGTCCATGAAAATTAATTCGTTTATGTTTTGTATGAATTTAGCTGATTTTACAGTATTCCCCAAAAATAGTTTTTAAAAGTTCGGTTGTAAAATATATGTTTAACCCCGTTTATGCCACAAAGTTAAAAATTTGGCGCCTGGTTTCACTAATCTGGTTCTTATAAGTAGTTGCAAAGTCCGTGTGATGAAATGTTGCACAATATATTTGGTATTCGGTAGAACCATTTCTCATTATTTACCTGAAAAATTGGTTGAACCGTATGCCAAAAATATGGTGAAGCGTTTCACCACACAGCCGTTGCAAATACTAGGAGCCATACTTTTGGTTAAAACTGTGAATAAAATGTAGGTACTTATTTTTTGCTTTAGTAATTCGTTTTTGGAAATAAGTACAAAACAAGGCTCATAAATTTAAAAACGTTTATCATCGGTTCTTTTCGTAAACGAAAATAATAGTTAGAAAAATTAGATTTACTTGTACAGACCAAATAAAGCCATCAATTTAAAGAACCACACTATAAAGCGATGGTCAGTCACATAGGGCTAATGCATTAGTTTTGAAATCACAGCTTTCGCTTAAGTAATACTCTGACATGTAAGCATTTTTTTTTAGACATGTATGACAATCATCACAACAGCAAAATAAAACAAATTTAAAACGAAAATGTCATATGGTTATTTAATTATTAAATTTAAAGTTTCGAGTGCTCCAAAATATCCGGAAGAGGGCGACACTAGTTTTAATTATTAAATAACCGTATGCTATTTTCCTTTTATTTTTTTGCTATGACGATTTCCATACCTTGGTGAAAAAATTCTCACATGGCAAAGCAATACATTCATAGAAGTTGGATTTTCAAAACTGATGCATTAGCTCTATGGGGCTGATCAACGACTGAACATTCATGTTAACTTAAAGAGTAACTGCCCTTTTGACTTACGATTTCGTTCACAAGCTCTTCATTTCAGCTTACGTAAAAGTGAAACGATATAGACTTCCTGTGAATGAAATTGGAATTGAATATAAAATAAGCCTTCAAGCGCTTCTTTTCTAACTAAAATTAAAATAATTTGATAATTGCCAACAATTTGACTAATTTATAGATTCTACTCTCCAGTACCATACTGTTGCCATTTTTCAACAGACACCTTACATTCACCTTATGATGACTTTAAAATATTGTTGATTTTCGGTAACTTTAGCGATTTGTCATCTATTGGAAATCTATTGGAAAAATATTTTATGATGCATACAATAAAGAGGATACACTCTTAAAACAAACGAGCGATTTTAACTCAGTCTGAGTTAATTTCCACTCCTTTCCGTGCCGAAAATGCACTTCTCCTATAGGAGTGAATTTCACTCTTTTTCGGAGTGGGTAAAAGAAAACAATCTGCGTCCTTCACTCTTAAAACGAGCGGTTTTAACTCAGTCTGAGTTAATTTCCACTCCTTTCCGGTGCCGAAAATGCACTTCGCCTATAGGAGTGAATTTCACTCTTTTGTTTTAAGAGTGTACAGTTTCCCCCATGTCTATGGCGATGTAAATGCAATAATTTTTAAAAAAATTAAGTTCATGAGCAAGGCGATTTTTTAAAAATATTTTCCCCATAATGTATGTCCATTAAAGATCACGGTGTATTTTTATGGAGTAACCATAAAAGACCATCCTTCATTAGAAGGTTTTAATGATAGACCAATTTTTGTTTGACACACTACCTGAAATAAATTTCATCAATAAACTAGAAATCATTTTTGATGATTCCTTGCACCACTTTGGCTCATGCGTTACCGAAACCTCCTGAAACGTAAGGTAACTCGAAGGGGAGTATTGAAAACCGTATTTTACGGTAAAAGGGAAGAAAGTGGCGACATTAGTCACTGCCGTTTTGCTTTGAAGAGCGAAAATATTCTATACTCGTTTGAGTGGTTATCTTTTTTGTTTTTTCGAACTGTCCGGATAATTTTTGGTAAATAACCACGTATTTTGGGAGCGGAGTGTTAGGTTTGGAGTTTTTGGAGTCGTTGAACGTTTTAATTAAGTTTTATTGGGGAATACGTAGGGATTGTGTACGGAAGATTGTTTTAAAAGGCATAATTATTATTAAAGAATAATAATTCTGCATTTCTATTTTAAAAGGCATAATTATTATTGAAGAATAATAATTCTGCATTTCTATTTTAAAAGGCAGAATTATTATTATTGAAGAATAATAATTCTGCATTTCTATTTTAAAAGGCATAACTATTATTATTGAAGAATAATAATTCTGCATTTCTATTTTAAAAGGCATAATTATTATTATTGAAGAATAATAATTCTGCATTTCTATTTTAAAAGGCATAATTATTATTATTGAAGAATAATAATTCTGCATTTCTATTTTAAAAGGCAGAATTAATCGTATTTTAGAATTAATATTTAGTTAACATTTAACTAGTGCTTGCTTCTCGTTTGGTAAAATCTGCGGCAGTGAATTCTCAGGGGCATTCTTGGTTAAAAAAAATCGAAATAAAAGATGAAAATATTTTGTAATAATTCTCCTTCCACTTGGGGGATTTTTAAAATTGGTACTTTTTGAAGTAGGCGAACGTTTTAATTAATTGTTTTAACGGGGAATACATTTCGAAAAAACTTGTGTTAAATCAGCCCAAGTATTTCTCAAACGTGGTATTATTACAATTTAGTGTTGTTTCAATACACGAATTGTGTTGATGACAGACGAACACACATTTGTGTAGTTACAACACAACTGACTATCGCAAGAATTTATATCCATGCTTATATCCATGATTATTATATCCATGCTCGATTGACAGAAAAATCACCCGAAAACAGTGAACTATATTGTTTTCTAAAATATGTATAGCATAATTATATTCATTTTAAAGTACCGTAATATACATTTTTAAATATTTTTTTAGCTGTTTAACAGGGTTGTAAAAAAAAACGTTTTTTTTTTCATGAAAAACCCAACCCACTTGGGCTTTTTTTTCAGGGTTTTAGGTTTTTTTTCATGGTGTTAGGTTGTTTTTTTCAGTATTTTGGATGCTTTCGGGATCTTGTGGTATTTTTAGGGAAGTTTTAATTATTTATTACATTTTTTTAAAAACTAACTGAACATATAGCGAATGTTATAGAGATAATCAAAACTAATAAAAGTGCGTTTAATTGTTATATAAATATACATTTAAATTTTAAAATGCATTGTTTAGGACCAAGTCTTGGTTTGTGTAAACAAATTATATAACCCAGAATATTGTATCTATAGAAATTTAAATTAGAATTTTAAAAAATGCATGAATTATATTTAATTGTTATATATTAGTATAAATTTGTATATGTACTTTAAAAATTAAAAGGTACAAAAAAGTAAAAGTATATTAATAATAATAATAAAATATTAATTGAAAATTACATGAAATAAATATTTTTGTTTGTATAAGAAGTTTTAACTTTATTAATTTCCAAATGCAATTTTAAGTTCAATTGCCCACTTGGGTTTTTTCAAGTGGTTTTTAAAAAAAAAAAAACGCCCAGGTTTTTTCGGGTCGGGTAAAATCATAACAACCCTGCTATTTAACCGAAAATTAAAGATCAGATGATGAATTACAGTTCGGAAAAATACATGCGTACTGCTCTTTCAACACAATTTTTGTGTTAACCATGCACTATTTATTAGCCACAAAATACATTTTTTTATTAATTCAACACAAATTGTAATAACTGAAAAAAAAACAATTTTTTTAATAATTCAACACAACTTGTAATAACTGAAAAAAAAAACACAATTTTTTTGTTCTGAGAGTATCTTCGTGTTACGTAAAATTTGACAGCCATTTTTCAGCGGAAGTGACTGTTAAAAAATCGAAACACATTTTGTAATAATTCTTTTTCGACTAAATTAAACTTTTGATGTTCTACAAGATTCAAAACAAGTGTCTAAAGAAAAAAAAATATTTAATTCGTCCCCGACAGGATTCGAACCTGCAATCTTCTGATTCGAAGTCAGACGCCTTATCCGTTAGGCCACGAGGACTTGTCATGTAGGAAACTAGTACACTTCTGTATTGGGACACGTGCATTTTAACGTTCCTCTCTTTACTTGTATCATGGTTTACATTGCGTTTCTTACATTCTCTTCTTGTTTATAAACTTAGTTTTATTTAGAAATCGTTGTAAATGTTGATTTAAAATGTTTCAAATAAGGTTAAACATTTCACCATACAGACGTTCCAGCTAGTATAACCCTGTTTTTGTTGAAGCCAATCACACAATTTTTAACAGTGTTGTGCCGAAGATTTTATTTTAAAAATTCCATTCTTATTGTGATAACCTATATACAACTTGTTACCTCTGTCTCACTAACTGTTATTTTTAAAAAAATAAAACTAATAAATTTATATCCTACGAAAAAGATCTAGTACCCCTCAGTTTGTAGCTATCCCTACTATCCTTAGGTAGGACCCAAACAATGGAAGTACAGTTTTCTCAATAACGACGGTTTTGTAAATACCATTAACACCCTTATTTTAAGAAAAAAACAAGTAGGTTTGTAACAGAATCTGTCACTTAACCCGCTTCCACACAACAGTTGTATTTAACAGGTAAAAAGGCGCTAAACACATTATTAATTCTATATTAAACATTTACATGCTAAATTTGGCTAGTTTCATTTATTTTATTTTGAAAATTCAATAATTATTACTTATCGTTTGCAAAAATTAATTTATATTTCAAAGAATAAATATGTAATATTCTTCGCTTTTAAATAGAATAAAAATATTTCATATCAACACACAAAGAATCTCGTAGTGCAATATATTTGACGTCATTTCAAACTGATCGATGTCACAAAAATAAATTTATTTTAATTTATTTTCTAAAAGAATTAAAGTTTCTCGAGCGATTGTTGCGATGGCAATGGTGATTTAATTCTAATAAGAATGGCTCCCTATGCTATTTAAATGAGCATTAAATTTTGCAGTTTTTTTTTTAAATAATTGAAGTACTTCGAATTCTTTTCTGAAATTTTCAATGTATTCTAATGCGCTGAATTTTTTGACGTATCATACTTGTCCGTAACATTTGCAGTTTGGCTATGAAAGTGGGTGACGGACAGACAGACGGACTGAACGATTATAATACCTTCCACTTTTTACGTTATAAGCGTAGTTTGGAAGCTAAAAAGTGTTCTTTAAGATTTTTAAATTCGCTTTTCGTATGAATTAATTTGTCTTGCATGAATTTCAAGACCTAGGTTTTAATTTGTTTTATATTTTGGGTATTTAGAAAAACTTAAGCAGAAATCTCATTTTCGCATGGCAAATCTTCTTGCCAATCGTTGTTAATAGGTTAATTCTCAATCCTCTTAACTCTTTCCCACGTTTAAAACTACTTTGGTAAGCTAAAAAAGGAATTAGAAGGCATGAGAACTTCATTTCTTACCGACAAATGTCTCATACCTTGGGATTGGTAGGGATTATGGCTAGCATCCAAAGGGATCAACCAGCTAATGAAGTAAATCCAGAAGATGTTTGTTCCGAATGTATCCATCAAATGCTGACAGAGTTTACTGAAATATATTGTTTCGGTTTGATGGATTAGTGAACAGATGAACTTGCAGGGCCGGATTTCTAAATAGGCTAAGTAGGCTGTAGCCTTGAGCGGCGAATTTTTTGGGGCGGCAAATTTTACGAAAAATTAAAGCGGCATTCGGCATAAAAAAAATTATTATAAAGATACAAATATTTTTAAGAAAGAAAACAAATAATTTACATTGATGCGTAAACCGTAAACGTGTATATAGTACTAGCAAATAAATACCCGTTCTTCGCACGGACTAAAAGAATATCAAATCGATCCAAGTATATGTGTCATTTAATTTGCTATAGGATAATAAGCTTTGCCTTTGTTCTTATTCATTATAAAGAATAAAACCCAGTTACTTATATTGCTTTAAAATTCCAAAATAAAAATACATCACTATAAAATGCACATCCTCATATCACAAAAATCTTCCTCAATATGAACTTACTGTCATAATTGTACTACATAATTGTATAACAATGCTATTTCACGTCAAAACCTCCATTCTGGGTTTTTAAAAAAAAAACGTTTAGCCCATTGGCACGTTCAATTATTTTTCAAATCATTCATTTAGTTTCTGAAGGTAATGGCAAGAAAATAAAAGCAATTTCAATTTTAATTAATTTTTGTGTTCATTTTAATTTCTTCTGTCGAATGGCAACACGAAAGGGAAAAAATGATCGGATTTGAGCGAAAGGGGTGTATTTTTTTAGAAAATTCGAATTTTCTCTAAAAATGGAACAAATATGAAAAAACTAAGCCTCAGGTGCACACGTTGGTATTAAAGGGAATCTATCTTAAAAATTTCGAATTTCTGAGGGCAGTATAAGTAAGTCTTTTACGATCCACAGACATACAGACACACAGACAGACTCTTTCTTTTATTATTATAGATGAATATTTCGTAGCAAACACACACATGGTCGCTGCGAGGGCAAGTGCACCCCCTCCTCCCAGATTTCGAAGTTGAAAGAAAAATAGTAGAAGAGTTTTTAAAAAAAATTCGCTTATTTCGCTTTCAGTTTAGTGTGTAAAGGTACATAGATGATTCTAATATGTGTATCTATTTTAAACAGCACATACCACCCTATTTTGTAGCTAACCAGCTACCTTTACCCGAAGTGGGAGAATATTGTGCTGGGGTGGCAAATCGTAGCCTACAAGCGGAAAATCTTTAAATCCGGCCTTGTGAACTTGATGGTAGAGAGGATCGTTGATATTGTTTGTTTTAATAGCGAGAGACGCAAAATCCTTAAAGTTGTGTGTAAGAGTTTCTCGGAAAACCCTAAAGTTAAATTGTTTTTTTTCCTTCGCGTAGAAGTATATCATTTGTACGTATATACTACTATAAACATAACTATGGATCAATTCTATATGTATAATGGCTTAATTGGAGCTTCAGTTTGTAATTCAGTATATGAGGGGCATTGAGGTAGGGACCAATTACTTAAAGCCGACTTCTATGTCACAAATAGAATTTGTACTGGTTAAGAGGGATTGTCAGTCCCATAGAGCTAATGCATTAGTTTTGGAATCACAACTTCCGCAGAAATATTGCTTTGCCATGTTAGCCCTCTTTCAACAGGTATGGGAATCAGCATAATATCGAAGTGAAACAAATTTGAAACGAAAATGTTACCTAGTTATTTAATGATATATCTTTGAAGTTTTAAAATGCCCCAAATGCCCAGCAGATGGCGACACTATTTTAAAACTTTATCAATTAATAATTAAAATACCAGGTGTTATTTCTTTTTCAATTTTGTTTTAAGTTGATGTTATGATGATTCCTATACCTGGTGAAAATGGGATTAAATAACAATACTTTAACAATACTAACAAAACAATACTTTCGATGAAGTTGTGATTTCAAAGCTAATGCATTAGCTCAATGGGACTGACAGTCCCTCTTGACCAATATACACATTGCAAACACTGTAGTGTTGTTGAAGATATTACAACAATCAAAGACCTTCAAGGAGAAGACCAAGTTGTTTTGGCTAATAAACTAACATTTGTTGTAATATAGATGGCTGGTAGTTACGCGAATGAGTGTGCTAATACGTTTTACGTAAATGTAAATCATCACCATCTACAGTGGTGGCCAAAAGTGTGGACATTTTTTGAAAGATTCATATTTTTCAACTTTGTGTGCTTACAGAATATATTAATTTTCACTTAAATACAAACGTTTATATCAAATTGAAAGTAATTTAATGTAGAATTTAAAATAAAAACAGCATTACAATAATTACAAAAGAAGTTATGCAACTAATAGTATGATCTATCTTAGTTTTGCAATTCATTGAACCACCAACTTGTATTGCAATTTCAGCTTAAGAAAAGCCATTGATTATGATTGTTTGTTCAACTAAATTGAGCATAACGTTTTTTGTAATACAGATATTTTAATTCTGTTTTGTATTAAATTCTACATTAAATTACCTTCAACTTATATTTAAATGTTTGTATTTAAGCGAAATTTAATATATTCTACGAGCACACAAAGTTGAAACACGTGAAACTTTAAAAAAATGTCTACACTTTTGGCCACCACTGTAGTGTCAATGTTACTTTGAGTTTGCTTGTGTGGAGAACCGCTACACACATGCATGTAGAAACAATTAATGAAAAACATAACTCTTGCAGTCTCATATGATATTAATACTAAGGGTTTTATTTACAAAATTACTTGTCGGTTGCCAGTTAAAAGAATTTCTGTGGAGTGAAATAGCCCTAAAATTTCAATAATTTGAAAAGTGGAACTTTGTCTGCTTTAGTGTGACGCTTAAAATAAAAAGTAGTCTGAAACACGATGACCCAGAAATTCATGAACTCTTAAGAGCAGAAATCTAATGAAAAATTTCGATGAAAGAAGCTTAATCCAGAAAAGAAACTAAAAGGGACAATAGTCTTCTAACTTTCCACGGAAAAAAAGAAACGAACCAAACATTTCTAAGTTCAAATGTCACAAGTCTCCCCGATTCTTTTAGCAGATACAAAGTCACATATAAACTCATTACGGAATAACAGAAATTCTTTCCCGCCAAACTTTCTTGGTGGCCAGGAAGAAAATGATAATAATAAAGAAACTTCTTAATTACTTCGTCATCGATCAAATCCAATTCCCACTTCTGGTAAGGGTAAACTGAGAAATGTAAACCTAAGTTGGGACCAACATGACTAGCCCAAGTCAAGTGGGTTTGGAGTTCTCTTTGACTTGGCGTGTTTTTAAAGCTGGAAATTGAAATCATTTCAATAAATTTTGCTTGTAATTATAAATATCAATGTTTTTTATGTAATTATAATTGATGTTAAAAGAATTCACTATATTTTAAGAGATGATTGCGTTCAAAAATACTTTATGATTGTTGCCATAAAGAGCGATAAGTGGCCAAAATAAGACCTCAAGTGAATTCCTTGAGACTGGTGTGGCGATAAGGGTTAAGACCTCATGCCATGAAAGATAACTTCGTAGGTTCTACACTCTTAAAACAAGAGTGAAATCCACTCCTAGGGGAAGTGCATTTTCGTCACCGGAAAGTAGTGGAAATTAACTCAGACTGAGTTAAAAACCGATCGTTTTAAGAGTGTAGGACGTAGATTGTTTTCTTTTATTTCTTTTACCCACTCCGCAAAGAGTGAAATCCACTCCTATAGGGGAAGTGCATTTTCGGCACGGAAACGAGTGGAAATTAACTCAGACTGAGTTAAAACCGCTCGTTTGTTTTAAGAGTGTATCCTCGCTTTAGCCATCCTATAAACGAAACGAATTTTCCAAAATAAAAAAAGGTAACTTCAATAAATAACGCAGTGCATATGGGACTGGTGTACGTTAATTCTGAAGTTGTCTAAAGTTCTACTTCCACGAACTTTCTTCCACGCACAAGATTACTACGCAACGATAAACTTTGTTGGTCCTTCAAGGAGCTGCTAAAGGCCGAGATGTGGTACAGCAGTTCTATCGGTGACGGACCTAAAAAATTTTAACAGTATCAAGTGCCCAGGCATGCCCTCTCAACTTACAAGGCCAGAGAAGCTCCCCCAAACACTTGCATTGACGGAAAGTTTTGGGTCACTGTTCCGAGTGCCGAAGATGAACAAACCTGTTCGGAACCGCTAGAAATCCTAAAAGTATAGTCATCCGTGAACGAGTGGTTCCGAAAAGATCTAGAGACCAGGTTTGTTCATCTTCGGCACTCTGAACAGTGACGTAAAACTTTCCGTCCACGAACGTGTTTGGGAGAGATTCTCTATAGTTAAACTCATAGTTTCCTTGCAGAGAAGCCACGACCACGGGCGATGCTATAAAACGCGCGGAGCAATCAGATGAAGAGGAAATTTCAGCCGTTTTATTTTGTCTTCATCTGATTGCTCCGCGCGTTTTATAGCTCCGCCCGTGGTCGTGGCTTCTGTGCAAGGAAACTATGAGTTTAACTATAGCCTTGTAAGTCGGGTGGAATGTGGACCAGGCCGACAGCTGATCTATGGCATCCAACGCAACCTTATAGACTAGTCTCAAGCACACTCAACCTTATCCCTCCTGATCAAAATCCTCACTCCGCCTCGCCCAGGTCTTTGATTCCCCAGGACTTTTAATAGCCAAGAACTTTTTTAGCCCTGACTAGGCGGGATACACTCTCCTCTAGAATAGAGTAGAACACAATAGGCCTCCCCTTCCCCCCTCCCCCCTGGTCTCTTTTCATCAGAGCAGCTTCACCAAATGAGATCCAGGCACTGGTCTTTTACAGCGCTTTAAGTAATTGAGTACTAGTAGGATGGAAAAATCCTTTTTAGTCCTTTTTTTTCTCGCTGGAGTGGTGTCTTGATAGCGATCAGGCGAAATAGAAATGCCTTAGAAAGGTTTTAGCAATTTTTTTTAATGGGAAGGATTTTTTAAAGTGTCTAAATGCTTGAATGTGGACGTGTTTGTTAAAAGTAGACATTAACACGGTAGATTGTTTATTCAGCTATATTTCATCATTTTGGAGTACATCAATATAAATAATTTTTTAAGGCAGACTCGTTCAGAATCGTAACATTGTTATAAAAAAAAAACTTGGGGTGTGTATTATTACATGACTTTAAATTATTTATATTAATGTCCTATAAAATGATGAAATATAACTGAATAAAAAAATCTACTGTGCTGACTGTTACTGGTTACCAGGGCTGGAACACAGCGCTTAAGTAATTGAGTACTAGTAGGATGGAAAATCCTTTTCATAGTTTTTTCGGTGGAGTGGTGTCTTGATAGTGATCAAGCGAAATAGAAATGCCTTAGAAAGGTTTTAGCGCTTTTTTTTTATGGGAAGGACTGTTAAAGTGTCTAAATGATTGTCTGTAGAAGTGTTTGGTTAAAAGTAGACCTTAACACGATAGATTTTTATTCAATTATATTTCATCGTTTTGGAGGACATCAATGTAAATAGTTATATACGGCAGACTCGTTTAGAATCGTAACGTTATTATATAAAAACTTGGGGTGTGTATTATTACATGACTTTCAATTATTTATATTGATTTCCTCCAAAACGATGAAATATAACTGAGTAAAAATTCTACTGTGTTGACTGTTACTGGTTACCAGGGCTGGAACACAGCGCTTAAGTAATTGAGTACTAGTAGGATGAAAAATCCTTTATCCTAGTTTTTTCGGTGGAGTGGTGTCTTGATAGCGATCAAGCGAAATAGAAATGCTTTTTTTAGAAAGGTTTTTAGCTGTAATTTTTTTTAATGAGGAAGATTTTTTAAAGTGTCTTAATGCTTGTACTGTAAAAGTTTTTGTGTTAAAAAGTAGACATTAACATGATATATTTTTATTCAATTATATTTCATCGTTTTGGAGTACATCAATAAAAATAATTATTTACGGCAGACTCATTTAGAATCGTAACATTGTTATAAAAAAAACTTGGGGTGTGTATTAAAACATGACTTTCAATTATTTATATTGATGTCCTTAAAAGTGAAATATAACTGAATAAAAAATCTACTGTATTGACGCGGGACTGGTCTTTTACAGCGCTTTAAGTAATTGAGTACTAGTAGGATGGAAAAATCCTTTTTAGTCCTTTTTTCTCGCTGGAGTGGTGTCTTGATAGCGATCAGGCGAAATAGAAATGCCTTAGAAAGGTTTTAGCTGTTTTTTTTAATGGGAAGGATTTTTTAAAGTGTCTAAATGCTTGAATGTGGACGTGTTTGTTAAAAGTAGACATTAACACGGTAGATTGTTTATTCAGCTATATTTCATCATTTTGGAGTACATCAATATAAATAATTTTTTAAGGCAGACCCGTTCAGAATCGTAACATTGTTATAAAAAAAACTTGGGGTGTGTATTATTACATGACTTTCAATTATTTAAATTGATTTCCTCCAAAACGATGAAATATTACTGAATAAAATATCTACTGTGTTGACTGTTACTGGTTACCAGGGCTGACACAGCGCTTAAGTAATTGAGTACTAGTAGGATGAAAAATCCTTTTCATAGTTTTTTCGGTGGAGTGGTGTCTTGATAGTGATCAAGCGAAATAGAAATGCCTTAGAAAGGTTTTAGCGATTTTTTTTTATGGGAAGGATTTTTAAAGTGTCTTAATGCTTGTCTGTAAAAGTGTTTGTTAAAAGTAGACATTAACACGATAGATTTTTATTCAATTATATTTCATCGTTTTGGAGTACATCAATAAAAATAATTATTTACGGCAGACTCATTTAGAATCGTAACATTGTTATAAAAAAACTTGGGGTGTGCGGTGGAGTGGTGTCTTGATAGCGATCAAGCGAAATAGAAATGCTTTTATTCTGAGAAATGTTTTAGCTTAATTTTTTTTAATAAGAAAGATTTTTAAAGTGCCTTAATGCTTGTATGTGATAGATGTAGAAGTGTTTGTTAAAAGTAGACATTAACGCGGATTTTATACTACAAGCCTGTAAGTTATATATCACGTTTTGGAGAACGTCACTAAAAATGATGATTTTTAGCAGCTGGAGTCGTTTAACACGGTAGATTTTATCCTCTACACTCCCGAAAAAAATCCCACACATATTATAAACTTACATAACACTTTATATGAACATATTTTTCGAATAATTATATATTTCAAAGTACGTTTTTTAAGTAGTTTAAAAAAAAGATTTGACATTAACTGAAGGGCCTATCAATACAGTGGAATTACACATTTCATACATGGTAAAAGTACCCATTCTTTTGTGTGCTATGAATAAACATACAACCTCAATTAGCTTTTTGTAAATCATTGTCCATTCTAACATTTGTTGTATTGTAAAGTGTCTTATAAATTTACAAGCGCAATATTTGTTTAAACTTGTAAATAACCTAGGTGAAGTTGCAAAACTCACATTCTCCAAAGTGTGACTAATATGGGTTCAATCCGTACTTTGGCGGCTTTGGATAATGGTGGATTTAGTTAGACAATGTCACCAATGAACGATCTGGACTCTATATCTTAGTTATCCTTCGTAGAACGTGTTTAGCAACCACACCATCAAGTATTCAAATGCAGGGGAAAATAGCTTGCATGACCTCTGCTTGATTTCTAACATACTGCTTACAATGTCATCCAAAGTGTTACATAAAAACATAATATCAACAAGTCATTTATTCATAAAAAAAATCACATTAAATCAATCTTCTATCAAAGTAAAAAAAAACTCCCAAAACTCCATATCAAACATGAATAAAAGATGAACAAAAATAGCCCCTCTCACATCAATAGCTGAATATCAAATTCCTCTTTCGCCGTAGACATAACCGGCGATTTAGCGATCGCTTTGCAGCTATTTGCAAGCAAGGACCTTCAACATTGGCTTGCTGTGGGGCAGTGAATATGGGGACGTTAAGGAAAGTAACACTTTTTTGTTTGTCACTGGTTTTGTTTAAACTAATCATAATGTATAAAAAAAACAAGTATGTTTGTAACAGAATCTGTCACTTAACTCGCTTCCACACAACAGTTGTGTTTAACAGGTAAAAAGGCGCCAAACGCAGCATTCATTCTATAATAAACGTTTACATGCTAAATTTGGCTGGTTTCATTTATTGTATTTCGAAAATTCAATAATTATTACTTATCGTTTGGAAAAATTAATTTATATTTCAAAGAATAAATATGTAATATTCCTGGCTTTTAAATAGAATAAAAATATTTCATTTCAACATAATTTAAAAATATTTCATTTCACAATAAAAATATTTCATTCAACAATCTCGTAGTGAAATATATTTGACGTCATTTCAAACGGATCGATGTCGCAAAAATAAATTTATTTTAATTTATTGTCGAAAAGAATTAAAGTTTCTCGAGCGATTGTTGCGAATGGCAATGGTGATTTAATTCTAATAAAAGTGACTTCCTATGCTTTTTAAATGAGCACTAAATTTTGCAGTTTTTTTTAAATAATTGAAGTACTTCGAATTCGAATTCTTTTCTAAAATTTTCAATTTATTCTAATTTCGAAGCGCTGAATTTTTTGATGTATCACATTCGTCCGTAGCATTTGTAGTTTGGGCTATGAAAGTGGGTGACGGACAGACAAACAGACAGACGGACTGAACGATTATAATACCTTCCACTTTTACGTTATAAACGTAGTGTAGAAGCTAAAACATTGATGCAGTGAAGAGGTAAACCTTGTTTGATGCTTCTGGATTTTATCTAGAGTTAATGTAGTTCCACAAAAGATTTACAAGTTTATATTTTTTTATTGTTATTGTCCCAATTAAAAATTTCCCCAATAGAAAAGCGAAAAATGTCTTCTCTGTTATCATTTCTTAAATATATTTGGGGGCTGGGGAGCCCAGTCGGTTAGGCGCTCGCCTAGCATGCGAAAGGTCCCAGGTTCGGGTCCGGGCATCGCCAAAATAACTGCCGACCTATAAACGGCCCGTGCAGCCAAAAATGTCCGACGAATAATACCCCGTGTAGAGGGAGTGCACGTTAAAATACGCTCCAAAGTCCCAACGCTGCGTACGATGTCGCCCTTAACGGTTGCGTTGGGTACCAACTCAGGTGTCGGCTCGTCAATTGACTGTGGTTCTAAAATACGACGCCCGTCACCAATAGCCCTCGTGTAGCTCTAAGGCGACGATAATTCAAACTAAACCTAAACCTGAACCAGGCATTGCCAAAATAAATGCCGACCAAAGAAACTCTTCGCAGATTAAAAAAAAAAAACGACAATTTGTTCCCCATATAGAGGGAGTGCACGTTAAATATGCTCCAAACTGACGCTACGTACGATGTCGCTCTTATGAGTTGCTTTCGGTGCCTAATCTAGTGTCGGCTCGTCACTTGACTGCGAATATAAATTATAATGCCCGTCGCCAATAGAACTCATGTAGATCTAGTGCTACGGTAATTTAACCTTCCCATAACTATCTAAAAGTGAAAGATAAACATTCCGTTATCACTGCTGAAATAATTTTAATGTCAACACCAAAGAGTTTAAAAAAAAAAAACATTTTAATGCTTGTCTTTATAATTTAGCAAACGGAAATAAATTTTCTTAAGTTCAATAATCAATAAAATTATTAAAAACAACCAACTTTTTGTCCACTCTGTTCCTTAAGCTTAATCTTTTCATTCGAATTATGTTTTTTTTTTTTTATAAAACAAGCAATAACAATTTTAAGGAAAAAATACCATAACAACTCGCATCTGCTCTACAAAAAACAACCTCCACACCAAAATAGCTTCTCGATTCCCCCATACTGAAATCCCATCGTACAAAACCGATTTTGCAACGGTCGGCTTACCCCGTATGTCTGCTGCAGCAACCGTACTTTATTTTTATTCCCGAACTAGTGACGTACATCGGTGACAGTGTACACGGGTCACGTGGTTAATGGATCTAGAAGTTCGAGGGTGGGGGGGGGGGGGAGTTACGGTGGAGCTAATAAGGGACCTGGGGGGCTTTAAGTTTCATAGGAGAAAATTCTGGGTGAAGTATACTGTTAGAGGTGGTGTTGGGTTTAAAAAAATTTTTAAACCGTCTGTGTTCAAGTAACAAAGCCGATAGGTGTATTCTCGGTTGGGAAGAGTGCGAGCGTGAGACTGTAAAGAAATAATCTGCTCATTCTTACAGAAAAAAGGTGAATCACTTTATAGTTTACCGAAATGAATAACTAGTGTATCGTTTAATTAACGCTTTTTCTATGTCTTTACCCTCCGAAAAGATTCTCTATAGGAATCTTTGGGCGGAAAGATGAATTATCTGATTAAACCGTCGTTGTTAAAGTTGAAAACTTGTACCGAAAATATGTATTCTAAGGTATTATCGTGTTTAACAGCGTAGACTGCTACCAAAAAAAGCATTTTAAGTGTTTGTTGAAACTATGTGCCGAAATAGCTCAGTTGAGAGAGCATTGGACAGAAGATCTAAGGAGTAAATTTTCATGGCTTGCCTCCTTTTTTTCTTAGATTTTAGTTCAGGGTATAGTGGTTTTCAAGACTTTTAACAGATGTTTTTTTTATTTGTCCTTGTAATAACCTTTATATTTGGATTCATGTACATGATGCAAATTTCTAGTTAAATGGTTTAAGATTTAAAAAAGATATGTTTGATAATTCCGTTAAACTATTTCTTTCTCTTTTCGCTTTGTAGCAATATATATTTATGCACTGCTAAGTAACGTTTAAAATGACGATAAAATGAAAATTATATTTTTAAAAAATAATAAGTGCGTTCTACGAATTAAAACTTTTTATAATTAAAAAAATATATTTCCGAGCTCCGTCCGCGACAGGACTCGAACCTGCAATCTTCTGATTCGAAGTCAGACGCCTTATCCGTTAGGCCACGCGGACGACAAACTTCTAGGGTTAGTAAATCTGGTGTTGGTCATTCAAAATATTCTCTATGCTTGAGTATAAGGTGTTTATTTTGATGGGGGAAGCATTTTTAGTTTGGATTCTACTTTAATACTTTGCCAAATAGCACTCTTTTTAACTGTATAATAAAAGCAATTATTTCAGTATAAATTTCGTGGTTTTGGTTATTTAAGATCATGTTAAATAGGTCAAGGTGCTTTTAGAAATAGTATCTACAAATGAGGGATGTAATGACAAAACTCATATTCTTCAAAGTATAACTAAGATAAAGGGTCCGGTCTGTTCATTGGCGACATTTGATGATGGTAAATTCAATTGGACGAAGTCGCCAATGAAGGGGATGGACCCTATATCTTAGTTATGCTTTAGAAAATGTGAGTTTTGCCACTACACTCTATATGTAGTTCCTTAACACTAATATATACATCTGATAGTTGATTTTTGTAATATTTGCGGTTTTCTTACCATTCTCTTTAATTCAAACTTTTTTATTTTGAGGTTACAGCTACTCTGTAATAAATATTAAACAACAAAGAATTTTACCTTTATTAATATAACTTTATTGTGCAACATTTGTTTGATACAAGTAATTCATTGGATAAATATAATAAACATAATAGAGTTTCATAGTATTTATATCAATTTATTTCTTACAAAAACCCTAAACAAAATATCAATATAACTCGAACTTTATTTAAATACAAAATTTTCAATAAACAAAATCATATCTCATATCCTAACATTGTATATGCAAAGTAACGCGAGTAACATCTAAACACTAATATTTTATGAAAACGCAAAATAAAATCCCTATATTAGGGATTTTACTCTGAAGATGGGGGAAAATCCGTGCTTACATGCATATTACTGAATTTGCATAATCTAATGCGAAAATGTCTCGCGTGTAAACTCGGAAGTAAAATTTAATGAGAATTCGAATTTTCGATGTCTTTTCAGTGGATTCTCGATGGGGAAAATGCTTTAAAAATAATAATCCTAAAAATGTTTTTAGTGTAGGATGGGTTGGAGATTTTACTTGGGGTTGGTTTGGGGGAAATAGGGCAGGGAATTATGAGCCTTTTTGGGAAATTTTGTTGAGGATTCTTCGTGGTAAAAATGGTATGTTTCTAATACTTTCCTGTTACAGTTCCTAGACAAATTAGTAGACGCACTGCAAGATTTCATGTAAAATATTAATTACCGGGTGATATTGTACCGTTTTATTATTTTAAATTGATTTGTTTTTTTATTTTTACTATATTATCCAATCAATTACCGATTTATTTGACATAAATAAAAAAGCATTAGTTTAGAAAAGCATAAGTTTATTAAGTTTTAAAGAAATAATTGTGAGTAAAAGTCAATATTTACTGTGAGTAAAAGTCAATATTTAGTTGAGTCACCTTTAGCCGCTATCCAAGCTTTAATTCTGCGTGGCATGCTATCAATGCAAGACTGTACTGTCTCCTGCATTTGAGGATGATGATTCCACACATAAATAATCTTTTCTAGGAGCTTGACTTTGTTGGTAATAACATCTTTAGCCACTTCTCGTTTCATCAGCCCCCACACATTTTCAATGGGGTTCATATCAGGGCTATTACCCGGCCAATCCAACAGAGAGATACTTTTTTCTGCCAATCAATAATATTGTAGTTTAAATGTACCATTATTGCATAAAAACTCTTAAGAAACATAAAATTACCACACAAAAAAATACAGTGCGTCTAATAATTTGTCCAGGGACTGTATATATGCAGTTATTAAGATTGTGTAAGCCTCTAATTGGTTTGTTGAAGGTGACTTAGTTCCTTCTAGCTTTCATTCCTGCTTCGGCTGGGTGCTTAAATTATTGCTGTGTACCCAAGCGACGTCGATTCACCAATCGAGGCACGATAAAGATTTTTTTATATTTTTTTCGCATTTCTGTTGTAACTCAAGATTTGAAACATGCCAACTCCATACGTAGTAACAAAAATAATAGAACAATGAGCCATTTTTTATTGTAATTCATCTGTATTTTCTATAGCTTTTATTGTCTTCTGTACTTACATATCTGTATTAAAATAATACATTTCGAAATAATTTTATTTTTATGAATGATTTTAAACATGTATATCTATTTTCCGAAATACAGGTAGTAAAAATTTTGTGTATCTAGGTTTTAGCTTCCACACTACGTTTATAACGTAAAAAGTGGAAGGTATTATAATCGTTAAGTCCGTCTGTCTGTCACCCACTTTCATAGACCGAACTACAAGTGTTACGGACAAGTGCGATACGTCAAAAAATTCAGCGCATCAAAATTAGAATTCATTGAAAATTTCAGAAAAGAATTCGAATTCGAAGTACTTCAATTATTTCAAAAACTGCAAAATTGAATGCTCATTTAAAAAGCACAGGAAGCCATTTTCATTAAAATTTAATCACCATTGCCATTCGCAACAATCGCTTGAGAAACTTTAATTCTTTTAGACAATAAATTAAAATAAATTTATTTTTGCGACATCGATCAGTTTGAAATGACGTCAAATATATATTTCATTATGAGATTCTTTGTATGTTTATATGAACTGTTTTCATTCTATTTAAAATCGAGGAATATTACATATTTATTCTTTGAAATTTAAATTAATTTTTGCAAACGATAAGTAATAATGATTGAATTTTCGAAATAAAATAAAAGAAACTAGCCAAATTTAGCGTGTAAATGTTTAATATAGAATATCAATGCTGTGTTGTGCGCCTGTTTACATGTTAAACACAACTGTTGTGTGGAAGCGGGTTAAGTGACAGATTCCGTTACAAACCTACTCTTTATCTTTATATTAATTCGTTCATCCTAAACACCCTCTGAAAAAACGTGTGCTCAAACGGCAAAAGTATTGAACACGAGTATTGTGTAAAACATTTCAACATTACACAAGAATTGGGCTGATGACACAATTCTTGTATTGAATTTTTGGCTTTCAATCAACTATTGGCAATTTAAAACGACGCCATCTTAACAATTGCCATTATTTGACTACAAGCCATAACTGCGGTTAACGTTTTCTTTGCGTGAAAGATACATTTATTTAACATTAAAACCGCAATAATCCGGCACCTGAAAGAAAAAAAAACGCAACCCTTCCTTATGAAACAAACCCTACACTGGTTTCACACCTTTACCCCCGGAAAAAACCATCACCAATCCCACTATTCCCCTCAACCCTATACCCAAATACACATCTTTCTCTCCACCCGCGTATATAGTAGTAACATCAGAATAAAATCAAGTTGGAAGGTGGTGTAGCAAATTACTTGCCTTTAGGGGGGGGGGGGGGGGGGGGCTAGGACCAAACGAAAATGGGAAAAAAGGGGGGGGGGGGGCTTCTTTAGCGCAGAAGGAAAAAACTGTAGCGCCTGCTTCTTCGTTTTCTTCTTCTTCTTCTATCCATCCTTTTCTCTACGTTGCTCCTGAGCTTCTTTTTGGAGAGGTGATTGGGGGTTGGCGAGTAATCGCTAGTTTGGCCAGTTTTGATCCTTTTATAGCAAGTTTGGGATACAAATATCGAGTTATACTGTCTGTATTTGGAAGGTACAAGAGTAAGATGTGAATATTGCGACGTGTGCTTCGGGACCTGAAATTATCTCTATAGGATGATGCTATGCGATGGATTTACCAGCATGGTTAACTTTTCAGTTCAAGTGTATAATTTTCTCAAAGAATGTCCAGGCCTTAAATTCAGAACATGTTAAATTTTAATAGTTATGTGTTTGGTTTCAACATAAAAATGCTTCAGAATACTGCATTGGCTGTGTGGTGCAAGGTTACACATTTTCGGTATTACACTCTTAAAACAAAAGAGTGAAATTCACTCCTATAGCAGAAGTGCATTTTCGGCACCGGAAAGGAGTGGACATTAACTCAGACATAAACCGTCGTTTTAAGAGTGTAGACGCAGATTTTTCTTTATTTCTTTTACCCACTCCGAAAAAGAGTGAAATTCACTCTATAGGGAGTGCATTTTCGCACGGAAAGGAGTGGAAATTAACTCAGACTGAGTTAAAACCGCTCGTTTGTTTTAAGAGTGTAGGTAGACCATTTTTCAAGATTCGGAAACAAAAATTTTATAAATGGTTTATTAAACGAATACCAAAAATATGGTTAAATATTTCACCACACAGCTGTTGCAGCTACTAGGAACCATAATTTTAGTAAAACCAAGCATCAATTGTATTATATACTTAAACTCATAGTTTCCTTGCACAGAGGCCACGACCACGGGTGGAGCTATAAAACGCGAGGAGCAATCAGATGAAGACAAAATGAAACGGCTGAAATTTCCTCTTCATCTGATAGCTCCGCGCGTTTTATAGCTTCGCCCATGGTCGTGGCTTCTGTGCAAGGAAACTATGAGTTAACTATAGTGAAGGATTATTGTCAGTTTTATTTTTTTCTTTACAAAATACTATCTGCTAGTCACAGAGCTACATACAAATTCTGTCTTAATTAATTCGCCCTTAACTTCAAAGTTGAATGATATTTGTAGTTTTAGTGAATTACTGTTTTGTTTGGAGTAGTTTCAATAAATAAATGAGGTACATAACTTTGGTGTTTTTTTAAAAAAAAACAATTTAAAGCACTATACTCTTCAAAATTTCTTTTTTTTTTTAAATTTGATGAGTTTAATTGTATCGTATCATAAAATTGTTTTTTTTAATTCTCCAAAACATTACAATATCGGATGCTGAAATTTTGTATCAAACTGTTGACGCATTGCTGAGTTCCATAGAATGTTTCACAATCGACATGTTTAACGTCTTGAGTGGCAGCAGTTCTAAAGAATTGAAATTAAGGTCTCGATTTTAATCAATGTAGTGGGAGGAACTCACCACGCCATACCACTAATGGGACCGAGGACTGAAGGCAGAAATGATCTTCCGGAACATGAAAGAAGCTAATAGAGCACCTTATACTCTTATGTCATACAGCTTATTTCCTTACATGCTATCATAAAACTTAATTCTTACATGCAATCGCAAAATTACACAGAAAAAAATGTTTTGTTGGGAGAACCAAATTTTTTTTGTTGACGTGTTGTGACTATTTGTTGACTTAACAATATTTTACTTGTCCCACAAGCGAGTATTTTCACCACACAAAACCGTTTGGTGAGGTAAGCTCGGCCTGCTATTGGCTGTTTTTAACTGTGCTCATGGCCCTGTCATCAACGGCAATTCGAAGAAATTAAGGCGCCATTCGGCCATTACGTAGTGAAAGGATTTGATGCTATTTCAAAGAACTTGGCGTAGTGAGCCTAGTGGTCAGCGTCTCGGTCTCGAGATCGAAGGTCCGCGATCGAGTCCGGTACACTGAAGACTACGAGTATATGCGATTACGTACTCTTTAAATCTGTGGTCGAAAGTCTGTGGTCGGTCATTGCGCATTTCGGTTTGGCGCATTTTGGTGAATCAACAATAATTTCACAAATAATTTGGTAATGACAACAAAATTGTTGTTGGCGCTATATTGACCAAAAAATTTTGTTGAAACAACAAAATTTTTGTTCTTTCAACAAAATATTTTTTTCTGTGTAAACTCTTCCTCCAACTAGAGCATCATACCATTGGCATCCCTTGGCGCCAACTCAACCACCGCCAACCCCGAAAATCTCCCAAACACTGCAGCAGTCCTAAGGAAAAACCTCTCCGCGTGATCGAAAACTTCATCAACCCCCCTCCCCCAACCCCCTCTCTGGAAATTGTGCGACTGATTCTGCTGTGAATGGCGGGGAGGGGGGGGGGGGAGAGCCAGCGGCGGTCGCAGTGAAAAGAAGGTAGAAGAAGAATATAAAAGGAGAAGGGGGGGAGGGGGTATCGGATTTTTGTGGCGCCTGAATAAGGACGATAAGGGGGGGAGGCTTCTATTGAAAACTCCCCCCCCCCCCCCAATGTCATTTTCAGGAGGAGCATTGAAAAGAACTGGGTACGTCTGTCTTGTATGGATTGCCAAGGAAGAAAGGGCATAGTGAAAAAATCTAATGGGAAAATTGGGTTCGAGTCCGTTGGAGAGTTTCCCTGTAGGGTTTTATCTTTGGTATATTTGTAAAAGAGGAAGGCTGTAGGGAAATATACCTGAGGACTTGATCCGTTTGTAAACGTTGTGTTATTCAAATATTGTGTGGGGATGTGTTGGAGGTATGTGTGAGATAGGCCCTTTTGGTTTTTAGCCCGTAAAAACAAGAGGAGGTTTTGATGTTGCTGGACAGTCCGAGGAAAATGATTTTCGCTTTTATCTCAAAGTAGTAATTGGCGAAATGAGCTGCTTTTATATATCGAAGAGAGAATGAGAGACTCCAGATAGAGAGGGAGAGAGAGAGAATCTATTGTGAGGTCTCTCTTCAGAAACCCCATAGAAATGACGGCAAAAGAGAAATCCATAATACAGACTCGCTCTCTCTCTTCAGAAAACCGACCTTTTGAAAAGGCACACACTTTTATGAATAGGCTAGATGTAAAAATGGGGTGAAGTCCAGCGGGGAATTCCCCCTACGTCTATTCCTTTTATAGTTTATTGAAAGAAAGAAGCCTGTACGGAAAAGTTTCAGAAGACTTTGTTTCCCTTTTGACGTGTACCGATTCTTCTAAAGCGCGCATTTTCAAAAGCGGCATTTTCTACAGTGTAAAGGGGGCTTCGCATTGTCCCCTCGTATTTTTACCCGGGCCTTTTCTATGGCCGGGCACATTCCTTATCGTATTGCATATTGTATTGTCTTTTAAAAAGGGGTATGAGACGCGATTTCATGAGAGGCTAGATAGGCGACCACTCCGGCTGGGGTTGGCGGACGGACTAGTAGTGTTCTGGGAGTTGTCGCCGCAACGGCGACGGAAGGACGCCGGGTGAGGTGGCCGCGGGGACCTGTCGTCGCTGTTACCGCGTGTGGATAGTTTCGGTTTGCCGGTAAGTCTGTGAGATGTGAAAATCCGAGCTTAACCCATGAACGACGGTTGGCAGGTAAATTTTCCGCGCGAAGATCTGTTTAAATTTATCAAAATATCTGACAAATTGTCCTAAACAATTTATGCATAACAACTTAAGTTAAATCACATTTAAAAAATCTTACAGTTAATGCTGTTATATTCGGAAACAAATGTAGTAACGGTATGCACACAAAACTGTTCTTAATGGGTTAAGTAATTGTATAGGAGCCGTGAAGAGGAAGTAATAAGTTAATGTGTACAAAGGTGCTTCAAATGTAAAGTTACTGAGAAATATTGTATGTGTTAGTAATATTAGGTGAGTGTCCGTGTCTTAAAGGACACGGACATATTTCCTGGCCTTTGATTGGTTGGAGAGTTTATCAAAACACCAATTAGCTGCCTGTGTCCGCTTAGACAGGTACCATGTAACATGGCCCATGGCCTTTATATGGTAGTTTTCACATTTAAATATTTATTTTGGTAGATCCACGCCGCATGGTTAATAATATCTATTTTAAGTCAATAAGAGCTTGTACACCCGAATTGCGACGTCTGATAGAGAAAAAGCTGCAACGAAAAATTGTGTGTGCACCCCAGACTTTTGATAACATGAAATATCTTAAATGCATTATTGTTGTGTGTTGACTTTCTATCTCTTTGCTAACCAGGCAGCTAAAAAAATAACATCTAAAATAGTAAAATGGGTATTGTATGTCTGAAAGTGGACAATTTTTGAATGAACATGCGATAATTTTACATAAAACGAGTTTTATTATTACTTTCATAATCAAATCCAAATCCAAAACGTAATTGAACTCCTAAACATCACTTTTGTAATTATGTTTAAAATTCTGCGAAACTTATGCATGTAAAGAAGATGATAAAGATTTTTCTCAAATGAATTTGTGTAAAACGTAGTTTTAATGCCAATATAAAAATTTAGTTTTCTTAAAATCTTACTTTTTCCATCTTTTTATACTTTTTGTTTATAAATAATTATTACTCGATTGTAGTTAACTGATTGAGATAAACTAATGATGTAAAATGCTGACTTATTTTTTTATTTGTTCTAAAGCACTCAAATAATTCCAAATGTAAACAAATGATTGTTACATAACTAGAACTATTAGCCTTTGGTTGTTGTTCTTCTAACGCATAAGATCTAAAGTGTTTCTAAAGTGTTTTCATTTGCACTGAAACTCGCATTCGTTTATATTCATCGCTGACAGAACAAACAAACCAAGCAGATCGACTTGGCGCTATTCATTTAAATACCTGCAAAAATGTATACTTTCTCTGAAACACTCAACATTGACGAATATAACAAATGGCTCTTTCAGAATCAAACTAACCGTACACTTCTGTACGATTTAGCCCAATCTGTACGTCGCAATAATATATTAAAATAACTTTTCAAAATGTTTACTTAGTTCTGAAACAATCATTTGTTTACATTCATCGCTGACAGAACAAACAACCAATGAGATCGGACTTTGGTCGCTATTCATTTGAAATCCCTGCAAAAATGTATACTTTTCTTCTGAAACATCGACATTGACGATAAACAAATGGCTCTTTCAGATAAACTAACCGTCACTTCTGTACGATTAGCCCAATTGTCGTCGAATAATTATTAAATAACTTCTCAAAAATGTTTACTTTAGTTCTGAAACAATCATTTGTTTACATTCATCGCTGACAGAACAAAAACAAACCAAGCGAGATCGGACTTTGGTCGCTATTCATTTGAAATACCTGCAAAAATGTATACTTTTCTTCTGAAACACTCGACATTGACGAATATAAACAAATGGCTCTTTCAGAATCAAACTAACCGTACACTTCTGTATGATTTAGCCCCAATCTGTACCTCGCGGCAATATATTAAAATAACTTCTCAAAAATGTTTACTTTAGTTCTGAAACAATCATTTGTTTACATTTGTCAATATGACAGTGTGTCATTGTTAAATTGAAACTGTACCTTTATTTTTTTTCTTGGTCTGACGCATATCCGTCACTGTTAAAATGGGTTCTCAAATTTGAGAACAATATTCTCATTTTTGAGATATCATTAGTTTATAATATCTCCGATTACATTATTCTCAAATTCTTGCTTGAGATCATGCTTGTTCACATTTTTGAGAACAATATTTTTGACACGTTAAAATATTTGTTTTTGATAATATTAGTCCTATCAATAATTAAGATAATTCTAGAACTCATTTTTGAGAGTTCCACTTTTAACAATGTAGTTTTAACAATTAATTTATTCAATCTCAAAACTGTATAAATAATTTTAAACAATTGATTTCTGGTTACAAAATTAAGTATAATCATTTTAATTGTTGCAACTAATTCCAATATTTCAATGGGGTTTAAAACAATTGTTATTGGTCATTGTTACAAAAGTAAATATAAAATCAATTTATTTTTTGTAAAATTATAAAACTCCTTTAGAAATTATTTAAAAATTTTGGTGCGTATGAAAATGGTTTGCTTATGTATTTTAGTTTTGCTAAAAGTAAATATATAACTATTTTTGTTAAATTTTCAAACTTTTTTTTAAAGATAGTTTTAAACATATTTGGTGCATATGAACATTGTTTTTTTTAATTTTATTTTGCTTATTTTTAATTGTTTTCAAATGCATTTGTTTATGTATTATGTTTTGCTAATAAATTTTATTTTTTTTATTTGTTTTGTGTTTTTTTATTAATAGCAAATTATTTTCAAGTGTATTCAACCTTTCTTAAAAGTACACTCTTAAAACAAAAGAGTGAAATTCACTCCTATAGGAGAAGTGCATTTTCGGCACCGGAAAGGAGTGGAAATTAACTCAGACTGAGTTAAAACCGCTCGTTTGTTTTAAGAGTGAAGTAAAATGAACATCTTTAGTAAAAAGGAATGAAAATGTGTGATAGATTACATTTAGAACAATTGTTTTTATTATTCCTATTTTAATGCCGTTACGGTAACACGAAGAAGTCGACAAATATAGATTATCATTAAATTTTACAATGATACAAATATCATTTTAAATGCATTAAATTAAAACTTTTTAAATGGTAATACAATTTTTTTTAATGTATTTAAGTCTTTTAAATTCATGAATTACATGGTCCTTGAGTCTGACCTGAAAATTAGTTAGTAATGTATTGCTACAATATTGTTTTCTCCTAATATATTTGCTTTGCATTTTCTAAAAAAAATTAAAAATGTAGCTATTTAAATACTAATGTCTACAACTCAAATATCACTATCTTATATTCTATGCACTTGTCAAGTATTTGCCAATTTTTCTTGAACTATTAACAAAAACATTTACATGTGTTGCATTAATAAGATATTTTTGATTAAAAAAAACTTTTAATGTGTGGGCAGTTAAATTTTGATTTTAAGCATTAAACATATTTTTATAACTTTTTTCTTTATTATATTTTAATTGAATATTTTTTTAGATAAACCATAGATTTGGGAACATAAATTTATTTTAAAAAAAACTAGGAATGAGTAGCACCACACGACTTTCAATTAGGACTCAATAAATCAAGATGTGTAAAATTAACTTTATTATCCGACATATATAATTTTATTACCTTATATAAAGGTATTTTTATAACAACGTGCAAAAAAGTTCACTTTTTTATATCATATTCATTAATAAATCGTTGCGAAAATGACACTTTACGTGCTTACGTCACAGACAGTGCCGAAAGTACTACTTTCGGCACTAGTGCGGTAAAGTAAATATAAGAGTATCTGATTGGTAGAAAAACAAAAGGATGTCATGAATATCTCCATGGAAACTAAATGATGTCATGAAACTCACTTGTTTCTATTGGTTCATTACTTTTGCATTATCTAATATCTCCATGGAAACTACAAGTACTATAAAACTTATTAAAGGAAATTAAATAAGACAAAAGTAAAAACACAAATTTCACGCCAAACAATACTATTTTGATTCAAAATCGAAAATTATTTTACAAATTTGCATTTTCGAATATCGCCATGGAAACTAAATGATGTCATGCAAATCACTCTTTGGTAGAAATACATTTTTGCACGTTATTATAAACATTATTGTAAGCAAGCACGTGCCAAATAATACTTTATTAAGCTCTTGTCATCATTTCACTCGACCTACGGTCTCGTGAAATAAAAGCCACTCGCTTAATAAAGTATTATTTTCGGCACTAGTTGCTTAAATAACTATTATATTACCCTATGAAGTAATTTCATTAAATTTACAATCTAAAAAGTTTTATGGCAACTACCATTTGCGTATGCGTAATTATTTCAAAAACTTTTTTATGGCGTTTGACAGTTACTACTGAATACTTGTGTATCAAATTTGAAGTACACTCTTAAAACAAAAGAGTGAAATTCACTCCTATAGGAGAAGTGCATTTTCGGCACCGGAAAGGAGTGGAAATTAACTCAGACTGAGTTAAAATAGCTCGTTTTAAGAGTGTAGGACGCAGATTGCTTTCTTTTATTTCTTTTACCCACTCCGAAAAAGAGTGAAATTCACTCCTATAGGAGAAGTGCATTTTCGGCACCGGAAAGGAGTGGAAATTAACTCAGACTGAGTTAAAACCGCTCGTTTGTTTTAAGAGTGTAGGTAGACCATTTTCAAGATTTGGAAACAAAAATTTGATAAATGGTTTATTAAACGAATACCAAAAAATATGGTTAAAATATTTCACCACACAGCTGTTGCAGCTACTAGGAACCATAATTTTAGTAAAACCAAGCATCAATTGTATTATATACTTAAACTCATAGTTTCCTTGCACAGAGGCCACGACCACGGGTGGAGCTATAAAACGCGAGGAACAATCAGATGAAGACAAAATAAAACGGCTAAAACAAAATAAACTCAGACTGAGTTAAAACCGCTCGTTTTAAGAGTGTAGGACGCAGATTGTTTTCTTTTATTTCTTTTACCCACTCCGAAAAAGAGTGAAATTCACTCCTATAGGAGAAGTGCATTTTCGGCACCGGAAAGGAGTGGAAATTAACTCAGACTGAGTTAAAATAGCTCGTTTGTTTTAAGAGTGTATGTATTTCTTTTGTTTTAAGCTGTAGAGTAGTTTCATACAGACGAACCAATGTTCAAAAATCAATTCTTTAGAATCAGCACCCTCTGAAAAAGTATATAAAACACAATCGCCTTTTCTTATTTTCGACCCCATCGTAATATTTTTATTGCCTTATTATTACACATTAGATAATTAAGTACTAACGTAAACTAACATTAGTATAACATTATAAGCATATAACACTAACATATAGTACTAACATTAAGTACTAATATAAAGTACTAACAATATAAATTTTTCCAGCATTTCAAATAACAAAATATTCCAAGCCATTTTTTATGCATAACAATTAAAGAATAGAAACAAAAAAAAAACCTCATCGGCACAACAGCCCATTACTGGGCCAAGGCCTGCCGTGCCCATTTCAGCTTTCGTGACCTAGGGCTCTGGGGTGCTATTCATATGTCCCGGTAAGGTGGTCATCCTCACGCGGAACCCCCAGTGTTTAGTTCCCAAGCATGATTGGTACCCATTTTATCGACCCACTCAAGGGATGAAAGGATGGGTTTATACCTCGCCCAATCCGGGATTCGATCCCCGAACCTGTGGCGTGGCAATGCGGAGAACTACCACTAAGCCACTGGGCCTCAAAGAATAGAAACAAATGTCAATAATTTTCAGGTAATTTAACTGAAGATTCTAAATTACTGTCATGCAAAAGAATTCCTGCATTAAAGAAAAAAAAAATGAATAAAAATAAAAACCTCTAAACATCGCCACAAATCATCGTCACAAATCATCATCTAAACCCCATCCTCCCCCCTACAATCATTAATAAGCTCAATTCATTACACATGACTCAAAACTCCTCTTTTACAACAAACCTTAATCCATTTCATCATATCTCTATCTCTTTTAAAATAATAAAATTAAAAATTTGAAAATCATTCATCTCAACTATGGGTTCACCGAAAATCACTGAAATGGGGACCCCTAATTGGTTTATAAAGTCTTTAGGTCCCCCTACCCTAGTTTATTTTTCACGTGGGGGTTGGTTTTAATGGGTGGTGGGGGGCTAATGATGATTGAGGTAGGAATAATGGGTGCTTTTTCCATATCGCCAAATATGTACAACCGGAAGCCAAACGGAATATTTTCAATGGTAACCTTTAACAATATCCTATATTGTATTTTATTGTTAGAAATTCTGTTTGTCGCCAAAGATTCTTTTTGTTGCTATTTGCGATTTGCAGTCGATAAAGTCGCCAAAAAAATGTACATAGGTCATTCTTCAAAAAAGGACGTATTTCGCTTACGATTTTTTTTTAATTTAAAAAGGATTCTATGCTCTATTGCTCTATTTTTTTGCCTGTGATGTATAAACAACTAAAAAAACATTTGCAAAGATGCGGCCTCATTCAATTTCTTTTATTTTTCAAATTAAAAATTATTTTTAAAAAAAATGCGACTTCAGTAACGTATTTTAGACTAAGAATTCAATACCTTCAATAGACGTGTAAATTTTCTAAAACTAAATACGGATTTTTGAACTGACAGAGATAATTTGGTTTAAGAGTTTTTGAAAAAAAAAATTATACAACAATCTTATTAAAACAAACGAGCGATTTTAACTCAGTCTGAGTTAATTTCCACTCCATTCCGTGCCGAAAATGCACTTCTCCTATAGGAGTGAATTTCACTCTTTTTCGGAGTGGGTAAAAGAAATAAAAGAAAACAATCTGCGTCCTACACTCTTAAAACGAGCGGTTTTAACTCAGTCTGAGTTAATTTCACTCCTTTCCGGTGCCGAAAATGCACTTCTCCTATAGGAGTGAATTTCACTCTTTTGTTTTAAGAGTGTACATAATACACATTCAAAACAAAGATTTTTAAAAAAAAAATTTAAAAATAAATAAAAAAAAAATTGAATTGTACTAATTTGGGCCTATCCTAATACAGATCAAGACTTCAATTGACAAACCAGTTTCTTCATTTACTTTAACGCGACAACATCTCTATCAAACTCTAACCTCTACAATAATGATGCTATAGGTCCAATGATCCTACCCCTGATTTCTGTACTGCATTATAAAATGGCTTAAGTCCCATGCTATAATGTTGTACATAGGACCTTTTTTACTAAAGTACTCCTTTTGCTCTGGGGAGTTTCCGTAATTTTTAGCTCGTTATACTTTAGAAAGTTCCGTATCAGGGACATTTGGGATTTTATAAGTGAGGAATATTAAGTTATGTGGTTTTTATTAACTCTTTCGGGTTCCTAGGTAGTGTTTCGGAACAGTAGTTTTTGTTTTTTTAATGTAATCGCTTGACATTGTGTCACAGGGAGGTCTAAAAGGGTTAAATAAACTTCCACTTCCAAATGCCTCATTTCAAAGAAAGAAATTTAATAGTTGTACAGAGAAAAGCAATATGTAAAATAAAAATTGGGTTTTCCCATCAATAAATATGACTCTAATCAGAATTATAGATTTATGATTACAAAACTGCGGATAGGATTACTTATTTAAGATTTTCCAGGATTTAAAAAAAGAAAATACCTAAGTATTTTCTTTTTTAAATCCTGGAAAATCTTAAATAAGATATTCATATTCAGTAACACAAAATAACACATCATTTAGTTCTAATTAAAACTTTGTAACGTCAAAATTAAACGTACTATTTGTCATCAAAAATTCTATATTTATTACTTATGTTATATAATATATGCCCATTATAATTATTACGTATATTAAAATGAAAATGGGAGACGGATGGACGGACACGGCTTTTATACAAGCGTCCACTTTATACGTTATAAACGTAGTGTGGTAATTAAAACTGCTCAATGTCTTTTTTGTTGCAAATCATGTAATGAAACTAAAACATATTGCATTTTCAAAGTTAAATTAATTTGAATATTTATATCTTAATGTAGCTCTAGTACAACGCAATTTGACCAAAATCTGGATAATATTTTAACGGCGACACGGGGCGGGTCCTAATGATGCTTTTGGTCCACCGAACACCCCAACATTCCAGCTCCAAATTGGGAGGGGGGTCCTCAATTTTTAACTCGTTATTTTATAAAATGTCCTACTCCCCCTTTCTACTGATGCAAACTTCCTTCCTAGGGGGACTTAAGGGAAGGGTGGGGAGGAGGGGTCATTGTTTGTGTTACTCTTTGAGGTGACTATGGATTAGTGGTATTGATATACAGTTGATATTGCTATGGTTATTGACTATTTATAGAGATAATGGGAATTTATTTGAATTTTACATTAGTGGCGATTGGCCAAAAATTTGCACGCTAAAATGAGCTTTCTGATAAGATCTATAATAATAAAATGAGCTTTGTGTGTGTATGTCTTTATAGACTCATAAACTAGACATTGTTGACTCGTAACTTGGCAAAATATTGTTCATACTTAAGTTACAGATTTTCAACTTGCAGAGCTCAAATGTTCTATTTTTAGAGAAAATTCAAATTCTGAAAATAATACACCCACTTGCTCAAATCCGATTTTTTTTACTTTCTGAATGCATTTGCTGAAAAATTAATAAAACTTTTAACGAAAATATTTAATTGAAAATGTTTATTTATTCTGTTCCATTACCTCAGAAATAAAAGGCAAAAAGACTACAAAATTGTTCCGTACTCTGGAGAATGCAACGGCTAGTGGTGAATATTTCTCGATATTCAGTTGAACCATTTTTGCAGTTTTGTAACAAAACCTGTGAATGGTTATCGATACCAAATATGACGAAACATTTTACCACGCAGTCGTTGCAGCTACTGGGAACCATATTTTTGGCGAAATTAAGATCCAAATCTTTAAAAGTGTACGACGTTCGTCACCAATAGCTCTAGTGTGGCGTTAATTGTAATCAATTCAACTCGAAATGCCATTTTACAAGCTCTTTTTATATGGTCAAAAGTTATCCGTAACTTGGTATTAATTTTATCGTGATTCATTACGTTTTACACTTTTAGACTTTTGGTGCACACATTCAAAATCTGCCGCGTCACTTGACCGTAGTGAATAATAGGTATTTGACTAAAAATTTTATTGGCTTAAAATACGCAAAGTATTAACCCGTATTTTTTTTTCAATACCATAAAATGAAAAATTAATGTAAATTGGACGAAAATGACTCCGAAAACGCTTTGTGGCGTCACGTGGTATCTATGACGTCACTAGTAACTATAAACAAACTTTGAAACCATTTTGGAATCTACTTTAAGCAAATTTGAACTATCTGCTTCTGTAAAACCTTCTTCCATTATCTATATAATTCTTATTTTAATAGTAAATTAGATTAAATCCAGTTTAATTACAAACAAAAGAACATGACACCGGTTTGTTTATACTAGTGACGTCAGCCAAATCGACGTGTTTGTGATCACGTGACATACCGTTGAAAAATAAGCCATTTTAAAATGATTTTTATGAATCATTTAAAGATTTATTTTGCAAAAAAATATATACGTTTGTTATTTTTGGGTTCAAACTATAATTAATTTAATATTGGAAAGTATTTTAGCGATACAGTCAAGTACCCTATTTGGAGTCTGTCATCATTGTTCCTTATGTAGCTCTTGTACAACAATAACTAAACCAAACCCTATTTATATATAAGATTATTTGTCATTTTTTTAAATGATAGCTCCCTTAATTTGTTTTTTTTCTTCTTTAAATAAACAAAACTTAATTTTGGTAACTGTGCGTCAAAAATATTTATTTATTTCACTTAAAGTTTAAAAAAGTACAAATTTCTGTAAAGCATCAAAGGGAACCAATTCAACTCTTATTTCACCAAAAAAAACTAATAAAACATCACCAGTTGTTAATCAAATACTTAAAAAACCATTAAACAGAGTTAAGATATTTTTTTTCCTAAAATAAAATACATATTTAGCACTTAAACATCAAATTAAAACAATTGAAATAAAATAACAAGCAAAACCGGAAATACAATTTTTTTGTGACAAAAATACACAAATTAAAGTTGAAAGAAACCACCTTGAATCAACAAAAAGCATCAAAGAAGTTTTTTCTTTGATTCAATAATTGAATTAAATTTTCCATTGTATATTAATTTCAAGTACCACATCAGAACTAATTGTCATTGGAGTGTTTATTATCACCCAAGTTTTAAAACAAAGCTAAAACTTGGCATAAAGCTTATCAAAGGGCAATCGGTGTTTTGAAGTTTTAATTATTAACATCTAAAGATATTTTAAAATCTCTTGAATCCTTTTGAAGAATAAATATTGTCAATAAATAAGTAGTTTTAGTTTTGGGGAATCGAAGTGACTAAAATCAAATAGTTTGAATTTAAATTAGGCGGCAAATTCGTTTAATTCTATTTTTTTCTCTTTTTTTTGGATCTGAATCTTTTCGCAAATATTGTAGAAATTCCTAGATTTAATTTGCTTTGAATTTGTGGATAAGCAAACACGACGTGTGCAAATAGTCGTAACCGTTTTAAAAATTTTTAAAAAATCGCATTTAGGTTATCAATTGACGAACAAAATATGTTTGCGATGTTGTTTAAGTTCGGCATTTTAGGGAAATGCTTGAATGAAGATTAATTTGGTGTCTTGGAATCATTTCGTTTCCGTGTTTCGAATAATATTTAAAAATGTGTGTCTTTTGATGGAAAATCTCATGGTAAATATTTGCTCAATATTATTGAACTCTTAACTTTTATTATGTCAGATACCACATGCTCGGAAAATGAGCAAACTTGTTTGCATTTATACTAAGTTGTACTTTATATTGGCTTCCTCTAATGGAAACTGTAATTTTTACCACATACTATCTTTCATCGTAAAACAGTACTTTTAATCTCTTTTCAGTTTCAGTCGGCTGCTAGTTAACTTTACATTACCTGTAGATACATTTTATATATTGAAGCAATACATTTTTAATCTTTAATTTAACTACTCCGTCTTTTATCTCGTCATACACACTCAAATTCAGTACCTGTTCACTTTTTCTGACTTGCGTCGGGTGCTAGTTTATTTCGCATTTTATCTCTCAATATACTAAAACAATATTAATACACACGTTATATATTCCTCCTTATATCTGCCCATATTGGCTTCTATCCAAACGGGGTACATATATATCGGAATATACTATATACTTACCCCATACATATCCCCTACACCCAGGCATGCAGAACGGCGAGTATATCCGTAACCGGAACCGGAAATCCATGGGACCGGCCTTGCTTCGCTTCAGTTTAGATGTCATGTCGGCGTCATGTCATATAAAAAGGTCCCTTTTTTGCTGTTGCCAGATTCGGTATTTTTTATTTTTTTTCTGCAGAAGATAGTGTCGAGGAAAAATGGGAGAAAAATCGTCTGCTTTGGAATAAATATCGTTTGGTTGTTAAGGGGGAATGGGCGCGCTGGACCGGGGGTCTCCAAAGCAAAGTGCATCAGTGTTAATCCTATGGAGAAAAAAAATATTTTCTCTGCCACATTTCTCCGGCTGTATTGAATATTTTTGAAAGCGGATTTTTTTTTGTAATAAATGTAGTTGACTTACAGGTCCCGACCTTCCCACTTTTTAAAATGGGTTCGAATATTTTTTTTTTTAATTTTCAATAAATAATTTTACACAAAATATTCGAAGCCATTTCAAAAAGTGGGAAGATAGAGACCTGTAAGTTATCTACATTTATAATTAAAAAAACATTTGTAAAAATATTCAATACAGCCGGAGAAATGTGGCAGAGAAAATAGTTTTTTTCCCATTGGGTTAACACTGAAGCACTTGAGTTTGGAGACCCGCTATCCAGCGCGCCCATTCCCTACACTAAATGTCTTGATTTACGTGGTTTCCTAAAACCTTATTGTCTTTTATATAAGTACAAGGTTAAATAAGAGGAAAATTATTCATAGGACACCCCACTTACGTTTGATAATCCGAATGTTTCTGCGACTAATGCTTCGGATTAACGAATGTTATTTTTGAAGAAATACTGTAAATATATTTTTTTTAAAGTCTTACTGCGTAAAATTACAGTTTGTGAGCAATTTTTTTGGGAAAATATATTTGGCACATTTATTCTTCCTGACATTTGAGGTTCATAATAATTATGAACCTTTAATGAATTATTAATTATTAAAAAAAAAATTATTATTATTAAATTATTAAATATTATTTAATAATTTAATAATAATAAATTTATTATTAAATTATTTAAAAATTATTAAATTATTAAAAAATATTTATTATTTAAAATTATTAAATTATTAAATAAAATATTTATTATTTAAAAAATATTTATTATTAAAAAATTATTAATTATTAAAAAATATTTATTATTTAAAAATATTTAATTTTATATTAATTATTTTAAAAAATTTAATTTATTATTTAAAAAATTTATTTAATATTAACACATAGAAGCCGGACATGAATATCTATTATTCTTATTCGTTTGCGATCTTGATAACAAAAAAATGTCTATGAACCACAGAGTTTTGGGAAATGAAGAAAACTTTTAGTTTTGTTTAGATTATAGAAAATGTCCAAAATGCGTTTTATCTTTTTACTTTAAAAAGCAGACGTATAAATTTTTACTTACATTAGAGAATTTATTAATGAATAACTTTTTTAATACTAACAATTTCTTAGGGCGAGTTTTTTTTCGTTGTCTTCCTTTTTAAAATGGTAATTAAAATCGAATTTTTATTTATGCTTTGAAGGTGATCGATAGTTTTTTAGATGTTGTATGTTGATATGGTTGACCCTTCCTTTCATCCCTTAAGTAGACCGATAAAATGGGTACCAAGTACGCTTGGGAACTAGACATTGGGGGTTCCGAGTGAGGCTGACCACCTTACCGGGACATATGCCTAGCACCCCATAGCCGTAGGTCACGAAAGCTGAAATGGGCACGGCAGGCCTTGGCCCACTAATGGGCTGTTGCGCCGAGGAGTTTAGCATGTTGATATGAAATGTCTCACTTTTTATTTGTGATCAATGTTACAAATTTATTCTTCGAATTACAAATTAATTCATTAAACCGTAAGTAATAAATATTGAATACAAAAATAGTTTATTTAATTTTGACGTTTTTTCAAAAGCATTTTAATCACCCTTATTTAATAACTAAGTGATAATTTCACACTTTGTTCAAAAGGCATTGATTACTATAAATAAAACTTCACTAAATAAAAAATAAAAAACTTATTAATAACATCTTAATTGAATAGAATTCGCCTTAAATGCTCCAAAGATTTACTTCACATTATATTTGTCCAAATACATGTATTTCCAATTCAAACACGTCTCTTTTGTATACTAATTGCCTTTCTGTTATTGTATTGTGCTTTTATAAAACATATTCTTTGCGCGTTGCAAATTGGGTTTATTTTCACACTACTTTAATTTGTAGGTCCATAGAAATGGATGAATAAGAGTTAATTCATATTTAATTAATAGAAAATACTTTCAATTTAATATGCCCCGGGCATATTTTATATTTTGTTGAATAATTAATAAATTAAGGTTTTTGTTCTAGTGTTATTGGTGGTGAGTGAATAGTCATAAAGAAAGTGTATATTTGTGTGATTTGAATTTAAATTACTTATCAAATGCATACATTAATCTAATTAATTTAACACATTTGGATAATTGATCCCATTAGGTTAAGAGTAGCGTTTTTAAAAATCATTTTTTTTCTAATTTCCTATGAATATGATATTATGTATGAGTAAAAGGTATTCTTGCGAAAATGAAAAATTGACGTACGGCTACCTCCCTTTTAACCGGACTCCGTTTAATCGGATACCTGCTTTAACCGAGCTTTTTTTTAATCCTTAAAATGTAAAAATTAGCTGAAAATGACTTGCTTTGTGATCCCATTGTTGATACTGATAAAAAAAAAAAGTAGGTTTGTAACAGAATGTGTCACTTAACCCGCTTCCACACAACAGTTGTGTTTAACAAGTAAAAAGGCACCAAATACAGCATTAATGTTCTATATTAAACATTAACATGCTAAATTTGGCTAGTTTCATTTAAATTTTATTTCGAAAATTCAATAATTATTACTTATCGTTTGCCAAAATTAATCTAGTATATTTCAAAGAATAAATATGCAATATTCATCACTTTTAAATAGAATGAAAACATTTCATATCAACGTACAAAGAATCTCGTAGTAAAATATATTTGACGTCATTTCAAACTGATCGATGTCGCAAAAATAAATTTATTTTAATTTATTGTAAAACAGAATTCAAGTTTCTCGAGCGATTGTTACGAATGGCAATGGTGATTTAATTCTAATAAAAATGGCTTTCTATGCTTTTTATAAAGAGCATTGAATTTTGAAGTTTTTAAAAATAATTGAAGTACTTCGAATTGGAATTCTGTTTCTGAAATTTTCAATGTATTCTAATTTCGATGCGCTGCATTTTTTGGCGTATCACACTTGTCCGTAGCATTTGTAGGTGGGTGATAGACGGAAAGACGGACGGACTGAACGATTATAATACCTTCTACTTTTTACGTTATAAACGTAGTGTGGAAGCTAAGATTAGCTAAAAATGACTTGCTTCTTTATCCAATTGAGGATGCTAATAAAAAAAGGTGAAACTATGTTTCAAGTCTCCGATTTTCTATGCTTCAACATTTTTTTTTTTAAATAGTATGTCACTTTTAATGGTTGAATATAAGGAATAATCAATAATTAAATACATTTAAAGGTAATTATATAAGCTACTATAAGGGAATTATATAAGCTACTATAAGGGAATTATATAAGCTACTATAAGGGAATTATATAAGCTACTATAAGGGAATTATATAAGCTACTATAAGGTAATTATATAAGCTACTATAAGGGAATTATATAAGCTACTATAAGGTAATTATATAAGCTACTATAAGGTAATTATATAAGCTACTATAAGGTAATTATATAAGCTACTATAAGGGAATTATATAAGCTACTATAAGGTAATTCTCAATGACTTTAAAACCTCCAAAATTGTACTGCAGCAACCTTTTACGCATGCGCGATTTTCTCAAAAGCCTTATTATGACGTATAAAAGAAACTGGGAACTAGTGTACCAAATATGCCGTCCGTATCTCTTTTAGTTTGGGCTCTAGAGTGGTTTCAGAGAGACAAATGTTCAAAAACCTTTTTTTCCGAATCAGCAGCCTCCAAAACGTGTAGGGAAAAAAAACAAAAAATCCCTAGTTTTGAGTTCTGACTCAATCATAATAACTTCATTACCTTATAATTTATGTTAGGGAATCGAAAGTAAAAAATACGGACTAATCAATATTAATTTTTCATAGTAAAATCAAATTAAGACATCCAATAAAAAAACAAGCTAATGTAAAAAAAAATTAATTATGACGTACCCAAAAAGAAAAATTAATCATCTTCATCTGCTAAATGAATAAATGATTACCGACGTAAAACGTCTTACAGTTTTTTTTTTACGTCTTTCTGACGTTATTATTTTCCTCGTCCTTAGATTACTTATTTCGGCGAGCGATTAAAAAATTCTCTCTAATTAAGCACGTTCGCAATTAAGCCGTATCACTAATTATTTTTGGTATTTTCTTAAGTGCTTGATTTCTTAATAATCGCTAGGAAGAAGAAAATTTTAAGGAAATATTGAGACGGGAATTTTTCGTTAGTTTTTTTTTTGTTTTGTATTGTTAAATGATGTGGTTTTTGTTGTGGGCTTGGGGGATTGATTAAAATATTTAATGGGAGAAATTGTAAAATTTTAGTTTTATATTTCCTCAAGTATAAATTAGCTTTATAAAAAATAAATTAAATTTTTATTTTGTTTATAAGATTATATTTGTTTTTATTATTATTTAAAAGGTGTCGGAGAATTTGCATACTATTTACTAATAATATATAAAAAATGATATAAGATGTATAAAATAGTTAAAAATCTTTATGAAATCTTTTACTAAAGATGATTTTGTACTAAGCATGTATAAATGAAAGAATTTTTAATTTAGAGTAAGGAATACCAGTTATTAAGATGCTGCCTACAGAATTGATGATACAGATGCTTTTTGCCTACAGAATTTACCATAATTAAAAGTAAAACTTAGAGCCCCCTATAACTTGGGGGGGGGGGGAACTGGGCCTGGCCCTAAAACGCCTAATGGTAGATGAGGCTTTGAGTCGGACTTAGAGATATTTAGTCCATATTTAATGTCCGTCGCCCATAACCCTCGTGTACCTCTAGTGTCCTGACGCTTATTAAACTCGACTCTCATAGGAAAAAAATATCACATTATGTATATGCTTTAAGATATGAATATTTTAGTGATCACCATTGCCATTCGCAGCAATCGCTCGAGAAACTTTAATTCTTTAAGACAATAAATTAAAATAAATTTATTTTTGCGACATCGATCAGTTTGAAATGACGTCAAAAATATTTAACTACGAAATTCCTTGTACGTTGATAGGAAATGTTTTCATTCTATTTAAAAGCGAGGAATATTACATATTTATTCGTTGAATTCTTTCTAGAGGGTACTAAACTGTCTTTGCCGACTCTTAATACGTAGCTAACTCACCAAAGCTGCAAATTAATACTAGTCGATATAAAATGTGACTATGATACATATTTGGTCATGGGTCTCTGGCTCCCGTGACCAGAGGTCACTACCCTGGTCACTTCTCCCGGATGGGGGTGCTGCGGGTCCACACCCTTTGCAGACGATTATTTCTTCCGGAACGATAATTTTGTCGCGTGTCCGGATTCACACGAGCCTGAACGCATCGGGTGGATCGGCGGACATACAGAGGGGAAGTGAGGATAGGTTTTTGCTGGAATTTGTTGTGGGTTTTTAGCTTCCACACTACGTTTATAACGTAAAAAGTGGAAGGTATTATAATCGTTCAGTCCGTCTGTCCATCCGTCACCCACTTTCATAGCCCAAACTACAAATGCTACTGACAAGTGTGTCAAAAAATTCAGCGCATCGAAATTAGAATACATTGAAAATTTCAGAAAAAAAAATCGAATGGGAAGTTCTTCAATTATTAAAAAAAAATACAAAATTGAATGCTCATTTAAGAAGCATACGAAGCTATTTTTATTAGAATTAAATCACCATTGCCATTCGCAACAATCGCTCGAGATCCTTTAATTCTTTTTAAACAATAAATTAAAATAAATTAATTTTTGCGTCATAAATCAGTTTAAAATTACGTCAAATATATTTCACAAAGAGAGGTGACGTATTTCCTTCTAGCTTTCATTTCTGCATTTCCTTCTATAAGGGATCTGATTAGTGCTCTGTTTCCATGAAACATTGATTCACCAACGACTGCTCACGAATTTATTTCATTCAACATTTCTATTACCACTCAAGACCTGAAACATACCCATTCTTTTTTTCACGTTTTTAAAAAAATCAATGCATTATTTAATTTTCCAATTTGCTTCTCGAATTCACCATCCCTTCTTTAAAGAACCAAAAAACCCTTTTCCGCCGTTTAATGTGATCACCCAAGCATCCAAACAGCACACGACTCGGTCGTAAGTCAATCATCGGTCCGTAAGACTGACCCAAGAGAGTGGACACACGCGTGTCTTCTAGGTGTGTCGCGGGCCAAACGTCGCTGGCCCGTGTACGACCGGGGATGGGATGGACACACCCTGAGCTGAGGTGGTTTTTTGGGTGTGTGGAGGATATTTGGACTAGTTGATAAAGTTTATGGTTCATGAAGATGTGGATGAGAATTTTTTTGGGGGGCAAATTCAGGTTTCAGTTAACGATGACCCCTGTTCGGTTTCGTCTGGGGAGCCCAGTCGATAAGGTACTTGCCGTGCATGCGAAAAGTTTCGGTTCGGGTCTGGGAATTGCTAAAATAATTGCTATTTGCAAAATAGCACTATTTATTCAGTTTTACCTACAAGAGCACGGGTCTACACGTAACATGGAGCTTCCATAAACCGCTAAAATAGATAAACTTAAGTAGATCAATTTAAATTATTAAATTTATGTTTATGGCAATGACCATTAAAATTTGCAAGCAATATGTTTGAATTTGGTATCATATATAAAGCGAATAATATTAATTGTTTTCTTATTATTGGTAGTAAAAAAAACTTGTATCTCTGAGAGACCGCCTTTTTTTCCCCCGTCATCATTTAAAAAAAATTAAGATGAAATTAATCATCTCTGTTGCACTGGATCTCAATGCACTAATTCATTTAAGGGGGAATGGGCGCGCTGGATCGCGGGTTTCCAAACTCAAGTGCCTCAGTGTTAATCCAATGGAAAAAAAACTATTTTCTCTGCCACACTTCTCCGGCTGCATTGAATATTTTTACAAACGGTTTTTTTAAATAATAAATGTAGATAACTTACAGGTCTCTATCTTCCCACTTTTTGATATTGCTTCGAATATTTTGTGTAAAATTATTTATTGAAAATTAAAAAATATATATTCGAATCCATTTCAAAAAGTGGGAAGGTCGGGACCTGTAAGTCAGCTATATTTATCACACAAAAAAATCCGCTAGTAAAAATATTCAATACATCCGGAGAAATGTGGCAGAGAAAATATTTTTTTCGCCTTAGGATTAACACTGATGCACTTTGCTTTGGAGACCCCCGGTCCAGCGCGCCCATTCCCCCTTAAGCGGTGGATTCTTCATTAACCCTTGTCCTATATCCCTGAAAAATTCAAACACCAAACTTTTTCCTTCAGAGAAACTCAATCCCTACATATACCTTTAACACACCCTTTCCCAAACTCGACTTTTTTTATTTCTCCACTCGGTATTTCTCATTCCAAGGTGGCAACTAGCTCTACTCAAAAAGATCGATCGAAGAAAGCGAAAAGAAGCTGTCACTCTTTCTAGGTCACGCCTCCCAAACGTTTAAACCACGCCCCATTACGTTTCGTAAAAAAAAATACGTTTGTAAAAATTTCGTAATATTCACGGAAAAGTGGTATATCGTAAAAACGCGATTTTTTTCAGAAGAATCATTTTGCCTGTTTCACACATTTCTAAGCGGTTTTTTCAAATTACCGGAATAGTTATGTTTGATAGGAGTTGCTTTGAATTGTCGTCGCACTTACAGTTAAACTCATAGTTTCCTTGCACAGAAGCCACGACCATGGGCGGAGCTATAAAACGCGCGGAGCAATCAGATGAAGACAAAACTTCATCCGTTTTATTTTGTCTTTATCTGATTGCTCCGCGCGTTTTATAGCTCAGCCCATGGTCTTGGCTTCTGTGCAAGGAAACTATGAGTTTAGCTATAAGGCCGAAGAAGCTTTCCCAAACAAGCTCGGGGACGGAAATTTTGACGTCATAGTTCCGAGTGACGTTGCTCCGAAGATGAAGACAACCTGTCACGAAACCTGTTCGGCTGAAATTTTCTCTTCATCCGATTTCTCCGCGCGTTTTATACCTCCGCCCATGGTCGTGGCTTCTGTGCAAGGAAACTATGAGTTTAACTATAGAGCTACACGATGGCTAAAGGCGAGGAGTGTCATAGTTTACACTCTTAAAACAAACGAGTGGTTTTAACTCAGTCTGAGTTAATTTTCACTCCTTTCCGTGCCGAAAATGTACTTCTCCTATAAGAGTGAATTTCATTCTTTTTCGGAGTGGGTAAAAGAAATAAAAGAAAACAATCTGCGTCCTTCACTCTTAAAACGAGCGGTTTTAACTCAGTCTGAGTTAATTTCCACTCCTTTCCGGTGCCGAAAATGCACTTCTCCTATAGGAGTGAATTTCACTCTTTTTAAGATCTGAGTACGGTAACCACACCTGAGTAGCCCACGATGCGAAAACACTTTCCAAGGGTGAATTCTCCATCTTTGGAACATGTTTCAGTGCACTAGGAGTATAGAGTTTCGACTGTTTAGTGGAGCACTGGAACCGTGCACGCCACTCAGGTTATTTTGCAGGCCTGGACCTGAACTGGGACCTTTTATCACGTTCTGGATGCCTGACAACGTATTGCAAGCACCTTCCGACTGTGTTCCTCAGCGCTATATTATTTCAACACCAAACAGAACAGGTCCATTTACAGGCAGAGGACTAACTATAGAGATCACAAATACAAAAAAATTACAAGGAAACACCAAAAGAATAAAAAATACAAACGCCAAATGATCATTAAAACTATGCCCTAAAATATAAATAAAACAGCGAAGCCAGCAAACTATACCTAAGAAACAAATCAATAGGACAAAATATTTGACAAACATCTTTTCTTAAACTCAGTATAAAACATAAAAAAATATATCAACATCGTCTTGAACACGATTTAAAATTACATAAACTTTAAAAAGACAATATTTGTTAACATAATAGGAGCTTATATGAAATGAGCTTTTGTAATGTGAATATTTTTAAAAATTTAACTCGAAAATTCTAATATGTCATTACGTCACTTTTGCTGTAGCACGTAGCAGAGTCGTGTTACTTCCATTTTGCAATTACTTTATGTTTATTTCTTAAAGAAATGCGTTTCGATTTGATACTATTGTCGAATAATATCTTTACAGGTGAATTCGATTTAAGTGTTTTCTTTCTCAGGGTGTTTGTTTAGATTGCGGTTTCGTTTCAATCATAGATATCATAGTTAAAGTATTAGATTGGTAGATCACGTGACCTCCAATGCTAACGACGGGACGCGCACGGAGGCCAAATAAGAGGGCAAAATGGCCAGTGTTACTGCCACTTTAAGGACAAAAAATACTACGAAAAAATACCATTTAATTCTAAAATTACAAAAAAAAATATCGTAAAAAAGCTGCATTTTGAAATCTTTTTAGAGACTTTAAATCCTTTTCTAGTATTTTTTTGTAATTTTAGAATTAAATGGTATTCTTTCGTAGTATTTTTCTCCTTAAAGTGGCAGCAACACTGGCCATTTTGCCCTCTTATTTGGCCTCCATGCGCGTCCCGTCGTTAGCATTGGAGGTCACATGATCTGCCACTCTAATACTTTAACTATGATATCTATGGTTTCAATGTATCGTTGTTCATTTACTGTATATATTATTTTTTTTATCTGGGGTTGAATGGTGGATTCGTAGATTATATACACTACAGATTAAACAATGTTTCTGGTGGAATTGGATTTTTTAGTTAAAACAATGGAAAATGAGTTATTATAATTTTGTGAAAAATTTATTTTTAAAACTATTTTTCTGTTTTATTCTTTTATTGCACTGAACAATAACTTAAAAACTGATATAATATCAGTTGAATTCAATAAAAATGAATGCATTCTCTTTCTTTTTAATGGGTGCCTACTCGGGTGTCGGCTCGCCTCTTGACTGATTCTAAATTTCGACACCCGTCATCAAAAGCCCCCGAGTAGCTCTAGTGCAATGATGTTTCAAACTTACCTTACTTTTCTTTTCAATTTCTATAGAACGAATCTTTTTATAGAAATTGGCTTGGTTTAGGTGACACATTTTTTTCCAGTCTTCATAGGGCCGTAGTGAGCCTAGTGGTCAGCGTCTCGGTCTCGGGATCGGAAGGTCCTGCGATCGAGTCCCGGTACCACTGAAGACTACCGAGTGATATGCGGAGTACAGCTCGTTAAATCTGTTGGGTCCGAAGTGCCTCTAAGTTCCATACCAAATCAATACCTCTGGGGGTGACAAGCCAATTCTGGGGATCCTCTAGTTGGGCTCTGTCTCTAAAAATTAGATGGATCCACTTATGTGTGTGTGTTGTCTGTTGTGTCTGTCTTACTTGACGAAGGTTTATAAGCGGGTCGCTGACCAAGCACACAAACCTGAATATATATGTCTACCAACCAACCAATCCAGTCTTCATCCCTAAACTTTCTTCGATCAGCGCTCCGATCGGTGTCTGTTCTTACGTCATATTAATTCATCAATCGAAGCTTAAGGCAGAATTGGTTTTCATTCAGCACATTTTTGTTGCCATTCAATACCTGAAACGAGTCATTTAAGAATTTTCCAAATATAAAAAAAAAGAAAGTCAGAAAGTTCGACATGATTTTCTTCATAATTTAGTTTTTATATACATGTTTTGATGAAGGTCTGAAATACTTTGAATCAATAACATTCACAGTTGAAAGGTCGAAAAGTCGTTTTGTAAATATTTTGTCTTTTCACGGGTGTAATGTCTGAAATTCACCGTAACAAATACATTGAAAAAAATTACTCAAACTTAAATACCCAGAAATTTAAAATAGAAATTTCAATAATTTCGTTTCTTTCTCGCATTTGGCGATATTTTTCCCTCGGGGAGATATTTTTCCACTTCTGCAACAAGAAATGCATTAAATGCTTGACAGCCCATCGCTGATTAACCCCCAAACGATTTGTCTAAAGGGGGTGGGGGGTGCTTCGAAGGAACGCACCCACTTTGTCATCGTTTGCCGCTGCTGCAGCCTTTGTCGCCCTAAGCGCCAAATGATTCTTTTCTATCCGCAGACGATTTTTTTTCTTTCTATTTTCTCCGTAGAGTTGCGAAGAAGATAGAGACGCTTGGCGAGAACACAAAGTGAAGCCAAAAAGTCGCCAAGTAAGCCCAAACAAACCAATCCCTCAAAGTTAGTTCATGCTGATATACGCGTCATTTTATTCCTTAAAAAACATTGATTCAAAATCAAAACTTAATTGTTTGATCAGTAGGGCTGGGTTGCCCAGTCGGTTAGGCATTCGCCTAGCATGCGAAAGGTCCCAGGTTCGGGTCCGGGCATCGTCAAAATAACTGCCGACCTATAAACGGCTCGTGCAGTCAAAAATGTCCGACGAATAATACACCGTGAGAGGGAGTGCACTTTAAATATCCTCCAAAGTCCCAACGCTGCGTACGATGTCGCCCTTAACGGTTGTGTTGGGTGCCAACTCAGGTGTCGCCTCGTTACTTGACTATGGTTCTAAAATACGACGCCCGTCGCCAATAGCCCTCGTGTAGCTCTATTGCGACGATAATTCAAACTAAACTAAACCAAACTAAACCATTAGAGAGTCAGAAATGGCCAATTCAATGTAGTCAAAGCTTATACAATCTCCACTGCATCAGAATAGCACCAAATATGTACGATGCCACCCATAACGGTTACGTTGGGTGTCTACTCGGGTGTCGGCCCATCACTTGACTGTGGCTCTGAATGACGACGCCTATCACCAACAGACCTCGTGTAGCTCTAGTTCGCCTGCACAATCTCCCGCTGCACAATATCGCCAAAGACTTCACCGAGGGCGTTTGTTTGAGCTTACAACAAAGCAATTGACGGCTTCGATTGGCAAACCAGTTTTTGTATTAGTTTTTTTATACTACAGCATCTCCTCCATCCTCCTCTTTGCTCTCTGATTTCCTCTCACCCTTTCTAGCCAATTCAAAAGGCGACCATTGAATAAACAGGAATGTGTATAAGGATGAAATATCTACGCTTGTTGGATGCGAATTCGCAGGGCGTGAATCATGTGCTTTTGATCAAACAAGTTTTATTATTATAATTTTTTTTCAAGACGATTTTTTTTTTTTGGGGGGGGGGGGAGTGAGTTTTCTAAGATGATGTCAAGAAATCGTTTGATTGTGCAGCCGTTTTTCATTCGATTGTTGGACGAAATCGCTCGTGTAACAACGTTTGGGTGTCCTTTTTGGTATTGTTTGATGCGACTAATGTTGGGCCTGATCGTGGCTTTTGGGTTTTATTCTAGGAAAAGTAACAATGTTTCACTTTTGTGTGCCTTCGTTGATTTTGGTAATGATTCGTATTCGTGTATTAGAGCAGCGGTTCCCAACCTGGGGGCGATCGCCCCCAAGTGGGCGATTTGTGTTATCAAGGGGGCAAAAAATACTTGAGTGGCGATCAGGGGGCGATGAGTATTCAAAGGGGGGAAATTAAAATAATATTGCACCTTTGTACAGTAAAACCATTCTCCAACCAAAACCAAACCAGCCAATTTTACATTCAACTATCTTAAATTTTCTAGAAACCAGTAAAAATATCTTAGTTAATTATTTCACTTTTGTTCTTTAAAAATATGTGTTTATATTTTTTCTATTTTATTTAAAAGTGGCCGGAAAAAGCTTCTTTGGTTGCTTTTATAAACGGTTAGTAAGTGTTATAAAACTGTTTTATAGTTACATTTTAACTCAAATTATGATTAGACATAACATGAAAATTAAATGGGGGCGATGGACGTTGATCAACCTAAAATACGAGGCGATGGTACAGAAAAGGTTGGGAACCACTGTATTAGAGTAAGGAATAAGATTATATGAAGGAAAAAAAGCATTTCACAGCAGAAAACAATGCTATGAATCTTTGACAAAAAAAAGTCTCAGTTAATTCAATAGTTTTGTACAATAAAAGGTTACAATATTTCCTCTTGAGAATTTTTTACTCAAGTTTACATCTAGTTTTGAATTGAAACCAAGCTCTAGCGTCGCCAAAAATAGCTGCCGACCTATAAACGGCCCGTGCAGCCAAAAAATGTCCGACGAATAATACCCCGTGTAGAGGGAGTGCACGTTAAATATGCTCCAATGTCCCTACGCTTCGTACGCGATGTCGCCCTTAACGGTTGCTTTGGGTGCCTACTCGGGTGTCGGCTCGTCACCTGTCTGTGGTTCTAAAATACGACGCCCGTCGCCAATAGCCCTCGTGTAGCTCTAGCGCGACGATAATTCAAACTAAAGTAAACGAAACCAAACCAAGCTCTACCGTAGCCGATGTTTTTATTTTTTCAAATCTATCAAAGAATCTTTAGATATACATTTTTTACCCTTTGTAATAATGTTTGTTTGGTCCTGATTTGTTTGTAAACTACTTCTGCCATAATAAAAAAATGGACTATTCTTACCTGTGATTTTTTTTGTCATAAGATTTATATGTTGGTAAACCTGTATCAAATGTCCTCCGCACCTAAAACCTCAAATAACAACGCTAGATGGCGCTGATTTGCTACTGCATTACTACCAGCCATCCAGATTACGACAAATGTTGTAGTATATTAGACGAAGCAACTTGATCTAGAGGTACGTTTTGGTGGGACTCGGGTTGCTATAATATCTTCTACAACACTGCAGTTACATTCCAAGTCACGGGCCTTGTAGGTGCAGACCATAGATATCATAGTTAAAGTATTAGATTGGCAGATCACGTGACCTCCAATGCAAACGACGGGACGCGCATGGAGGCCAAATAAGGGGGCAAAATGGCCTGTGTTGCTGCCACTTTAAGAAGAAAAATACTACGAAAAAAATACAATTTAATTCAAAAATTACAAAAAAATATCTTAAAAATACTGGCTGCATTTTGGAACCTTTTTAGTGACTTGAAATCCCTTTCAAGTATTTTTTTTGTAATTTTAGAATTAAATGGTATTTTTTCTTAGTATTTTTCTCCTTTAAGTGGCAGCAACACTGTCCATTTTGCCCCCTTATTTGGCCTCCATGCGCGTCCCGTAGTTGGCATTAGAGGTCACGTGATCTGCCAATCTCTAATACTTCAACTATGATATCTATGGTGCAGACGCACATTACAATACAAAAATAAGACAAATTGACACATAGTAAACTTTTATTACTTCAATCAATAAACTACCTAATCTTGCAATCTTGGTTGGTTGGTAGACATATATATTCAGGTTTGTGTGCTTGGTCAGCGACCCGCTTATAAACCTTCGTCAAGTAAGACAGACACAACAGACAACACACACACATAAGTGGATCCATCTAATTTTTTAGAGACAGAGGCCAACTACAGGATCCCCAGAATTGGCTTGTCACCCCAGAGGTATTGATTTGGTATGGTAACTTGGAGGACTTTCGGACCCAACAGATTAACGAGCACGTACTCCGCATATACTCGGTAGGTCTTCAGTGGTACCGGGACTCGATCGCAGGACCTTCCGATCCCGAGACCGAGACGCTGACCACTAGGCTCACTACGGCCCTCTTGCAATCTAATCTGTAAACACTTACCTTTCAATAAACAGCAAAACAACAATAACAAACCAATTATTAAATTTTATAAATATATAGTTTTTCCCTGAAGTACGTCATTTTAAAGTGATGGGCATGTACCATTTCTCCATGTACGGGGTCTCCAAACTACGGCTAACATAATATAAGAGTTCCCGGGGTATTGTTTTCAGTTTCGATCCTGTTTTAATACAGTTGTTTTGGTGATAATTTGATCGAATTATTCCAATTTAATATAAAATAGTTATTTATGCAACAAGTGTGAAAAGTAACACTTTTTAAAACTAGTGGATTTCAAATAATGACACGTGTTTTAAAAAGTGTTACTTTTCACACGTGTTTCATACACTATTTTTTATAATTACGTGAAAAAATTCAAATCTCATTGGTTCAAAAATAATTCACGTGCTAATTTTTTTACGTAAAGAAGATCGGCATCGATAAATCTCTGCAACTATAAAAAAGCAAACATATTTTTAGTGTAAAGTCAAACATTTGAACATGGATACTGATTCAAAAATAAAATAATAATAAAATTCACGCGCATAATATTTATAAATAAAGCAGATCAATAAATTTCTGGATTTTATGAATATTGTGAAATAGAAATTTTACTTGAAATGTTGGCATCTTATGAAAAGAGTGAAAAAAATTACTTTTTTTCACTGCTTTTGGGTGAAAGAAAGTTATTTTTTATAATTGCGTTAAAAAAATCCGATTTTTACACTATAATTTTAATATCAGACGCGTGCGAAAAGTTGTACTTTTTAGAAACAGTGATAAAAAATTACTTTTTTTCACCCAAAACCAGTGAAAAAAAGTACTTTTTTTCACTCTTTTCATAAGATGCCAACATTTCAAGTAAAATTTCTATTTCATAATATTCATAAAATCCAGAAATTTATTGATCTGCTTTATTTATAAATATTATGCGCGTGAATGTTATTATTATTTTATTTTTGAATCAGTATCCATGTTCAAATGTTTGACTTTAAACTAAAAAATAAGTTTGCCTTTTGTAGTTCCAGAGATTTATTGATGCCGATCTTCTTTACGTAAAAGAATTTAGCGCGTAAATTATTTTTGAACCAATGAGATTTGATTTTTTTTCACGTAATTATAAAAAATAGTGTATGAAACACGTGTGAAAAGTAAACTTTTTAAAACACGTGTCATTATTTCACTCGCTCGTACCTCGCTCGTGAAATAAAATCCACTAGTTTTAAAAAGTGTTACTTTTCACACTTGTTGCATAAATAACTATTTTATCACTGTTTCTAAAAAGTATAACTTTTCGCACGCGTCTGATATTAAAATTATAGTGTAAAAAAAATTTCACGCAATTATAAAAAAAAAAATATTGGAATTGTTAAATAATTTTGGACTGCGTATGTTTTCTTAGGATTTTATTTTCTTTTTTTGTTGGTTTCGTCGTCTTTGTTCTAATATTGTTCTTTTTACGTCGTTGTTGTACTGTAATCTGTAGAATAGTTTTATCTTAATACTAAAGAAAATACTAAATATAAAATATTTGTTAAATATAAAATAAAGTAAATACTAAATATCATGGTTTCCCCCCTTGCATTGAAAGTGAAACCGAAACAACCAATTAACCCTTTCAGTCCCTGTGATGCCATTTGGCATCATGTTTCTGATCATAATTTAAAAAAAATATTATGGCTGACATCTATTGGGATTAATAACAAATATTTTCTAATAGAAAAAAGTTTGAAAAAATCGAATGATGTGCTTTTTGATATCATAAATGGCTATAGACGATCAGAATTTTTTTCTTAAATGATGATACCAAATTGTCATTGGGACTGAAAGGGTTAAATAGTGGAAGAGTAAGAATGAATACTGGAAACCTAAGTCATCTGAAACAATCCAATTACGTATTCACTGTTCTTTGATAAAATCATCTCCGTTCCTGTACTTTCAAATAAATTCCGAAATAAGTTAAACCACGGCCAACTTCAATAACAAGGCCAGAGAAGCTCTCCCAAACATGAGCGTAGACGGAAATTTTGACTTCACTGTTCCGAGTGCCGAAGATCGAGAATCTAGTTCGGACGCATTCGGAACCCTAAAAATGTGGTCAGCCGTGAACGAGTGGTTCCGAACAGGTTTCGAGACAGGTTGTCTTCATCTTCGGAAAAACGTCACTCGAAACTATGACGTCTAAATTTCCGTCCCCGAGCTGGAAAATGTTTTTTTTCAACCGCCTTCAAATCTTGCTGCGTTTGGAGACCCCTTCACCAAGGTGATACATTTCTGACACAATCTTCCTCTGCATCTCCGGCGACTTAGTGGCAGATAAGGTAGTGGGCAGGGGCGTCAAACTTGTCCGGGGGATCTGTCAATAGCTGCAAGAGATAAAAATGACAAGTTATATTCCGATGCGACAACAAACATGAGGTTTAAAAAAAAAACTGCACTAAAAGTGATTACTGAGATGTAAGATTAAGATTGTGTCTCTTTGGGATGGTTTTTAAGTGTTTTTAGTGTTGTTTGAAATGTTGGTTGTCAGGTTCAGGCAATTTGGATGTTTTCATCAAAATAAGTTTGGTTTTGAAAGTAGGATTTAGTATGTGATCATACAGTTGGCGTAATTTTGAGCAGGCTAAAATGAGAAATAAGTAATTTTAAATATTAAGGAAAATAATTCTCTTACATTCTAAATTTTTATCAAAAATGTAAAATGTCGAAAGGGAGTTATGATCCGAACTTGCCCTACAACATCAACCAAAATCTCGTAAATTTCTTCTCTTAGTAAATTTCGAAAAAGACATTATTTTTAATCAAAATTTAAAACTTGTATTTCATTATTTTTTAAACTTACTGCATTTGTCTTAAAATATATATAATAGCATTTCTTAAGTCAATAAATACTTTGTAAACGAACACGATTTACACAGAAGTGGCCCACCGCACACGCGACCTCAAATAACATCCACGCCAGATGGCGCTGATTTACTACTGCGTTACTACCAGTCATCTATATTATAACAAAATGGTAGAATATAACCCGAAGCAATTTGTTCTTCACCTTGAAGTAACATTTGGTAGACAAGGTTTGTTGTAATCTTTTCGGTAACACCATGAACACATATCCTTATCGGTTCGATAGTTAAACTTTTGATAAGTAAACACCATTGAAATACAATAGGGTATTTTTTGACTAAAAAAATTATTGGTTTAAAATATTCCTATGCCAAAAATATTAGACCCGTATTTTTCTTTTTTTCAAATACCCCATAAAAGGCAGAAAAATTAATTTTAAAATTATGACGAAAAATGGCGCCCGAAAACGCTTTGTGGCTGTCACGTGGTATCTATGACGTCACTAGTAACTATAAACAAACTTTGAAACACCATTTTGGAATCTACATTAAACAAATTTGAACTATCCGATTCTGTAAAACCTCCTTCCATTATCCATATAATTCTTATTTTAAGAGTGAATTAGATTAAATCCAGTTTAATTGCAAGCAAAAAAACATCACACCGGTTTGTTTATATATACTAGTGACGTCAGCCAAATCGACGGTGTTTGTGATCACGTGACGTACCGATGAAAAATAAGCCATTTTAAAATGATTTTTATGAATTATTTAAAGATTTATTTTCGATAAAAAATATATACGTTTGTTATTTTTGGGTTCAAACTATAATTAATTTAACATTATAAAGGTAATTTAGCGATATAGTCAGGTATAGGAAGGGATTTCACGATATATCAGGTATAGGAAGGTATTTTAGCGATATAGTCAGTAGAAGTATTTAGCGGTATAGGAGTATTTTAGCGATATAGTCAGGTATAGGAAGGTATTTTAGCGATATAGTCAGGTATAGGAAGGTATTTTAGCGATATAGTCAGGTATAGGAAGGTATTTTAGCGATATAGTCAGGTATAGGAAGGTATTTTAGCGATATAGTCAAGTACCCTATTGTAACAGCTTTTACAGTCACAATGATGCAAAATTCAAAATTCTCCAAACAAGTTGTATAAATCACACAAAGCCCAAATAAAAACCCTTTTCAGCTTCGTTCAAAATGTATTTTATTCCCGAATACCAACTTGATCATCAACAACATCACTTGCATGTGTCAAGAAATGTCTTGCAGCATAAATCATATAAATCACACCATCATTTGCACACAATACAAGGCTGATATAGTCATACATACTTCCTCTTTCTAAATTAAGGAATGAAATGGACCAATTTAGTAAAGTTTTCGGGATGGCAGTCGGACACATTAAAACAACAATTGACTCGGTTTTTTTGTAAACTGAAATATAGTATGTTAGCTTCAAAGCGTTGTATAGAGCTGATCCAGGCTATTTTATATTTCCCTGCATGCACCGCTTGCTTGAAGAGAGATTGTCAGATCCATAGAGTTAATGCATTAGTTTTGGAATCACAATTTCCGCCGGAGTATTACTTTGCCATGTTACTCCTTTTTCCCCAGGTAAGGAAATCAACATAACATCGAAATGAAACAAATTTGAAACGTAAATGTTATCAAGATATTTAATGATACATTTTTAAAGTTTTAAAATGCCAAAAATATACAGCAGATGGCGACACTATTTTAAAACTTTAACATCCGGTTATTTAATTATTAATTGATATTTTCTTTTCAATTTTGTTTTAAATTGATGTTATGATGATTCCCATACCTGGTGAAAATGGGATAACATGGCAAAGTAATTCTTTTGCAAAAGTTGTGATTTCGAAACTAATGCATTAGCTCTATGGGACTGACAGTCCCCTCTGAAAGCACTGATTATAAACTAGGGAAAAAAATCAGTTTTTCACAGTCGTGTTTAGGCATTACAGATTTACTTACACTAACAGATAGGTAACGTCCAAAAAATCGCCGCCTTAAATTTTGATTAAAAGTTTTCACGTTTCAGATTGTGTTGATTCTAAAAAAAGGGGATGTTTGAATATTGGCTAGTCTATCTGAAACTTTCTTAGGTTTTTAAGAGGGACTGTCAGTCCTATAGAGCTAATGCTTTAGTTTTGAAATCACAACTTTTGCAAAAGAATTGCATTGCCATGTTATCCCATTTTCACCAGGTATTTGAATCATCATAACATCAATTTAAAACAAAATTGAAAAGAATATAACATCCGGTTATTTAATTATTAATTGATAGTTTTAAAATAGTGTCGCCATCTGCTGTATATTTTTTACATTTTTAAACTTCAAAAATATATAATTAAATAACTAGATAACAGTTTCGTTTCAAATTTGTTTCATTTCAATGTTATGTTGATTCCCATACCTGATGAAAAAGGGCTAACTTGGCAAAGCAATATTTCTGCAGAAGTTGTGATTCAAAAACTAATGCATTAGCTCTGGGACTGACAATCCCTCTTAAGTTATTGAAATAACTTTACATTGTATATAATTACTTTTAAATTTATTAATATATTGAGTGGTAATTAAAAGCCGAGAAGTGTTGCACACCACTACTTTTTACTAGATTTTGAGGCACTGAATTATTGAAGCAAGCTCTCGGCTTTATTTACGTACTCATTGCTTGGAGCGTGAGTAAGTATTACCAGATTGACAACAATGATTGACTTGTGGCGATTCACCACACACGCAACCTCAATATGCCATCAACAACTAGGTGGCGCTGATTTACCATCTCGTTCCTACCACTATTCTAGATTGCAACGTTTATAGTAGTATATAAGCCGAAGTAACTCATCTCCACCTTGAGGATCCTTTTGGTAGACTGTGGGTTACTGAGGCAGCCACAGACTTATCAAATATGGAATCAAATCATTAAATTTGTATAAATCATACTTGATTTACGTTGGTTTTGCTTGGAAAAACTATGAAAAAAATAAAATTAAGACTATTTGCATTTTTTGTTTTCATATCTAGATAGCTAAGTAGCAATCTAAACTGTACTTCAAAATGCAGTACGTCTGGTGGTATAAAACACGAGTTACACTTTTGTCACACCGAATATTCACGGCCCATGTCACAAAAGATCGACAATTCAACAAAAACCGCAATCTCTCCTCAAATTGTTGAACGAAGACAAGCTTTTCTTATTCAACACCGAACCGTCTCCAAAACCAATTGCCTGAATTCAGTACAGCACTTAGCGAAACAACTAAAGAATGGATGCGACAAAAATGATAAAAAAATATGATGAATCATGTTGTCTTTTTTTATCATCATTTTTATTATTTTCCACGACGTTTTAAAATGATATCACGTGAGGGTGGTAATGACATTTCATATGAAACGTTTAAAAAAAATGTTGTCAATAAAAAACTGTTGCAATGGAGGGGGCTGAGGTTTTGTCCATTATCCAATCAAATATGTCTAATGGTGGTGTGTGTATTGAGAGAGAGTGGTTTAAGTAGGACAATATACTCTTGGCTTTATCAAAACTGCATATTTTACATAAATCATCGATTTGACAATGACATTGGGGAACTCACTTGCATGTAATAGTGCAAGTTTGGTTTGATTGTACAGAGTGTCCGTAAAAGAATGTCCGAGATTCAAATTGTGTGACCTGACATCACGCCGTAATTTCTTCCTTTGGGGCTTCGTAAATGATCGGGTCTACGTTCCACCCCTACCCCACGATTTACCAACCTTAGAAGGTAGAATTGCACAGGATGTTGCTTCCATTACTCCGGACTTGCTGCAGACAGTATGGGAAGAATTGCATTTTCGTTTGGATGTGTGCCGTATCACTAAAGGCGCACGCATTGAGCACATTATTACGCATTGAGCGCATTATAGGAAAAACTAGGTGAGTTTTCCTTCAATGTCATCTTATGATTTGTTATATTTAGTATGAAATAAACTCCTGTAATATACCATTAAAACTCAGACATTCTTTTACGGACACCCTGCAGTTTAATAACATTGGAGACGGGTGATATATTTTTACTTTCAATTACCTAATATGTAATATAAGGTAATAAAAGTATTGGGAAGGGGGTCGGAAATCCAAAATGAAGATTTGGGGTCTACAAAATGAAGATTTTAGGTCTACAAAATGAAGATTTGGAGTCTACAAAATGACGATTTGGGGTCTACAAAATGAAGATTTGTCTACGAAATGAAGATTTGGGGTCTACGAAATGACGATTTGGGGTCTACGAAATGACGATTTGTGGTATTTTTTCTACTCAAATCTGCAGAATTTACGATAAATAAAGAGACGTACACTGTTAAAAATGTTGTGCTTGGTTTCACCATGATATTGGTTCCTAGTAGCTGCAACGGGGCTGTGTGGTGAAATGTTTCACCTTTTTTTTCGGTGTTTGGTTGAACCATTTTTCTGGATTTGGAAACGAAAACCTGAGAAATGGTTCAACGGAATACCAAAAATATGGTTTAACGTTTCACCACACAGCCGTTGCAGCTACTAGGAACCATATTTTTGGTGAAACAAAGTGCCTAATTTTTAACAGTGTATATATCCTATATTCATTTTTACTTTTTGCCATATTTCACACATTATGCCATATTTCACGCAACATTGACATAGACCACTATCGCCCCCAACCCCCCCTCGACATAAAACGCTGGAGATAATATTGACAAAGGTTGTGAGGGGTCAGATTGCTGCGATACCGAAATGACACTACACACTCCGTGACTGAATTTTACAATTGCGGGGCGAGTGTTATTTCTTGATTTTGAATCATGGTTTTTTAATGTGTGAGTAATGGGGGGGTTGAAACTGTAACTGTGTCATTTGTGTTGTTATTACTTTAAAAAAGGAAGTCCGATTGTATCTGGTTGTAGGTCCTTTTAGTTTATGAATTTTTAACTGATGATGGGACGTTTTTATGAGAATATAGAATTATAAGTGGCATTGGTTGAAATTGGCCGTATGCGGGGATTTTCAAATTTTAGTGATGTATTAAATTTAGGTTAATTGGCTTATTTCTGGCGAAGTATTTGATTTCTGTTCATTGATTCGATCTATGTTCTGATTGGTGCTCTGTTCCCAAGTGACATTGATTATAAAATCACGGCTCGAGAAAAGAATTCGTTTTCAGTATTTCTGTTGCCTTTAAAAACTTGAAACATGCTTATTACTGAATAATATTCCTATTGTTAAAATAAATTGAACTAATTATTCCGGATATGATTTTATTCGGTTGGTTGGTTGGTTGGTTGGTTGGTTGGTAGACATATATATTCAGGTTTGTGTGCTTGGTCAGCGACCCGCTTATAAACCTTCGTCAAGTAAGACAGACACAACACACACATAAGTGGATCCATCTAATTTTTAGAGACAGAGGCCAACTAGAGGATCCCCAGAATTGGCTTGTCACCCCCAGAGGTATTGATTTGGTATGGGAACTTGGAGGACTTTCGGACCCAACAGATTTAACGAGCACGTACTCCGCATATACTCGGTAGGTCTTCAGTGGTACCGGGACTCGATCGCAGGACCTTCCGATCCCGAGACCGAGACGCTGACCACTAGGCTCACTACGGCCCTTTTATTCGGTAGCCTATCCACTTTTTTTACACTTCGGAGCAGGGTGGGTTGAGACGTTATGTCGCGTAGGTTACTTTCTCGTTCAGCCTAGCTCTAAAGAGACTTTAATTCAACCTTATCCTCGTCCATGCATCCTATAAATTAATAGGGTACTTGACTGTATCGCTAAAATACCTTCCAATATTAAGTTTATTATAGTTTGAACCCAAAAATAACAAACGTATATATTTTTTTGCAAAATAAATCTTTAAATATTTCATAAAAATCATTTTAAAATGGCTTTTTTTTTTCATCGGTACGTCACGTGATCACAAACACATTGATTTGGCTGACGTCACTAGTATGTATAAACAAACCGCTGTGATGTTTTTTGTTTGTAATTAAACTGGTTTTAATCTAACTTACTATTAAAATAAGAATTGTATAGATAATGGAAGGAGGTTTTACAGAAGCGGATAGTTCAAATTTGCTTAAAGTAGATTCCAAAATGGTGTTTCAAAGTTTGTTTATAGTCACTAGTGACATCATAGATACCACGTGACAGCCACAAAGCGTTTTCGGGAGTGATTTTTCATCCTAATTATAAAATTCATTTTTTCCCCTGCATTTTAAAAAGAGAAAAAATACGGGTCTAATATTTTTGGCATAAGAATATTTTAAGCCATTTAAAAAAATTTAGTCAAGTGCCCTATTCAATCAAAACTAAAAACCTCTCATGCGTAAGCCTCGTCTCTTTGCCACAGTTCTAAATTATAAGGCCAGTCGCCAATAACCTTCCTGTAGCTCTAGCGCGGCGTTTAATTCAACCACCAGGCCACTCTAGCATCCTACAGGAAAAAACAAAGCCCTCCAATATAATTGAAGAACCAACACACTCACTCGAGCGAAAAAGAAACCCCCACCAAATATCTATTCCAGATCAAACACCGCCGCTACTTGAGACAATAGGGGAAATCAACACTTGGCTACTGTCAACAATTTAACTTGATGTTGAAAATGGCGATGTGAATTTGGTTGTAAAAGGACTTGTATTCAAGTGAGTGAGTAAACATGACATTTAAAAAGTATAAATTTAAAATATATAAAAATGAGTTTAAAAAAAAAAAAAATCTAATGTCTCTGTACTAAGTGGGAGTTCTTTTTGTACTTCGCATGATATTTCCCAGTATATAACTTTTTAACTTAGTCTGCTAAATTTTAGGTATGTAAGTAACGTTGCCCTACCTTTATAAACTGCATCGTATGCAAAATCAGAACTCTGGACCACGGCGTAATTAAAACGACTAGTCCAACTGACAGATTTCATAACCAGTATACGGGTGCCTACTCAGATTTCGGCTCGTCCCTTTACTGTGGTCTACACTCTTAAAACAAACGAGCGGTTTTAACTCAGTCTGAGTTAATTTCCACTCTTTCCGTGCCGAAAATGCACTTCTCCTATAGGAGTGAATTTCACTCTTTCGGAGTGGGTAAAGAAATAAAAAACAATCTGCGTCCTACACTCTTAAACGAGGTTTAACTCAGTCTGAGTTAATTTCCACTCCTTTCCGGTGCCGAAAATGCACTTCTCCTATAGGAGTGAATTTCACTCTTTTGTTTTAAGAGTGTAGTATTCTAGTGCAACGATAATTCATACTAACCATAACCAGTAAAAACAACTCCAAATAACTAATATTAAAAATTCAACCGAAAAACAACCATTAAAAAATATCGATATCCCCAAAGTACATCCCCCAGTACTATCAGGAAATCCCGCGTTCCCATCCAAGAGTACATCCGATACCCGGGTACTCAGTCTTCCGGTCCCACAGAAGGAGGAAGTGCACCCTCTCTGGTACTACAGGGAAAGTGTACACACGCGCTGTACCGATCCCCGGTACATGCGTCGGCAAACAAACAGGAATTGGAGTGAAAGTAAACATGTTTGCGTTTGTATAGTTGTGAAGTACGGTCAGTGCCAAATTGGCAAAAATCAGTATTTTTGAGATTACAATACATGACCAAGTATTGCCTCTAAAATTTCTGATTTCCATATTAAAGCAATACTTTACTGCTACTGTAACTCTTGCTAATTCTAGCATCAGGGTCGGACTTTGAATTTTTGGAACCAAACGGCCCCTTCAACTTATTTAAAAGGACCTGATACACTCTTAAAACAAAAGAGTGAAATTCCTCCTATAGGAGAAGTGCATTTCGGCACCGGAAAGGAGTGGAAAATACTCAGACTGAGTTAAAACCGCTCGTTTAAGAGTGTAGGACGCAGATTGTTTTCTTTATTTCTTTAACCACTCCGAAAAGAGTGAATTCACTCCTATAGGAGAAGTGCATTTCGGCACGGAAAGGAGTGGAAAATAACTCAGACTGAGTAAAAACCGCTCGTTTTAAGAGTGTAGGACGCAGATTGTTTTCTTTTATTTCTTTTAACCACTCCGAAAAAGAGTGAAATTCACTCCTATAGGAGAAGTGCATTTTCGGCACCGGAAAGGAGTGGAAATTAACTCAGACTGAGCTAAAACCGCTCGTTCGTTTTAAGAGTGTACATTATTTAGGCATCAAGGTGTGATAAAAATACATTTACATGAGCCTAATGTCACATTTACAAAGAACTCTTTTAATGGCTTGTGCGCTTCCAAAATAGTGCGTTGTGGGGGGCTGACAATTCCTCTTATAAAATACTTTATTTTTTAAAATGTAATATTCTCAGACTTTCTTTAGTTTGGTTCAGTTTCGCATCGCACTAGAGCTACACGAGTATAATTGTGATGGTTTATCTTGTCGACTTGTAAAGGCTCATCCAATCCTTTGGCGCTACACTGTTAAAAATTTTGTGCTTGGTTTCACCATGGTATTGGTTCCTAGTAGCTGCAACGGCTGAATGGTGAAACGGTCCACCATATTTTTGGTATTCGGTTGAACCATTTCTCAGGTTTTTGTTTCCAAATCCAGAAAAATGGTTCAACAAAACACCGATAAAAAGGTGAAACATTTCACCATTCAGCCGTTGCAGCTACTAGGAACCCATATCATGGTAAAACCAACCAATATCATGGTGAAACCTAGCACCAAAATTTTAACAGTGTAGATTTTTTTTAATAGTATGCATGACTTTTTATTATAAGTTATATTATTATATTATATTACTAATTGTATTTTTTATATTTTTATGTAATTATACGTTTTTTTTATTTACGTTTTTGTGGATGTTTTTATACGTATTTTCACACTGTATTATATTTTATGAAGTATTATATTCATCGTAAATTAAAAACTTGTAATCGTTTTTTGGTGATACTTTGGATTTGGCGAAACGGGATAATACCATACAAATACCGCGGCATCTTATAAACATTTGACTTTTCATTACTCTAAATAAGTGTACTTAATTTAACAGGGAACAAAACAACCACTCAAAATATCGAATTTTCATTTAAACTTTAGTTACTGAATCTTGTATTTACGAAAAAAAACTTCTATGGTGCACATTTGAATACGGGACAGGAGTTTGCAAATTTGGTAAATAATTTCAATATAACTTTGTTGCCAGCTTTAAATGTCATTATTCCCAAACACCAATTTTCAGCCTTAAGGTACACTTTTCTCTCTCTATTTTACTAGAAGGGTTGAAATTTTCTGTGATGTCGTATACATGTCTATTTAACACAGTGAACCAAAAGTATTCCAAAAAAAATATTTAATGAGTAAAAATAGAGCGATTTTTCTAATTTAAGAAATGTGCAAAATTTCTATTTAGATTAATAACTTAAAATTATGAATGATTTATCGTCAAACTTGAGGTTCATTGGGTCGAATTGACTTTTTTTTATTTCTACAAAAAATGATTTTCAGATACACGCGATAGTTGTGCTGGAAAGTGTACCTAAAAGCTAAAAATCGGTGTTTTAAAATAATGACATATGATGCTGGAAACAAAGTTATATTGAAATTGACTACCAAATTTGCCAACTCCCAACTCGTATTCAGATGCGTATTATATAAAAAAAAATCGTAAATATTCATTTTAGTGATTGAAAGTTAAAATGAAAATTTGATATTTTGAAGCGTCGTTGTGTTCCCTGTCCCCGTAATAAACCAACTCCGGCATAAACTTCAAGTGGCAACAGGTAGTTTTGGAAGCGACCCGCGGCGACCATGATTTATGGACATTAGAGGCCATCCATCAGCGCCAGGGGACATTGTCCTCAAGGTTTTGTCAGTGTGACCGCTCGTCAAGTGACCTCGCTTGTGGAATAATTTTGAAAAGGGTTGTTTTGGGAGTTGGGTAGGGCAGCGTGGGGAAAGTGTTGGGGTTTGTTTTGGAAAAAAAGAGAGTTATGTGTTTAAGTTCGGAAATATTTTTGGCTTAATCCCTTATTTTGGGCCGGATAAAAGATGTTATAGTTAGGGGTTTTCATTGTACACTCTTAAAACAAAAGAGTGAAATCCACTCCTGTAGGGGAAGTGCATTTTCGGCACCGGAAAGGAGTGGAAATTAGCTCAGACTGAGTTAAAACCGCTCGTTTTAAGAGTGTAGGACGTAGATTGTTTTCTTTTATTTCTTTTACCCACTCCGCAAAAAGAGTGAAATCCACTCCTATAGAGGAAGTGCATTTTCGGCATGGAAAGGAGTGGAAATTAACTCAGACTGAGTTAAAACCGTTCGTTTGTTCTCATACAAGCTCATACAAGCACTGCATACAAGTGTAGGGAAAATAGTCCTTTCCTGCCCTGTTCGCTCAAAAGGGTGTGAGTGGGTTTTCGGCTCGCTGACACCTCACCCCAGTTTCCCTTCTAGCTCAATGACTTAACATTCAAGATAATCAAATATTTTTTTCTTCGAAAAAAAATCCCTCTTGATGGTTAAATTGCATCGAAGTATGCTTAATGATTTAATTAGAATATACTTCGCAACTAAGAGTCAAAAAGTGTTGGATGAGTTTTACATGATTAGCCTTAATAGACGATTCAAACAGGGATGAGCGTGGTTTGTGGGGTAGAAGACACTGTTTTATGTATTTGTGACGTCATCATAGGCGGGACCATTCCAGTCATCCATTTTGAAAATGTAAATATTTTAAACATTACACTGTTAAAAATTAGGTACTTTGTTTCACCAAAAATATGGTTCCTAGTAGCTGCAACGGCTGTGTGGTGAAACGTTAAACCATATTTTTGGTATTGGGTTGAACCATTTCTCAGGCTTTTGTTTCCAAATCCAGAAAACTGGTTCGACCAAACACCGAAAAAAAGGTGAAACATTTCACCACACAGCCGTTGCAGCTACTAGGAACCCATATCATGGTGAAACCAAGCACAAAACTTTTAACAGTGTAAATTGTAGTATTTGTTTTGTAATAACATTACTCTTGTTTCTAAAAATTTATAGTCGTATTACTGCTGTTTATATACACTAATATTATATAGTTAAAATCCATTTATTATTTGTTGGCTTCTATGAGGTAAAAATATCATAAATGCATTTTACGAACTTCATTTAAAAAATTTTAAAAATATTCTCTGTTTTGATGAACATTAAAAACAAAGTATAATGTCACATATGAAGTGAGTATTTGCGAAACACCTTCTCCAAAGCATATCTTAGATATAGAGTCGTTTATTGGCAACTTTGTCCTATGAATTTCCGTTGTCAAAAGTTGCCAATGAACGGAGCCTACAGTCCGTGGACAAATTATTAGACGCACTGTATTTTTAGCCTACTTTTCTTTTTTTAATTCGAAAGAATTAAAAAAAGGAAAAAGTAGGTATTGACATGCGGTCGATGTCCGTCTGTCCGTCTGTCTGTCTGTCCGTCTGTCCGTCCGTACCCCCCTTCCAAAATCGGTTCTAATCATCGGATCTTAAAAATTCTTTTTTTGTTAGAAAGCTATGACCTCAGATACCCAACTTTCATACTTTTTGTCCGTCTGTCTGTACGTCCGGACGGACATAAATCTACTATCTGTCGGCGAATTTCCCATTGAATTAGCATTGAAATTCAATTTTGAGTCATTTAAATCACTGTAGGTATTGAAATGCGGTTGATGTCCAACTGTCTGTCTGTCCATCTGTCTGTCTGTTCGTATGTCTGTCTGTTCGTATGTCTGTCCGTCTGTCTGTCCGCCTGTCTGTCCGTTTGTCTGTCTGTCTAAACCCCCCTTCCAAATCGGTTCTAATCATCGGATCTTAAAAATTCTTTTTTTGTTTGAAAGCTATGACCTCAGATACCCAACTTTCATACTTTTTGTCCGTCTGTCTATACGTCCGGACGGACATAAATCTACTATCTGTCGGCGAATTTCCCATTGAATTAGCATTGAAATTCAATTTTGAGTCATTTAAATCACTGTAGGTATTGAAATGCGGTTGATGTCCAACTGTCTGTCTGTCCATCTGTCTGTCTGTTCGTATGTCTGTCTGTTCGTATGTCTGTCCGTCTGTCTGTCCGCCTGTCTGTCCGTTTGTCTGTCTGTCTGTACCCCCCTTCCAAAATCGGTTCTAATCATCGGATCTTAAAAATTCTTTTTTTTGTTAGAAAGCTATGACCTCAGATACCCAACTTTCATACTTTTTGTCCGTCTGTCTGTACGTCCGGACGGATATAAATCTACTATCTTTCGGCGAATTTCCCATTGAATTAACATTGAAATTCAATTTTGAGTCATTTAAATCACTGTTGCCAAATCAAACAATGGCATGAGAAACTTTATTTATTTAAACATATTTGAAGCAAAATAATATTTTCATGAATCAGTTTGGAAAGACGTCATAAAGTGTAGCACAATTCGATTCTTTGATTATTCATTAATTATCTACCAAGAAAGCGGCAAGGCATACTTTTGCATGCAATTATGCTTAGTTTTAATTTACATTTCTTATTTTTTAATGCAGTTCGGAGTAGTTTCATTACTTTTGTTATTAATAAATATTTAATTATTCTTCGAACTACAAATAAATCACGAGCAGATGATAAATAATATTTAATTAATTTGCGAAAGAATATTAAGGAAAATAGTTGATTTTGGCTTTTAGAAGTTTAAATTATAGCTGGGTGCTGTGTTTCGATTTTTTTTTCTAATGTGTATAAATCTAGTGTACACTCTTAAAACAAACGAGCGGTTTTAACTCAGTCTGAGTTAATTTCCACTCCTTTCCGTGCCGAAAATGCACTTCTCCTATAGGAGTGAATTTCACTCTTCTTCGGAGTGGGTAAAAGAAATAAAAGAAAACAATCTGCGTCCTACACTCTTAAAACGAGCGGTTTTAACTCAGTCTTAGTTAATTTCCACTCCTTTACGGCGCCGAAAATGCACTTCTCCTATAGGAGTGGATTTCACTCTTTTGTTTTAAGAGTGTAGAAACGGCTGTTGATGATATTTACTTTTGGAACATAGTTTTTTTTCCCGATTAGAACTTCAGTAAGTATTTAAGTAACAGGAAAGTAGGCTATTTAGTTCTTTATGAACTTCTTGTTTTAGTAATTTTTATGTTTCTTAAGAGTTTTTATGCAATAATGGTATATTTAAACTACAATATTATTGATTTTTATTTAAAAGAATTGTTGTAGACTACATATTTGTATTTATTTTAACCATAATTAATCATAATTATCTTAAGATTAATTTATATTAATTATTTATTATAAGATTATGTGTGGAATCATCATCCTCAAATGCAGGAGACAGTACAGTCTTACATTGATAGCATGCCGCGCAGAATTAAAGCTTTGATAGCGGCTAAAGGTGGCTCAACTAAATATTGACTTTTACTAACATTCATTTCACTTTTCTTTAAAACTTAATAAACTTATGCTTTTCTAAATGAATGCTGTTTTATTTATGTCAAATAAATCGGCAATTGATTGGATAATATAAAAATAAGAAACAAATTAATTTAAAATAACAAAACGGTACAATATCACCCGGTAATTGATATTTTTACATGGAATCTTACAGTGCGTCTAATAATTTGTCCAGGAACTTTGCCAGGATACTTTGGAGCATGGAATGTGTGCTTTGCAACTACACCCTTTATAAGTGGAGTAATCCTATTTCTAAAATATGTTTTATTTCCGTTTCAGGTGTTAGATGAATAGACTTATAACATTGATATCACATGCATAAACTAAATTGCATTAATATAAAGTTTTATTGGGTATGAAAAGAAATGGGCAGCCCTTTTTAGCACTGGGTATGAAAAGAGCTACTAACTTAAAATTTAGTAAAAAAATATTTCACACACACACACACACAACTCTAAATTGTTTTTCAAATGTTTATTACTCAAGTGTTTTGGAACTTGAGTTCAAAGTACATGTTGGGCGTCATAATAAAAGTTTTCGAGAAAATCTGGTAGCTGCCATTTTTTCTTTGCATCCTAAGTTTTTTTTTATGAATCTAAAAACTGGGATTTAAAAAAAAATGATAACTAAGAATATTTTTATAATAACGTGCAAAAAAACCCTAACTTTTTCAAATCAATAATCGTGGCAAAAGTGGTGCTTTTAACGAAATCGTGTTTCAAAGTTACTAGTGCGACAAAGTAAATAAGAGCATCTGATTGGTGTAAAATTCTTTATTTGAACGTGATTATTTATTTGGCGTCTTATTTCCAATACCAATCTAAGAAATACTTTTTGAACGTGATTTTAAAATAATCATTAATATAAATAATCACCTTCAAATCATTTGAACGTGATAATAAAATAGTTAATAAGCCAATCATTAAATGCCAATTTAATAAATACTTGAATAAAATAATATAATAATATAATAATATAAACTCGTGAATTTATTTCACTCGCTCGTGAAATAATTTATTCAACTCGTTTAAAAAAGCCTTACTTTTCACACTAGTTGCATAAATAACTATTTTAACTATCTTATCTCCTGCGCGCGTCGCGCGTACCCAAGTCACCATTATTAACTAAACTCTTCAAACCGGTACTGGTCGATTTCACCAAAACAAATCAATTTAAGTTTTCCATCGGACACTAAACACTGCTGTCCAAACTTGACGAAATCAAAAGCACGCCGCGGGTCAATTTAGCTATCAAAAATCTTATCTCCTGCAAAACTCATGTCCTGTATCCTGATATACCATACCGGTAGCCAGAAACTTTTACAAGAAGATAATCTTTCCTTTGATCCATGCCGAACAAACAACCACGTTAATCCTTTATCCTGGATAATCTTAGATAAGGATAAGAAAGAGATAAGATCGCCAGGTAGAGCAATTATGTCTTGCTGGTTTGATGGTTGTCCGCCTTTACCAGCTGGGGGTTTGATGGGTTGAGGTTGGTTAGCTGGTAAACTGTTGGTGAAAAGTTTGTATCTTCAAAAGGCAGAATATAAGTATTTGCGAGTTTAAACTTAGATAATCTATAATAATAAAGAGTCTGTCTGTTTGTCTGTGAATCGTAAATCCTATTTAAAATGCTCGAAAAAATTCGAAATTTTTAACATAGATTCCCTGCAATACCTACTTGTGTACCTGCGGCTTAGTTTTTTCATATTTGATTACGATTTTTTAATTAATATAATAATTTACAAAAAGACGTCATCCACCTGAGAGTGAGAGACCGAAACTGGGGCTTGAAAACACATGGGCCGGGCCGAAAAAGGGGCTTGACGTCATCCGTAGATAAACATGAAAATCCAGTAAGAAGAGCCGTTAAAAATTAACACGAATTCGATTTCTACTTTTAATTTTCAAGTTGAAAGAAACTTTAGCGCAAGCAAAAATTAAGTATAAACACGAAAAATCAAGAGGATTTAATTTGTAGGATTGTTATCTGGCTAACATTATTTTATTTCATTTATTGATTGTAGAAGGATTACCACATTTGGGTTGTTAAATTTTAAATATTGCCAAAAGTTGCCAATGAACAGACCGACCATTTTATTATAGCTGTGTCAAAAACAAATTACCGTTATTAAAGGTTAACCAGTGCGACGCCGGGTTTAGAAAGCTAGTCCCTAATAAAGGTTTTCATTTTCTTTATTGAAAAGGTTGCAAGATAACTAAAAAATGTTTCCAAACTTTTTTCCTATTAAAGATACTAATATATATTTTTGTATCAATATTCACAAAAAGTTACTAGAAAATTAATGATTTTGATGATTTTTTGATATTATGTTTCTTTACATTCAGACTAAAGAGATGAACTATATTTTGTGTGTGAATATATATGTATATATATTGACTTACTAATGTATGTATAACTAAAAAAAAATACCTATAATGTACATTAATTTAGTAATCGAAAGATACCTTAGCTTTCAGTTCATTTGGAATTTAATGTTGGAATTAAAGAAATATTTTTTAAAAAATAACTTCCTTGCGCAAAGACATTAAGTATTTTGGTCACTGACTTTCTCTACTCGATCATTGACAAATTTTAGTACCAAGGTCAATAGGCTACCTCCTCAACAATTTCACAATAAAAACCCCACCCCGACATTAAAAACTCCCAACAAAGAATAATACCCCCTCCCCTACCCCTCTAAATCAAATTCCAGGACAGTACCCCCCAAACCAAAAAATAACCCATTAAAAAACCAGATCTCGACAACAACTTCACAAGGGGTACCTTCGGGGGTACCCCAGGTACCCCCAGGGGGGGATGCAAACGGATTGTGAAAAAGTAAAAACTGGGAGTGCCCCCCCCCCCCCCTCTCTCTACATTCAGGGAGTTTAAAACGGGGGACCTACGACATTCGGCGGCGGGGCCCCATTGTCACCTATATTGGGGGGAGTATATAGGGGGGGTTAGTCTTTGTCGCGATGGGGGTTGGGGGTACGTACGGAAGCTTTGGGGGGGGGGGGGTATTGGGGGGTAATCGTGGTGCACCTGGAAATTGTCCGAATGTGGGATGGTTTTTGGATGGGGGTTGTAGGGGTGCTAGGGTTTGGCGATGTATGATCGTTTTGGTGATAGTTGAGAAATAAGTTCGTTGTTTAAGTTTTGATATTCAGTCTTTGTGGTAGTCAGAAAAATATAGTTAATGTATTGGTTTTGAAATTTTTATAACGTTTTTTTTCTAAACTTTATTGATGAGAGAAGGGCCTGTTCTTCCATAAGGCCCGGGCCTATGGCCCCCAAATTTTAGGGGCCCCTAAATTTCAGTTTCTATTATGCTGTAAATCCCCAAAATATCAGTAAACTAAAAAAAATATTATAATGCTCCACTTTGTTTTTTGCTCGATTTTTGAATGAGAAATTGGCCTAACGTGATTGTTTTGACCGACGTTTATAAGGAAACCAATAAAATTATAGCAAAATTTGATACATAGGTCAAATAGCAACATCATTACTGGAAATCATACACAACATTTTCCGTAAAGGGGCCCCCAAAATAGGTTGTGCCTATAGTGTGAGTTTTCCTAGAACAGACCCTGGATGCGAGTAACATTGTTAACATATAAACTCGTAATTACGAGAAAACTCGTTAGGAGCGATGGTCAGTCCCATAAAGCTCAGGCATTAATTTTGAAATCGCAATTTCTGCTAAAGTATTGCTTTGCCGTGAAAGCTTTTTTTTCACAAGGTATGAGAATAGTTATAACAGCAAAATAAAACAATTTTGAAAGAAAAATTGTATCCGGTGATTTAATAATTAATTTATTAAGTTTAAAAATACTGTCGCTTCTTCAGACTATTTTGGGTTAGTTAAAACTTAAAAATCACTATTTAAATAGCCAGATGATACCAGTATTTTCCTTTCATGTTTGCAGTTTATTTTACTGTTATGATGATTCTTATAGTACGCAGTAAAAAATTTCTTACATGGCAAAGCAATGCTTTAGCAGAGGCTGCTATTTCAAAACTAATGCTTAAAATACATTTCAACATTTCTAAGCAATGTAAGATTATTTAAATATCCAAAATTACGAATAATTTACTATAAACAGTAAAGGGCAAATTCCATAGTCATCGGGGTTTAAATAGTGACCTACCAAACTTATTCTTTTTTAATATCCAATTTTTTCAATATTTATTATATCTTTCACAATATTGGCGAAACTTTCGAATTCGGCAGACCCAGTATGTCAATCGCACAACTTGATGGGCAACCGGAGATTTTTTTTTTTTTTTTTTGGGGGGGGGGGGGATTGTCAGCGTGGGGGAACGGGGATTTACAGATTTCTGCATGGGGTCATTTCGGTGGACCCCCGAAAATCCCCTGTCAAACCATGGACCGACGATTTTTATTATACGTGAATATATATCCAAAAGTTTTCCATCCGTCAATGAAGTGATTCCACGCTCTTATGCAAGTTGAAGATCAGGATTCTGTGAGGTTTCTTCAAGAAGTGAAAAGGTCAGAGAGAGGGATATATAGGATATAAAAGAAAAATTGGGAGGCTTTGAGTGGTTTTGATGTATATAGAAGTGTCAGTTTCTGACCATGATCCGTAAGTAAATACTTCAATCAATTGAGGGTAGGATAATCCAATGGAAAAGGAAATTAAAAGAAAATAGTCGAATATTTGGTTCGCAATCGATTCCTTGAATTGGGTTTGACCATTTCTAGATTTTTGGACAGTTTCAGTTTCAGTTTTTTTTTTTTTTTTTTTTTGTAATAGAGACGTAGTCGTAAGAGCTGCAAATTGTTTACCATGCATTCATTAAATGAAAAGCATTCAACTGCAATAAAACCCGTAAAATAATGTAATTAGTTTACGAAAACTTGAAAATGTCATTGGTATTTCTTTATTTTTTAAGCAAGTTAACTTAGACAAAATCACCAGTTTTAAATGATATCGAAATAAGTTTTCGAAATTTCAGTTATGTGGACGAAATCTCATCTTTTGTTTTAAAGTTTCTGTGAAGTTAATTTCAAATAAGTGTTTTTAACTCTCATCACCACACTATGTAGATTTTTGCCACTCGAAAATTAGCTTTCTGCTTAAGTTTAACTTAACAAACAATCCCTAACAGCCATGTGACGAGTATGTGACGAAAAGCGATATCACATACAAGTCACTGAAGATCGCCGTGATGTCACATTCAGTCACTTTTTTTGTCACATATAAGTTGAATGTCCGCTTTTGTTACGTATCTTCTACGTAACATGGATATCGATGATATCGCAGCAATGTCGCATTTTGAGTTGTATGTGACATAACTGACTTCTGCGACCAGTATGTGATGAAAGTCAGTTAGGACCAGTTAGTGATGAACATAATATTGCATAAATTTCACATTGCGACTTGTATGCGACCTAGGTGACTTGCGTGGCGAATTAGCGACGAACTTGACATGCAGCAAGGTCACATAGATCATGTTGCAGCCTATTGGTATGGGACAAAAATGGGATATCACATACAAGTTCAACACAATGCACTGCATATCCATTGTGATATCGCTGGAATATCCATATACAAGTCACATTGTGACGGGGATTAAAGCGACATCGCTGTGTCATCACATACATGTCACAATGTAATGTCAGTACAAGAGCAAATTGCGACATCTGTGGGATATCCCCATTGTGACTGGGATTTAGATGACATCACTGCGATATCACATACAAGTCACGATATGATGTCACTGCAAGATCGCATAGTGACATCCTTTTGATATCACATACAAGTCACATTGTGACGGGGATTAAAGCGACATCGCTGTGTCATCACATACATGTCACAATGTAATGTCACTACAAGAGCAAATTGCGACATCTGTGGGATATCCCCATTGTGACTGGGATTTAGATGACATCACTGCGATATCACATAACAAGCCCACGATATGATTGTCACTGCAAGATCGCATAGTGGACATCCCTTTTGATATCACATAAACGTCACATTGTGACGGGGATTAAAGCGACATCGCTGTGTCATCACATACATGTCACAATGTAATGTCACTACAAGAGCAAATTGCGACATCTGTGGGATATCCCCATTGTGACTGGGATTTAGATGACATCACTGCGATATCACATACAAGTCACAATATGATGTCACTGCAAGATCGCATAGTGACATCCCTTTGATATCGCATACCAGTCACAATATGATGTCACTGCAAGATCGCATAGTGACATCCCTTTGATATCGCATACCAGTCGCATTGTGACGGCGACTTACCTACGCGATGTCACTGTGATGTCACATACTTGTCACATTGCGACTGTGACCTAGAGTGACAAAAAATTACGTTGCAGCGACGTAACTGTGACAAACCTGTCTGTTAGGGAAAATACAAGACAAATGAAGGCCATACTACTGAACAATTAACGCATAACAAATTAAGTTACAGGGAAGACGAATTTCTAAAACAGCTTAAAACTAATGTTTTTATACGGAAATAAAGGTGTTAACGGTATTCACAAAGCCGTTGTTACTAGGTTAAATCTCAAATAATAAGCTACAAATCTTTCAAAAGTTTTGAAAAGTAATCTGGCTTGGTATAATAAATATTTGTTAGGAGTTTCAGTGATAATAATCTGTGTGTATTTTGAAACTAAACCGCGTTTTCTGGAAACAATGATGCTAAATTACTGGTTTAAATTTCGCAGAGCTATCGGATTAAACTAACTTTTCGAGAAAATGCAAAGAAAGTAAAATAAATGTTGTAAAGGATTAAAATCGGTGTTGTGTTCTCAAAATGTGCGCATTGCAAACAAGTAATTGGAGATTAGTAAAATTTCTAAGGATGAAACTTTAAACATTTATTTTAGTTGTGGTTTAGTCTTTGAAATGTTCGACCCGAGCGTGTTCTCGAATTACGAAATATTGACGTATTTTTCTAACATCGAAATTGCATGTTTTTTTTAAGTCATGAAAGATTCTATTAAAATTTGTACAAGTTTGAAAGTCGTTTAAATATCTCTTCCTTTTCTATGAACTTGTTTCTATCTTTCATTCTGGGAAAAAATTAATACAGTATAACCCCTCGCTATATCGCGTTTAGTTACATCGCGCATTCGGATATATCGCGTCTTGTATCGTGTCTCCCAATTTTCCCCCTGTTTTTTTTTCACTGTGTACTTTCCTTAAAATAAATGATAAACTTCCGTTCTTTGATATTTGCCGGAAAACAGGTTTTACGAGAAAAATCTAGATTAATTTTTTAATAGAAAATGAGTGAAATGTGTCTAGTATATATGTACAATAATGTGGTATAGTAATTAATAATAATAAGTCCTTTCTAATTTTTTGTTTCTTTTTTTAGAGTATGATCGAAATTTATCTTTCAAATACATACTGTGCTTTAGTTTAAAAACTATTTTTATACCATAAATACATCAAAAGTATAATATTTATCAAGTCGCTCGTTATATCGCGCATTCGGTTATATCGCGGTTTTATGCTTGTCTCCCGGGAAGCGCGATATAACGAGCTGTGTCCTTGCTGTACCTCTAAAATTAATTAAGCTGAAAATAACGAAGAAATAAAATGGGTCTTAATTGCAAACATGAGCTTCTTTTTACTGCCTAATAAGCTAAATTGTAGAAATGCATACTAAAGAACAAAAAAAAAAAGATTGAGTTTCGATTTATATTTATTTAACCATTAACAACGATTGGAAATAGAATTGGCCTAGCAAAAATTAGCTTTCTGCTAAACTTTACCTAAATAAAGAAAATATAAGACAAAGACAGACGTCCTGAAAAACTTATACAGGACAAAATAATTTACACTAAAAACGAATTTAACAAAACTTAAAGTTAACTTTTTTTTCATTCGGATATGAAAGTGGGGGATTCGCGTATATAAAGTCAATTTATTGACCGAACAACAAGTTTCTAGGACTATCATTTCGATGAAAAAAAGTTTTAATAAAACTATACCTATTCCTAATTTCTACCACTCATACACACGACCCCAAAAACCACCAACAAACAAATAAAAACCCATCCCTCCAGGTCCCACAACCTTTTACCCCGAACCCAAAATCTCTCTCACACAACTCATAATAAAAGGTCAGAGGAACAAGCAGCTACCGAATCCTTCCGAACAATACAGAACCTTAATCTTTAATACTATATATATCTAAAAAACAACATTCACTATGACTAGTTACTATTTCATATTTGCTAATCTAAAAATGTCGACATTTACAGATTTTTTTTCTCCATTTCATAGTTTTACGTTAAAGTTTAGGGTGATCAAACGTAACTACAGTTCAGTTTTTTTTATGCCTAAATAGTTGAAAAACAAACTATACTTATTTTTCACAGTTTTTTCAAACAAAAACAACTTAATTCTTAATAATTTTCATAAATCCTTTTGTTTATGAAAATTAAATGATTTCAGAAAGTTAATCACAGAAAGATATCTGGTCAGGCTAGTTAGTCATACAGAAGAGCGTGCTGTTAAAAAGTTCTGAAACAGCGGCCATGACTTTAAATGTATATAATTTTGATAGAGAGAAAAAATAGCTTTACCAATTCAAGCTTATAAAGTCGATTTATTGATTAAAAAACAAATTTCTAGGAATACCATTTCGATGAAACAGTATTTAAAATAAGTACCAATTCTATATTTCTCTCTTGATTAAAAAACAAATTTCTAGGAATACCATTTCGATGAAACAGTATTTAAAATAAGTACCAATTCTATATTTCTCTCAAACCCCAAACCACCACAACAAACAAATAAAAACCCACCACTCCAGGTCCCACAACCTTTTTCCCCTCAGCCCAAAATCTCTCCCACAACTCATAGAAGGTCAGAGGACCAAGCAGCTACCGAATCCTTCCCAACAATAGAAAGAAATGGGGGTCCAGTACTCCCCCCCTAGAAAAAAACCCGCCGAACCGAATAATGCGAAAAACGATGGGTAGGCCCAAGCAGGCCTAGGCCCTTTTATATTGAAGACGCTGATGATCGTTAGAGCCCGGTCAGGCGCGTAGGGGGGGGATTGGGGGTTCGAAACCCGGCGTAAACAAAATGCACCTGCAAATTGTCCTGCGGTGTCTTCTTCTGTTGCGTGGGAATCGGAATTGGTTTGTAATGTTTCGGTGTGGATTGAATTGATGGATGTAATTGGGGTGGTATGTGGGGACATTTTTTGTGTATTTTGAATATTTTTGGTTGTGTTTGAAGGGAGCTCGGGATTTGTCACCGGTTGATATTAATTGGTTATCGGTTTTCTCACGTAACATTTGAACTGAAATGGTAACAATGAAATTAAAAATTTAGATAAACTTAAGCCAGAAGGCTTATTTTCACTAAGAAAATTTTATCGCCAATCGGCGTTAATTGGTTAAAAGTAAAAAGTTTTACTAACGAAGTAGGGAATCTGCTAATAATTCTACAATCACATCTGGCCAATTTACATAGTCTGACGTTGATAGTTACAAAATATGGCACTTGAAGGTAACTTAAAAATTAATTACTAAAATGTCTATGCATTTTTGAAACAAATATTACACCTAGATAAAACTTGTGTTCAAACAGCACAAGTAGATCACAATTGTTGTGTAAAACTGACATTATTAGAATATTGTGTTGTTCCAATACAAGAATTGTGTTGATGACATACGAAAGCAAATATTTGTTGTTCCAAATACAAGAATTGTGTTGATGACATACGAAAGCAAATTTATGTTGTTCCAAATACAAGAATTGTGTTGATGACATACGAAAGCAAATTTATGTTGTCCCAACACAAATGGCGATTGCCAGAAGAGACTATTATAATATCCATAATAGATTGTGACCATAAACTGTTAACATTTCGGAAGATTGCAAGCTTGCTACGCCTTAAACACAATTTTTGTACTAACCATGCATTGAATGAAATCTACCCCTTTTGTTCTTTACAATAATTTAAAAAACTAGTAACCTTTTATTAAAATTGTGGCGGTAATTGACTTGCGAATATTCTCCATAGAAATAACGTTAACGATTTTCAAGATGTGAAATTCCTAAGAGAGTCCTCTTAAAGCAGAAAGCTCATTTTTACGTGGCAAATTTTACCAATCGGCGTTAATAGGCTAAAAATAAAAAGATTTGCTAAAGCTTATTTTTAGCTACGAAGAATACAATTTTTTGTATTAAAAGTCAACACAAGTTTTTTGAGTGTAGATTCCACATAAGCTTTTAATAAAATGTACAGTTAGGATAGTTACGGTGTTACCAACACTAACTATTGTTAAATTTTAAGCTAACAGCAAACCAGATTATGAGTGCCCATGATAGATGTCATAATCAAAAGGGCTCTTGCCGTAATCTGTGTGGTTTTGTGCTGCAACAATTTCTATGCACCTCGCCAAAACGCGTGCAGTGCTCGTGCATGCTCACAAAGCCTTTTATGACTTCGTGCATAAAAGAGAAACCTGTTGACGCTATTAACTTCATATCAGATTGTCCAAAAGGTTCACAAAAAGATCTTTTTTCAATGGTCTCTCGCCTGAGAGAGAGAGGACTAAAAAAAAATGTGCTGAAAATTGTTTACAACCCTATCCTTGGATTTCTGAAATAATTCGTAAGAGTAAGAATTCGTAATATAAATTCTTTGAGCTTTAGTATAGTAATATTTATCACACACAGAAGCACATTAAAGAGCAGATGAAGAACTTCATTTCAGAAGAATACACGAGTGCTGCGCCTTCAAAGCACTTTTTGTGCTAACCATAGATATCATAGTTAAAGTATTAGATTGGCTGATCACGTGACCTCCAATGCTAACGACGGGACGCGCATGGAGGCATTTTAAGGGGGCAAAATGGCCAGTGTTGCTGCCACTTTAAGGAGAAAAATACTACGAAAAAATACCATTTAATTCTAAAATTACAAAAAAAAAAAAATACTAGAAAAGGATTTAAAGTCACTAAAAAGATTCCAAAATGCAGCTAGTATTTTTACGATATTTTTTTGTAATTTTAGAAATAAATGGTATTTTTTCGTAGTATTTTTCTCCTTAAGGTGGCAGCAACACTGGCCATTTTGCCCCCTTAAAATGCCTCCATGCGCGTCCCGTCGTTAGCTTTGGAGGTCACGTGATCAACCAATCTAATACTTTAACTATGATATCTATGGTGCTAAATATATGCATTGCTATTGGATCGCAAGACAATTTTTGTATTGTTTCAACGGAACTTGTAGAACAAAACTTTTTTTTTGTATTGAATGACACCACAAGTTTTTCTTAGTGTAGAATCCACATAAGCTTTTCATAAAATAAAAAGTAACGGTTGTTATGGTGTTTTTAACACTTCAGGTGCTATTGTTGAATTTCAAGCAAACCAGAGTATGAGTGCCCGTGACAGATATCATAATGAAAAAGGCACTTGCCTTAATCTGTGTGGTTTTGTGCGACAATTTCTATGCACCTCCAAAAACGCGTGCTGAGCTCGGTGTCATACACGTGCATTCCCATAAAGCCTTTTATAACTTTGAAGGCACAAAAGCGAGACCTGTTGACGCTATTAACTTCGAATCAGATCGTCAAAAAGGTATCGACACACAAAAAGATCTTTTTCAATGCCTAGAGAGAGAGAGACGAAAAAAAAAAATGTATGCCGAAAAATTTCTACAACTCTTCCTTTGGATTTCTGATGGTATAGCTTCTGAACTGAATCATAATAATAATAATAATGGGCACGGGATGGGGATGGGGGGGGGGGGGTATACTTCCTTTTGATCATGCCATCCATGGTGCATTACCATACATAGGGGGGGGGATGCGAGGGGGACGTTCTATTATGGATGGAATAAAAAATCGAACGCTGTCATCCGGGTGACCCTCGGAGGTGACGAATTCCAGAGTAGATTTGCACACCTGGATTTCTGGCGGGGGGGACATAGAACGGTGAGAACGTTCGATTTAGACGGGGGGGGGGGGGAGGTCTATTCTTCTGCCCCCCCCCCCCTCCCCTCGAATGTCGTTTGCGTCCTTCGAGTCTTTCGTGATGTTACCTGGACGCGCTTGAGGCTCGTTCTTTGGTGCAGATGGTGCTATTGTTGCCTGGTGAGGGTGGTTCGTTGGGGGGAAAGTTTTTAGGGGGTTTTGGGGGGGGGGGGGGATTGTGACAAATAAACAGGAGTTGGTTCCTGTTGACTGTCGTTTCCAGATAATTTCGGGATCCTGTTGCTGTATTTGGGGGTGATAACGGGTGACTTGTTTGTGTGATAGTAGTTTGGTGAAAGTCGGATTGTGAGTGTTGATGATACACTCTTAAAACAAACGAACGGTTTTAACTCAGTCTGAGTTAATTTCCACTCTTTCCCGGTGCCGAAAATGCACTTCCCCTATATGAGTGGATTTCACTCTTTTTGCGGAGTGAGTAAAAGAAATAAAAGAAAATAATCTACGTCCTACACTCTTAAAATGAGCGTTTTTAACTCAGTCTGAGTTAATTTCCACTCCTTTCCGGTGCCGAAAATGCACTTCCCCTATAGGAGTGGATTTCACTCTTTTGTTTTAAGAGTGTACGTTAAGTTTCTAATAATATCAAGCATGCAAAAAGGATTTTTTTTATTTATTTCCACAATTTAGCTTATTGAAAAGTAAAAGGGAAATGATTTGATGATGGCTCTTATTGTGAACATCTCAACACGCTCGAAAGCAGAACTTTTATATATTATTTCAACAAACTAAATTTTAAGTACATTTATAATCATTAATACTATGTAATTGATATGAAAACTATGATTTGTAAACGTCTTTCCAACACATATAAATTTCATAATCTTTTCCTGCTACACAAAAAGAAGCAAATTCAACGCTTCAAAAATATTGTCCTTTTCTATCTCTTGATCGCAATACTTGGTGGAAACGATGTCTGTCGTAAGAAATTTTTTAAACTACAGTAGAACTCCAATTATCCGAAGCAATTGGGACCCAACCCCATTCGGATAATCAGAAATTACGATAATTGGAGTGGGTTCCTTTAAAGGCGTAATTCTATCTCTTTTCTGAAATTCAGACAATCAACAACGCTTCGGATAATTGGTTTAGTTTGAATTATCGTCGCACTAGAGCTACACGAGGGCTATTGGCGACGGGCGTCGTATTTTAGAACCACAGTCAAGTGACGTCGGATAATTGGAGTTCTACTGTCCTTGTGTTTTTCGAGGAATCTATTCGCGAAATGGTTAAGTGACAGTGTAGCTCTTATACATCTAAATTACAAATCAACCAAATATCCCCTTTCCCCCACAAAGCAACATGTCTATTGTATACACTTACAGTTTCCCTCGTCACGGTAATTATGTAATCACCTCTATCCCATTGTAAAGCTCTAGTGCGACTTTAATTCATCCAACCTAACTTGCAGCATCAATATGATGAAAGAACCTCAAATAACAGTGGATAAACTCCAGAAATCGGCTACGCTGAAACGTTTATGTATTGTGAAGCTTTTCCTATTGTGGTTACTATACAAAAGGTATATAACATTGTCCACGTCAACGCTTTAACATGGTAAAAGGCCTTTATGAAATGAACAACTTTCGGTTTTCGCCTTTGTTTGGCTTGTTTGGAATGTTAGGGATACAGTGTTTATTAACGGGATTGTTTGGGTCGAATAAACGTCGCACTAGAGCTTTGAATTTGCTGTGCTCGATGGGTTTCGTATTTAAAAGCAATGGATACGCGTCGGCCGTGTTAATTTGACATGAAAAAGCGGATATGCTGTACTTTTAGCTTTCACACTACGTTTATAATGTAAAAAAGTACATATTTTATACATGCCTGTCCGTTCGTTTGTCTATCTGTCACCTACATTCATATCCCAAGTACTGTAAAATTTAATACTCATTTAAAAAGTAAAATTGTTAGTGCAAATAAATCACCTTTGCCACTCACAACAATCGCAAGGGAAACTTTGTATTATTGAAGTTCGTTTTGTTATCTAAGATCATGATTTTGTCGGTAATATGGTATTTGTTTATACCCCTAAAGTACACTCTTAAAACAAACGAGCGGTTTTAACTCAGTCTGAGTTAATTTCCACTCCTTTCCGTGCCGAAATGCACTTCTCCTAAGGAGTGAATTTCACTCTTTTCGGAGTGGGTAAAAGAATAAAGAAAACATCTGCGTCCTACGCTCTTAAAACGAGCGGTTTTTTAACTCAGTCTGAGTTAATTTCCACTCCTTTCCGGTGCCGAAAATGCATTTCTCCTATAGGAGTGAATTTCACTCTTTTTCGGAGTGGGTAAAAGAAATAAAAGAAAACAATCTGCGTCCTACGCTCTTAAAACGAGCGGTTTTTAACTCAGTCTGAGTTAATTTCCACTCCTTTCCGGTGCCGAAAATGCACTTCTCCTATAGGAGTGAATTTCACTCTTTTGTTTTAAGAGTGTACACTTCAAAATTAACCGAATAACATTTATACCCCAATATCCAGATCAAATGATTAAAGTATCTTCTTACACACATAAAATAATCAAGTTTCAATCGAAACATTAGACTTCATGTAAACTCATACAGCAACCCCTCGTTATATCGCGCTTCCCGGGAGACAAGCATAAAACCGCGATATAACCGAATGCGCGATATAACGAGCTACTTGATAAATATTATACTTTTAATGTATTTATGGTATCCAAATAGTTTTTAAACTAAAGCACAGTGTGTATTTGAAAGATAAGACTAAATCATTTTAAATAATATAACCATGTATTCTAAAAAAAGAAACAAGAATTTAGAAAGGACTTATTATTATTAATTACTATACACATTATTGCACAGGCATACTAGATACTTTTCACTCATTTTCTATTAAAAAATCTATCTAAAGTAGGCTGTTTTGATTTGTCTCGTAAAACCTGTTTTCCGGCAAATATCTAAGAACGGATGTTTATTATTTATTTTAAGGAAAGTACACATTGAAAAAAAAAACAGGCGGAAAATTAGGAGACATGATACAAGCCGCGATATATCCGAATGCGCGATGTAACGAGGCGCGATATAGCGAGGGGGTACTGTATTCATGTACAATAAGTATAATCTATGCCTACAAATATTTCTTAATGAGCAAATTTTCTTTGTAGAATATTATATTATTCAAGGACTGAATAATGTTGCCATCACCGATTTCGCTCCTTTAGAAGGAAGTTTTCTCGGCAAGATGTGCTGTAATTGTTTTCACTAGATTTTTATAATTACAATATATTTTAAATTCTATAAATCACATATCTTCATACATGTCTAGATTTAATAGAAAGGTTATCTATACGCTAATTTTTATAAATTTACTTTAAATATTGCATAATGATAATTTAATTATTAAATGCATTTTGATGTACATATTTGTTATAATTCATACTATTATATATAATATATATGGTTTCGTTTCAGATGTTTCAAATACAAATTCCGAGATTGTTAACAGAAGCAAGGAAACAACTAAATCATACTTAAGGATCTACTACTACAACAACAAAAAAACGGCCAGTGCAAATTTTCATTATGTAATTAATAATCTTGCAGTTTTGGACATTAAATAATATCTCTGTGCAACCAATTCTCACAAAGCAATTAATATTGAAACATGAAACACCGTTCATGTGTTAATGAATACACTTATTGTGAAAAAGTTACACTAGTTACATTGCCGCTAGTTACATTAGTTTTGTACACTGCTCAAAACAATTAGGGGAGCACTTTCCGTGCTCTTGTTAACTCTTTCAGTTTCAACTTTTTATTTTTTATTTTTAAAAATCTAAAATTTGTGAAATAGATTTATTATGCATCTAGAATGAAATGGTAAAAAAGCAGGGGGAAAAACTTAATTTTTTAACTAAAATTTAAGGGGTGCAAATTTGAATGATAATTTTTGAATTAATTTTAACAATAATTTTTTCAAAACTTTATTTCTTAAAAAAAAGTTAAAATCAATTTTAAAACATCTATGAATGCAAGCGTGAAGAATTTAGGGTCAATATATTTCATAAAATTTTTTTTGGCAGTGAATTTTATTTTACCATGTTTTTCATAATTTCATTTAATTAAACCAAACATTATTTCATTCTTCAAAAGACATGATTTTCCATGTAGCGAATTATAATTGCGAGCTCAACTTAGTGAGAAAAAAAATCGCAAGCTGATGATTCCATTGGGGGTGAAAGGGTTTATTCCATGCATACCCCTAATTCTTTTGAGCAGTGTATATTAATATGCACAAGCAATTCTCATAATCAAATTAATATTGTAAAACTACAGCCCCATCATTGTATTTATGAACATGCCTATTGTGTAAATTGTAGAGTTAGTACTCTGCATGCAGTTTAATTAACTTAACTAACTATTTTGTGTGTGAAGATTATTTTATCGTATTTCATCTGGATTATATGAAATAAATATATTTTTATTTAACAACTAAATAGTTTTTTTTTCTTCTTAAATAATATGTTCTACATAACGGACTTTCTATGCTAACATTTAAAACAATAAATGAGTTTTTATAATTATATTGAATTTTTTTGAATGAGACACGTTAAAATTATAGTTTTGATATCCTCCTTAACATCTTCATTACTACAGACATTTTCTGCAGAATGCAATGCATTAACCAACTTCACAATAATAACAACTAAAATACTTTGTTAATTTGGGAAAAATTCAACTTTGGAATCTGTACTAAACATGTAAATATGAACTATATTATGGGTTAAAGTAAAATGTGCATACAGTTCATCAAGTTTTTAATTAATTTTTTAAACAATTTTAATTATTGTTAGCCATTTGTTTTTAAATACATAACCATAACATTACATACTATTCGTTTATTTATGTTTTCAATTAAGATATGGATAGTTTTAATGTTGTATTGTAAATATGAAACGCTTTACTTCTTAAGCGTAAGCAATATTGCACATTTACTCTTCGAAATACAAAAATAAATTTCGCAAACGATAAGTAATTATTGAATTTTCGACAAAAAAAAATTTCGCAAACGATAAGTAATTATTGAATTTTCGATAAAAAAAAGTAGTTTAAATCAGACGTTTAAAAGTTAAAAACAAAAGTTAATTCTTGTTAATTGTTGTTTAATACAAAATGATTTTATTGCATTAACATAACGCACGATATGATATATCTAAAACCATTCCGTACTTATTTCTTTACGGAACAGGCTTTAACCTATGCCGCCAAAGAGCTACCCGCGACGGCAAAGGATTTTGTCATTTTCCGTAGCTTCTCCCGGCTAAGAGCCGTTTCAAATGTACTCAGCTTTGGTCTTTTAGTTTTAGCCGTAGACAATGCCTAAAATCCTTCAAAATTAATTTTTCTTTGATATTAATACATTAAAAATCTTCTTTATTAAGATATTAAATCTTTTTTAAGATATTAAAGTATTTTCTTAATTCTGATTTTTTTTAGTGTCCGAGTTTAAATTTAATTAAACAAGCTTTTTTACCATATGTTTGTTAATTTTAAAATATTCTTTCTAAATAAAACTACATTTCGTTTCTAATGAACTTTAAATATTTTCTATATTTTGTTATTGAGAAATTAAATAAAACTTGATTATTTTTTGCAACAACTTGAAAATCTTGACAGGTACGTTAATATTAGTAGAAGTACAATTGAAATTATTTTAATTTTTAAATTTATTAATGTGCGATTTCAGACTAAAAAGAAGTTTGAGTAGTAACACTTCAATACAATGTTTAAACTTATTTAATGTAACATAATATATCTTAACAGAACAACTTAGAACAATATTTAAACTTCAATACAATATTATTATTTATTTTAATTTCAATACAAACTCAGAATAATATTTAAACTACAATACAATATTAATATATATTTTAATTCCAATACAAACTTAGAACAATATTTAAACTACAATACAATATTAATATATATTTTAACTTCAATACAAACCTAGAGCAATATTTAAACTTAAACGCAATCATAACATTTAAATTTCAAAATCATCATCAGCATGGTTTTGGAATATTGTTGTATCAGCAAATGACCGATTAAACTATCGTAAATAATTGACGTGGTTCAAATATTAATCAAGAATTATTTTTGTAAAGACCAAAGCAAATTGTTTATCTGAAATTAGTAGAAACTAGGATGTAACAAAATTGAATAATCTTATTGCATAAAATACATTCCAAAAACTGGGTTTAGAAACACCAATAAGGACATATTGTGGGTTCGTAGTTGGTTTTATACTTCGAAAAAAAACCCTTGCGTTGACTTTCCATACAAAACAAGTAGGTTTGTAACAGAATCTGTCACTTAACCCGCTTCCACACAACAGTTGTGTTTAACAGGTAAAAAGGCGACAAACACGGCAATTATTCTATATTAAACATTTACATGCTAAATTTGGTTAGTTTCATTTATTTTATTTCGAAAATTCAATAATTTTTGCAAACGATAAATAATAATTAATTTATATTTCAAAGAATAAATATGTAATATTCCTCGCTTTTAAATAGAATGAAAATATTTCATATCAACGTACAAAGAATCTCGTAGTGAAATATATTTGACGTCATTTCAAACTGAACGATGCCGAAAAAATAAATTTAATTTTAATTCATTGTCTAAAAGAAGTCTCTCGAGCGATTGTTGCGAATGGCAACGGTGATTAAATTCTAATAATAATGGCTTCCTATGCTTTTTAAATGAGCATTAACTTTTGCAGTTTTTTAAATAATTGAAGTACTTCGAATTCGAATTCTTTTTTAAAATTTTCAATGTAATCTAATTTCGATGCGTTGCATTTTTTGACGTATCACACTTGTCCGTAGCATTTGTAGTTCGGGTTCTGAAAGTGGGTGACGGACGGACTCAACGATTATAATGCCTTCCACTTTTTACGTTATAAACGAAGTGTGGAAGCTAAAAAATTATACTAAAGCTTAAAAAATATATAAAACATTACTTTAAAACGAAACTTATAATTTTCTTATACATATTTTAGAAAACAATATTCAGTTTTTTGTCAATCGCGCATAGATATGATAAACGCCTTTTCTCGCTATCGTCAGTTCGTGTTGGAACAACTTAAATTTGTGTTCCATAAGTCATCAACTTAATTCTTATATTGAAACAACACAATATTTATTATAGTATTACCATATTTGCTTTAGAATTTTCTATTCGGAAAAAATATCGTGAATTGATATATTTCATTCTTTGAAATATTTTTCTACTTCGCCCTGATTGCGGTTTATAAACGCATACAGGGAAAACGAATATTTTCCATGATAATCATCTGAAGTTTTGCATTTCACTGTGGATAACTGATACGCTTATTTCAGAATACATTTTGTGCTGATTCATTTGAGACTTGGCACCAATTGATGGATCTCAAAAGTTGTAAATAATTTCCTAGTTTTAATATGAAAATGTATTTTAATGACCATTTACTAGGATAGTTCTTTTGGTAGTTATCAATATTAGGTTTCTTTTTTATTTCATGCATTTTAAAATGGACACATTTGCAATTAAAGTATAGTATTTTGTGAAACTTCAAGATAGAAAGTATTTTCTACTAAATGCACGCTACGAAACTTAACTGTGAGATATGTTATTAATCATTTGAGAAATATGATTTTGAAAATTATCTTGTAACTATATTTTTGGTTTACAAACTTTAAAAATTATATCCTTCACATATAAAAGTAAACATTTATTAAATTGTCATCAAAAGTTAATTGATAACGGGTCAAATTTTCTTTTAGGCAAATTCAAAGTTTCAATTAAAAAATATATAAAAAATTAATATTTTTAGAACAACTAAGTTATTTTTATATTTTTTCTGTCGTTTGTTATTATCATAAAATTTAACTATAATACAATAGAATTTAACTAATAAATATGGTATAATACATATTTATTCTTTACATAATATTTTATTGTAGTTCAAAAACTCAACCAAATTATTTTGCAATTCATCAATATAACATAAATTTAATTATAATTCCAAACACGTTTTAACTGCTTACCTCACATCCTTCCACGTGTTACAATTTCGAAACCGTCGAACCAATCAGCATCCCCCAAACGATCCCACCCTCTCGCTTCTTCCCTTACCAGACAACTCAACGCAACTGGATCCCTGTCGAATAGTGTCGAGCTCTGTCGCTAGATGGCGCTGGCTGCTCTTTTCAGCGCCTTTTCAAAAAGTCCTTTTGAAATGGAAGAGTATTTGTGCTGATTTGTTGGGTTAGAATTAATGTATGTGGCATTTTAGTGTTTATTTTGAAATAGGAATTAGTATAATGAAAGCATGGAAACCCAATTGATCGGGAGGTTTTTTGTTTGAAGTTCGGTTTTTTCTATCTTAAAAATAATTGCTACGATTCGTTTATTTAAAAGATAATGTTCACTTTATACAGTCCCTGGACAAAATATTAGACGCACTGCAAGATTTCATGTATCAATCAATGATGAACAAAATACCTTTAGAAGGACATTTGTGTTCCTAAACTTAAGCTATTGAATAGAAAATACTATCTGCTATACTTAATACATACATCGAGTCTCTCTAGTGTTTTAGGTGTCGGCTCGTCACTTGACTGTGTTTCTAAATTACGACGTGATAGCAATTGTGTAGCTCTAGTGCAACGATAAACCCCCACCATCTCTACCAATTTGTTGACCATTGTTGTAGCATAGTGTTTTCAAACATGGTTAAACAATGCCAAACCAAAAACAAAGGGTACAAAATCAGAAGATTTCTGAGCAAAAATCAAGATTCAGTTTACCTCTTTTCCAAACCACCTCCCCGTTTGTGTGCCTTTCCCGCGCCTTTGTCACCTAGAATAGGTTTTCAAGGAATAAAGTAGGCCTAAACAGTGCGGCTACAAAGGGGCCACACCGCGCCTAATAAACATACCAATTGAATGGTCTTTCACACAAAAACGTCGCTTTATATAAAGGGGAAAAATCTCTTTTTCAGTTCTGAAAAGTCTCCTTTTATATATAACAACACAAAGATTACCGATTGTTGGTCCGGAGATAGTCGAATTTGTTTGCAAACAAATCTTCGACAAGTTGCTTGCTACCTTGACATTGAACTTTACTCTCGTTTTCATTGATAAAAAGGGTTTTTATTCATGTTTTTTTTATGTTTGTGAATTGGTGGTTACGTATTTATAAGAAAGTAGCGTGGGTTCATTGAGAACGGTTATGAATGGAATATGTATCTAAAGGGTTTCTTGACTTGATCAAAATGACTTTTAGCTTCCACACTACGTTTATAACGTAAAGAGTGGAAGGTATTATAATCGTTCAGCCGTCTGTCTGTCCGTCACCCACTTTCATAGTCCAAACTACAAATGCTACGGACAAGTGTGATACATCAAAATTCAGCGCATCGAAATTAGAATACAATGAAAATTTCAGAGAAGAATTCGGATTCGAATAAGTACTTCAATTATTAAAAAAACCCTGCAAAATTGAATGCTCATTTCAAAAGCGTAAGAAGCTATTTTTATTAGAATTAAATCAACATTGCTATTCGCCACAATCGCTCAAGAAACTTTAATTCTTTTGGACAGTTACTTTGGCAGTTTACTTTTAAGTTCATTGATAAATTTTTTACTGAGTGTATTTTCGTCGTATTATACCGACATATTTCTCATTTTATTTTTGTATTTTCCAAGAGAAAATTCTGTAAAAGCAAACCCATATTGAAATATAAATTTACTATTTTCTTTAAAAACAATTAGCCCTAGTAGTATATTTCTTTATTAGTCTTGAGAAATTAAAAATAATGGACTAAAATAAGAAAATATAGCGGCCTAAATCAATCTATAATATACGCGAGGTTTTCTTGATTAATTATCCGTCAAATCTCTAGGAAATGATTCCTCTTATTAAGTTAGATTTTTATAATAAGTAATAAATTTATTGTAAAATTACTATATTTAAAAAAAATTAACTTTTAAATTATATATGCAGTATTTAATTTTTCATTGTAAAAATTTAATTAGACGCTTTGAACCTAAATAAAATACTTTTACCCTTTTAAACTTATTTCATTTCTGAATTGTTCTGGTAGCTGTGAATTGTTTTCTAAAGTTTTATCAATTCAATACTTTTTTTAATGAACACATTTAAATTATACGAATTAAATTTGAATAATTCAAAAGAATAATTTGTTTTTATATTATTTGGATATGAATTTAATCGCAAGTTCTCCATAATTAATGTTTCTATCTTTTAAAAATAACTGAAAGTTATAAATCGGCAGAAAAAATAATTTAAGCGTATCAAAAACAATTAACTTTTTATCATATATATTTCTTCCGTATTATAAATTTATATTTACTTTCTTATTTCGCAAAATAATCTTTATTTTCTTAAGTATTTAAAAAGCTCCATTCCACATCAAATATTAAAGAGAAAAACACACTAAATTGGCACGAAATTAATACTTTTCTCCCTACAAAAAACCTCATGTTTCAAAAATATTATAAAACTACAAATATCAATCGGGAAAAAGAGAGAAAAAAAACTATTCCCCATCCCCGTAGCGAAAATTTTCAATTACTGAAAATCCTCTAGCGACATCAAGCCCCTCCTACCTGATAACACGTCACGTTTCTACGTCACTGCTAGTCCCGCCCAGTAGAACTGGTTCTGCCAATGGGAGCTCCGGCCCCGCCCCTTCACGAGCGAGGCCTGCTACGCAATCAATATCGTGGAAAGGTTGGACTCAGTTCTTAGTCAGAGGCCGAACCCGCAGCTCGTGTTTTGGAGTTTTGGTCCGCGGACAAAAGTCTATTCATCTCGCGTCTATTGAAAAAGATTGCCTATTGTTTGCGACCACGTGGATTGTTTTGGTTTTGTGGTCTTCTTTCAGAGAGAGAGAACTTTTACGATCAAAGTTTTTAAAGAACTTTTTTTCGATCACACTTTCGACCGAAGTGTGGTTGGTCTTTTTCCGAAGAACTTTTTTTCCCCGCGACCGTTCGACGACTTACCCCCAACGGGTTATTTTTGAGTCTAAAGAAGAGAGAGAGACCCGAGATTTGTTGATTTGAATTATAGTCGGCCTAACCATTCGGCCTAGCAGTGCTTGTTCCTGCCAGCAGTGCTGCATTTCGCACTCGCTGGAACAGCATCAAGCCTCGTCTCCGCTGTCCGCAGTCATGGATCGGGGCGACTACTCGAGCCACTACTTCCACCCGTCGGGCCTAGACCCGTCGGACCTGAAGCTGGGTCCGATGTCCCTCGATCGCCCGATGTCCCAGCACCACCAGATGCAGCAGCAGCAGCAACAGCAGCAGCACCACCACATGAGCAATCATCATTCCCCGAGCAACATGACCAACTCGCACCAGAGCCACCAGTCCATGGGCCTGACCTCCAACGGTAATTCTGGTGGACCCAACAGCAACAACAACGGCTCCAACAAGAAGGACATCGAAAGGGTCAAGCGGCCCATGAACGCCTTCATGGTCTGGTCAAGGGGACAGCGAAGGAAGATGGCCCAGGAGAACCCGAAGATGCACAACTCGGAGATCTCGAAGAGGCTCGGAGCAGAATGGAAACTGCTGTCGGAATCCGAGAAGCGGCCCTTCATCGACGAGGCCAAGAGACTCAGGGCGGTCCACATGAAGGAACACCCGGACTACAAGTACAGGCCCCGACGCAAGACCAAGACCCTCCTCAAGAAAGACAAGTACCCGATGGGGGGTGGTCTGATGCCCGGCGATTCCCGATCCGCCTCGACCACGGTGCCTCAAGTACCCCGGGAGATGTACCAGATGAACGGGTACATGCCCAACGGCTACCAGTCCATGATGCACGATGTCGCCCACGCAGCAGCCTACAACCAGCACGCGGCCACGTACGGTTCCCAGATGTCCAACTTGTCCTCGTACCCACGTTACGACATGGGCCAGATGCACAGCCCGATGACGTCGGCCCCCTCGTCGATGCCTGTCCCCTACATGAACGGGGGATCGAGTTACTCCGTACCGATGACCTCTTATCCCTCCATGCAGTCCATGGGAGGGTCGAGCTCCTCCATCAAGGCCGAACCCTCGTCGAGTGGTACATCCAGCCCCTCGTCTATGCCCCCGGTCGCACTATCCCAAGGAAGAAGAGGATGCAGCGGGGACCTACCGCTTCGGGACATGATATCTGTCTACTTGCCTGGAGACGGGAGCGATCCGAATCTCCAGAATCGCCTACAGATGCAGTCACATTACGAATCTCTAGGCTCCGGGACTATGCCCTTATCCCACATGTGATTCACCAGTGACTATCCCATGTGATTCTTCAAGTGACTATCCCATCAGACGTGGGACGCTATCCCATGTGATACAAGTGACTATTTCATGTGAAACAGCAACTATCCCATGTGATGGAGCATCTATCCCATGAACGTGGGATGTTATCCCATGTGATACTGTGACTGTCCCATGTAATGGAGCAACTGTCCCATGTGATACAAGTGACTATCCCATGTGAGTGACTATCCCATAAACATAAAAACCAAAAGAGATTGTTGACTCTCTGTCAAAAACTGTGACTCTCTACCGACACGGCGAGGCACGTAAGTAGCCTTAAAAGGAAACTTTTCTTCTAAAAGATTTAGAAAAAGTATTAAAAACAAATTAAAAAAACCAGAAACTATTATAAAAACCCAGAACGAAATGGTGGTTTTTTCGAAGATGTAGGTGTAGATAGTTGGATAGCTATATATTTTATTTATGAATGCGAGGCGCTTAGGTTCAAAATCGGCTCAAGTCCCGCTTTTATATACAGGAAAATACCAAAGTTTTATGAATATTTTTTATGATAAGTTTTTCAAAAAATTTATTATGTTGTGAACTGTTTTTTAAAGGATTGAGTCGATTTTGGAACTGATCGTCTCAAATTGTTTTTTTCCCCCTCTTGTACCAAAATTATTTTACGAAGAACCGTCAAATTTGTGTGGTTTTGCTGCAAACTTTTCCAAAAATTATCATTCCGAATTTGGCTTCGGCTTTTTGAAAAAAAAAATATTATAGATGTTGCTATATTTAAACGAAAAATTTCAAGTGATTGGATATCTTGGAGAAAAAAAAATATTTAAGTAGCGAGTTTGCAATCTTACCCATTTTCTGCTTTTCTGACGTATTTTTTTTTATTTATTTGAGACCAAATTATTCATTTTCTAAAGCTTTTGCAGAAAGTGGACATTTTTTATATAGGCTGTCAATGTGTACTCTGTATAATAATTAAACGATGGCCAGTGCATTTTTTATATGTAAAGTATTTGAGAGAAAACCGTACATTCCCCCCCATCAGCTCTTAAATGTGATTTAAACTCATTTTTTTAAATTGAGTTTTAAGTAAAATGAGGTTAATTTGAGCACAAGCGGAGAGCAAATTTTTAATCTACATACATTTTGTAATTATTAAAAGTAATCAAGAAATCTAGTTTCAATAATTTAAACTATTCAAATTCATTTTATATAACTAAAATTATTCATTAAGTTATACAATTTTAACTATTCAAAGTAATAGTTTAGTACCAGTTTCAATATTAGTGTGTTGTATAGTAGTGTAGATACATTATCAAATTACAGCGGGGTTTTTTTATTTAAAAAGTGTTTCGTACATAATACCTTCTTGTTATTCAATAATTAAACACTTATTTAAATTGTTTTCAATTTATAGTTATTTTTCACATCGCATTCAAAACATTTAGAATAATTTTATTGAGTTGAAAAATATATATTATTCTTTCTCCGTAAAAATATAGTTTATAATCCTTGTATTCTTGTTATTATAATCAATATAATTATTAAAAAATTAATAATATAAATTTTGTTTTTGGTATTCCGAAATTTATAGATTTAAGTGTACGAACCATATTTATGAGATCATAATAGTTAAACAAAATTTAAATGCTGTTATGAAAAAATTATCATTAATTAGAAACTTTTACACCAAGCTATGTGACATTTTCTTGAGTTTGAATCTTAAAGCTTCTGAAAATTTTAGTCCCGCAGTTCTATTAAAATGCAACGATCCAAAGTTCTCAAACAATATATCGCGACGTTTTAAGAAAATGTTTTTTCATTTGCAGGCTCCGGGAAAAGTAATATTTACTTTATTATGTTTCTAAAAGTTATGGACTATTTCATAAAACGAAGTTGAAGCTTTAGATACGATGTCGTAAAGCCGTAAACAGGAAAACAGGCGCACGCTTTGTAACAGAGCAAAATCATCTGAGCAACTTCCAGTTTTGGCCACGTAAATGTAAAATAACTTTTTCAGTTTCTTTTGGAAAAACTTTCAGGCGCTTTTTATGTAAAAATTATTTTTAATTAAAACTATTTTCGGTTATTGCAATCAAGTCAAATCGATTCATTGCTTGTTCGTTTATTTTAAATCGTTAGATAAATATTTCGCGCACCGCACCTTTGATTGTAAATCATAGCTTACAGTAAGACGAGATCTTTACTTCTATGTAAATTGATGCGGATCTTATCACTTTTATTATTTCGCAGTATCAGATATACTTTTTTTGAAATAGTGTAAATTGTCTGGTATTACTGATTTTTTAATGATATTATTTTTTAATACCTTGCTTTTTTTATTTATTTATGTATATTTTAACGTTTTGTCTACGCTAGTTTTTTTTTTTTTAAGAATTAAGCAAAGTTAGACATTTCTATATTTCTTATCTTAAGAACTATTAAAATTGCTTTGTCGTAAAACTTGTTCAGTTTTCAAATTAATAGATCTTTAATGGATAGTAAATCTGGAAAAAATCATCGCGATAAAATTCATTTAGTGACTAAAAATTTTAATTTTTTTTCAAATATGTATATGGAAACTCATATTGATATCTGAATCTATTAAATTTTTATAAAACTTTTAAAACACCTCTAATGTTTTGAAACTGATAATTAACTTTAATGAATATAAAATATTTTTAACACATTATAAGGAAGGGCATGCGAGTAAGTTGAAATCGGATTCCTCAATTTTCACCGGAAATGAAATTCAGCATTCGTTTGAAACAATATAACAACTTCAAATTTCATGTCTTCAAATTTAGTTTATTGAGATATTTAAAGTTCACACGATTAAAATAAAAGTAATTTCGAGATTAGACCGATTAATTTTTTTTGGAAATATTGTTTTAGGCTCTAACACTTTTTGTGATTCAATATTTTTAATCTCATATCGCACTATAACCTCAAAAGTAGCGTTAAAATAGCTTACTGTACGCAGAAAGATAAGGCTTCTGGCCACGCTAACTCAAATTAAGAGAAGCGTAACTTTGGTCGATCGTTATAATATATCTCGAAAAAAGCGATGGTACCACCATCTAAACTCAATAGGAAAAGCGTCTCTTTTTTTTCTGGTACTGGGTAATATTATAACTTACTATAAGTCGAAAAGCTTCATTTGTTTTGTGTTAAGTTTGATATTACACGTTTTGTATGCGGAAAGTAACTCGTTAAAATATCTCGAAAGCGATGGTACCACATCGAAACTCAATAGAAAAGCTTCTCTTTTTTCTGGTACTGGTAATATTATACTTACTATAAGTCGAAAGCTTCATTTGTTTTGTGTTAAGCTTGATATTGCAACGTTTTGTATGCGGAAAAGTAACTTTTCTACCGAATAAACTTACACTCAAAGAAGCGTAACTCGCGTACAAGTACGATAAAGCAATTTACTATTTACGAGGAAAAATAAGTTACGTTAAAGTTACGCTTCTATAAGTTAAGCTTGTTACGTTCTATAGTCTATAAGTTACGCTTCTGTTACGTTAAATAAAACTTGGAGAAAGCGTAGCTTTGTACAAGATCGTTATAATATCTCGCGAAAAGAGATGACGGTACTATACCGCACAAACTCATTAATTCGAAAAAGCATTTTTCATTGTTCTGCGCAATATTATAACTTACTGTATGCAAAAAGTTTCATTTTTGTGCTTAAAGCGTTTATTTCAGCGTTCTGTAAGCGAAAAAAGTAACATTTTTACCATATTAAACTCAGATAAGCGTAATTTTATCGCGTAAGGCAATATATCAACTTCTTCTTTATATTTATTAAACTGTAGGAAAAGCGTTATTTTTTTCTTCTACAATATTATAAATTAGTGTACAATCAAAAGCGTCATTTTGTTTTGTGTAGCGTGTTATTACAACGTTTTATACGCCGAAAAAGTAACTTTTTTACAATATTAAATTCCAACCCAAAGAAGCTTAAGGTGCGTAAAGCGTATTAAAAGTGCGTAAAGCGTTATATTTTAGCGTTCTGTAAGCGAAAAAGTAACATTTTTACCATATTAAACTCAGATAAGCGTAATTGTATCGGCAATATATCAACTTCTTCTTTATATTTATTAAACTGTAGGAAAAGCTTAATTTTTTTTTCTTCTTCAGCGCAATATTATAAATTAGTGTACAATCAAAAGCTTCATTTTTTAGCGTGACATTACAACGTTTTGTACGCCGAAAAAGTAACTTTTCTACAATATAAAAATCAAACTTAAAAAGAAGCTACACTGTTAAAAATTTTGTGCTTGGTTTCACCATGATATTGGTTCTTTTCACCATGATATTGGTTTCTAGTAACTGCAGCTGGTTGGTGAAATGTTTCACTTTTTTTTCGGTGTTTGGTTGAACCATTTTTCTGGATTTGGAAACAAAAACCTGAGAAATGGTTCAACCGAATACCAAAAATATGGTTCACCGTTTCACCACACAGCCGTTGCAGCTACTAGGAACCATATTTTGGGTGAAAAAAAAGTGCATAATTTTTAACAGTGTAGCTTTATACACTTATCAGTTACTTCATTACGTGTTGAATGATGCTCTCTCTGCTTGGTCCAACAAAATAACCTCATTTTACCTATAATACTAGTGCATAAATTATTATTTTGTTGTATATAACCCCCTAAGAGATGTTTTTATATTTGGTGACTCATCTGTACAATACTCATACGAGAAATCTGTTTTATGTTTAAAGAGTCTCATGTGTACATAGTGTACATTTCTTTTTCTCTGCGTGGCTATCAGCATTGTGTACATATACAAACTCGGCCGTGCATTGAAATATATGTTTTTATGTTTGGCTCATCATTGAAAAAGTTATTTCCTTTATTAAAAAAGTAGTCAACTTTGAAACACTATATCGAATAAAAAAAAATCCACAACAAAGTTTTATTTTGTACTTTTTTTATTGGTTGTCTTTAGAGGTCTTTTTAATATATTTCAATTTTCAGTATTTGGAAAGGTGAAGAAATTAAAACAACTGTTGGTAATATTCGATTGAAAGTAATATTTCAGCAAAGTTTACAGGCAAAAATAAATATTGTTGCAAACATAGTAACAATTTAAGTTTTTGATTTATACACTCTTAAAACAAACGAGCGCTTTTAACTCAGTCTGAGTTAATTTCCACTCCTTTCCGTGCCGAAAATGCACTTCCCCTATAGGAGTGGATTTCACTCTTTTTGCGGAGTGGGTGAAAGAAATAAAAGAAAACAATCTACGTCCTACACTCTTAAAACGAGCGGTTTTAACTCAGTCTGAGTTAATTTCCACTCCTTTCCGGTGCCGAAAATTCACTTCCCCTATAGGAGTGGATTTCACTCTTTTGTTTTAAGAGTGTATGCTAATAAAAATGAGGTATAGAAGGATAGTTTAGGATTTATTATTATTATTATTTTTTTGCCTTTTGAGGTCTTTAAACATTATGACTTTAATTATTGTTTTATCTGTTAACAATTGAAGAAATTAAAAGAACAGTTGGTCCAATTGTATTAATGCAATACATCAACACAATTTATAAGGAATATATAAATATATGACATTTTTCGAAACTAGTTTATGGTTTAGATTTCCCTGCAAATAAAAATTAAGTAACATAATGAAATACAAATTTGAGGTACATTAAAATTTGTTAGAATAAAAATAATGCAAAGCAAGAAATCTTACAAATACAAAATATAGGTTCTTTTATACTGTAGTAGACATTTTAACATTTAATTATTAAAAATTATTAATGGATGATTTTTTATACAAAAGTTTAAGTAGTTTTTACACACTTTCTAACTATTGTATCGCGTTCCCCTATCTACGAGTACATTAACTAAAAATATTAGTTTCCACTACTTTCAAACACCAAAACCTTAAGGTGTAAACTTTTGTACCTTAATATTTTAATACATTTGCGTAACATTAAATTACCTACCCTAAAAATACAAGTAGTAAAATCTCTTATAAATTAAAGTATCTCAAGGATCAAATAAACAAAATATATGTTTACAAGTGCATCTATATCTCGAACTTGTTTTGAATGATTTGGGAACATATTTTTGAGATTTCAACTTCAGTTTATAATGAATTTAAATAGTGCATTATTTATAGCACGCAACTAACTAACGTAGTTCATTAACTTGTTTAAATAACTTATGTAATCAGCTAACTCTAACTTTAAAAGAACTAAAGGAAAGTTAGAAACTTAATTAGAATCTAAAATGCTAATACAGGGCGTCCGTAAAAGAATGTCCGAGTTTTAATGGTATAATACAGGAGTTTATTTTATACTAATTATACACTCTTAAACAAACGAGCGGTTTTAACTCAGTCTGAGTTAATTTCCCTTCTTTTCCGTGCCGAAAATGCACTTCTCTTATAGGAGTGAATTTCACTCTTTTTCGGAGTGGTAAAAGAAATAAAAGAAAACAATCTGCGTCCTACACTCTTAAAACGAGCGGTTTTAACTCAGTCTGAGTTAATTTCCACTCCTTTTCGGTGCCGAAAATGCACTTCTCCTATAGGAGTGAATTTCACTTTTGTTTTAAGAGTGTAACAAATCATACATGATATTGAAGGAAAACTAACCTAGTTTTTCCTATAAGTGCTCAATGTGTACGCTTTTAGTTATACGGGAATTGCACAGGCTGTTGCTTCCATTACTCCGGACTTGCTGCAGACAATATGGGAAGAATTGTATTTTCGTTTGGATGTGTGCCGTATCACTAAAGGCGCACACATTGAGCCCTTATAGAAAAAACTAGGTAAGTTTTCTTTCAATGTCATGTATGATTTGTTATATTTAGTATAAAATAAACTCCTGTAATATACCATTAAAACTAGGACATTATTTTACGAACACCCTGTATTACATGATAATTTAGGTACGATTTCACATTACATTAAAGCACATAATTAAATCCATTCATCATTGACAACGATCAGTAGTAATTGGAACCTGAGGGCTACGGTAAAGGCGGTGGCGTACGGCTTGATGCTAGCTTTGATCGTTCAGAATTTCGCGTTTCAGAGTCGAGTTTCTTTCTCCGATGTTTTCCATTTGATAGTCATTTGGACCTAAGTTATTTTATTATTAATTGGTCAGAATTCATTTGAAATACGTTCTAATCCTTACACTCTTAAAACAAACGAGTGGTTTTAACTCAGTCTGAGTTAATTTTCACTCCTTTCCGTGCCGAAAATGCACTTCTCCTATAGGAGTGAATTTCACTCTTTTTCGGAGTGGGTAAAAGAAATAAAAGAAAACAATCTGCGTCCTACACTCTTAAAACGAGCGGTTTTAACTCAGTCTGAGTTAATTTTCACTCCTTTCCGTGCCGAAAATGCACTTCTCCTATAGGAGTGAATTTCACTCTTTTTCGGAGTGGGTAAAAGAAATAAAAGAAAACAATCTGCGTCCTACACTCTTAAAACGACGTTAACTCAGTCTGAGTTAATTTCCAATCCTTTCCGTGCGAAATGCACTCTTCTATAGAGTGAATTTCACTCTTTTGTTTTAAGAGTGTACACTTTAAATAAACAAATAGAAAATCAACTGAAATATAACTTATTAGTGTATTACAATTACCTAGTCGTGATGTTCTTAATACAATTATGGATATACAATTACGAATCAAAATACGGAAAGATTAGTGAACTGTAGTTTTTGACTTCAAAGGTCCGGTTTTTTTCTATTTAATTGGCATAGAATTCATTTTAAACAAGTTTCTAATTTGTGCACTTCAAATAAACTATTAGCAATATCGACGGAAATATTTTTTATTAATGTGTTGGAATGATTAAATCGATGTTTTTATTTTATTACAATTAAATTACGGAATATAACAGGATTTAGTTGAATTATTAGTTTTCGGACTTTAAAAAAGGGTTACGTATTTGAGTACGGCAAATTGGGGGTTTTGCGCGTACAGAACCAATCGTTTTGCGCCGAGTTTAATATTTTACTCTGTTATTTAGGTTGAATATAAATTTAGTTTTTATAAGTGTATATAGGATTGCATCTAACAACAATTCAGCATCTAAGAACTTTAGTTTAATAAGATATGTCTGATACTTTGGTGCATTTCTTGCGAAATCTTATAATAACAAAAACATGAATTAGATAGTTGTTTACTTTTCTAAAAAAGTGAATGCTATATTAAATTCTCAAGTTCGTCAATTTATAAGCATATGAGAAAACCAAATAATTGTTTTGAAGACATGTTACAGTATGAGCCCTATTTACTTGCAAGATTTATATAGAGGTTTAAAAATAAATTTTTATTTTGCTTTAGGAAAGAATTCTAATGCATACATACAATACATGCAGTACATTCAATTAGTACATTTACGCAGTACATTCAATTAGCACATACATACAGTACATAGTGCAAACTTGCAGTAAATTCAATTAGTGCATAAATTTCAGTACATGTAGTACATTCTACACTCTTAAAACAAACGAGCGGGTTTAACTCAGTCTGAGTTAACTTCCACTCCTTTCTGGTGCCGAAAATGCACTTCCTCTATAGGAGTGGATTTCACTCTTTTGTTTTAAGAGTGTATATTAGTTCATACATACAGTGCATTCAAATATGAAACCCAAAATTAACAAACCTTAAAAAATCACTCTTAATTACAAATAAATACCTTCCACTTAAACCTACCCACATAAAACACAATCGCTCAACCTACCCAATCTCAAATACACCCATTTTAATTTCCTACAGTACCTCAATTAACGCAAACCCCTCTGCCCCTGTAAAATCGCCTTCCCCGCAAGTCACCGGTGCCCTGCCGATAAGCTTGCCGTAAAGGGTGTCGTATCAAGCGATGGTCTGTAAAGATTCATGGGTTAGGTGGGGGCCGTGTTAATGGACGATGGGTTGAAGATAACGTCGCTCTACAGCTACATATGGGGTATTTGAGACTGGTATCGTGATTTTGAGCTGCCGTAAAGTGACGAGGCCAGGGCAATCTAATAGTGTTTAACCAAGATTTTTTTAAAAAAATGAAGCTGGTAATTTCTACTATGACAATCTGTATGTTTGCTCTTTTCACAAAATGTCCAGTGCATAATACACACATTTTTTTTAAATACATAAAAATTGCAATTTTTAAAAAAAAGTTTTTGCAAATTAAACAAGTAGGTTTGTAATAGAATACTTAACCCGCTTCCACACAACAGTTGTGTTTAACAGGTAAAAATGCGACAAACACAGCATTGATATTCTACATTAAACATTTACATGCTAAATTTGGCTAGTTTCATTTAGTTTATTTCGAAAATTCAAGGTATTACTTATCGTTTGCAAAAAATATTTTATATTTCAAAGAATAAATATGTCATATTCCTCGCTTTTAAATAGAATTAAAACATTTCATATCAACATACGAAGAATCTCGTATTGAAATATATTTGACGTCATTTCAAACTGATCGATGTCGCAAAAATAAATTTATTTTAATTTATTGTCTAAGAAGAATTAAAGTTTCTTGAGCGATTGTTGCGAATGGCAATGGTGATTTAATTCTAATAAAAATGGCTTCTTATGCTTTTTTAATGAGCATTGAATTTTGCAGTTTTTTAAATAATTGTTGTACTTCGAATTCGAGTTCTTCTCTGAAATTTTCAATGTATTCTAATTTCGATGCGCTGAATGTTTTGACGTATCGCACTTGTCCGTAGCATTTGTAGTTTGGGCTATGAAAGTGGGTGACGGACAGACAGACGAACTGGACGATTATAATACCTTCCACTTTTTACATTATAAACGTAGTGTGGAAGCTAAAATAAACCGAAATGTTAGTTAAAATTGTAAATAAACTGAAATAACTGAGTGGCAAATAAACTGAAAATTTGCCAATCATCGTCGATGAGGTCAAGTGACTTCAAAACCACCCATATATTAATCAACCCAAAGAACAATCACTCCATATAGCACCACATAAAACCACTTCCCGCTAACATTAAACACCAATTGAAACACCCATTTTAATTTACCGAAGTACCCCACAAAATTAAACCCCCTGTAAAGTCTTCTTCGCCGCCCGTTACCGGAGCTCCACCGATAAGCCCGCTGTAAAGGGTGTCGTCTCACGCAACGAAGATTCATGGACTATTGGCGATCCGGTGGTCCGTGTTGTAATGGACTATGGTTTTTATTACATCAGGTGGGGGTTGTTGGATTCGATTCGTAACATCTGTTGCTGATGTAATTGTTTTAAGGGGGTGTTGGGGGGGGGGGATTGTTCTATTTGGCGTTCGGTGGTGTGGTAATGGTGCTGTAAGTTGGATTTATCGTGGTGGGTTTGGTAGTTGATGGTTTTGGGGTTGTTTGTGGTTTTTGTGTTTTGGTTCTTTACTGTCCAAAACTTCAGATGTATCACTCTTAAAACAAACGAGCGGTTTTAACTCAGTCTGAGTTAATTTCCACTCCTTTCCGTGCCGAAAATGCACTTCCCCTTTAGGAGTGGATTTCTGCACTCTTTTGTTTTAAGAGTGTAAGTCTTTACTCTATTCAGCTTTAGTTTGTTTAGTTTAGTTTGAATTCTCGTGGCACTAGAGCTACACGAGGGCTATTGGCGACGGGCGTCGTATTTTAGAACCACAGTCAAGTGACGAGCCGACACTTGAGTAGGCACCCAACGCAACCATTAAGGGCGACATCGTACGCAGCGTTAGGACTTTGAAGGATATTTAACGCGCACTCCCTCTACACGGGGTATTATTTATCGGACATTTTTGGCTGCACGGGCTATTTATAGGTCGGCAGTTATTTTGGCGATGCCCGCACCCGAACCTGGGACCTTTCGAATGCTAGGCGAATGCCGAACCGACTGGGCTCCCCAGCCCCTATATTCATCTTTAAATGACTATACTTTTGCTAAAAAAGTTTTTAAAAATAGACAAAATTCATGATATAAGTTATTAGTTTTAACTGAATAATAATAATAAAATAATAATAAAAAAATGAGAAAATGAAATGTTCGATTATAGTTTTACTAAGTACTTGTTAAGTATGTATTTTTTTTTTTAAAATTAGTTAAGGTTTACATGTTAACTCTCGAAAATCATATGGCGAATATATTTGTTTATATATAAATATGCCTTCAATCAATTATATATTTAAAAGTATGTTTTGCAGGTTATTTTGAAAAAAAAATAGCCATTATCATTTGCTGAACGTTATGAATAAACAAGCTCTGCCAGTTTTTGAATTTTAATGCAAAAGTTCTTATACATTTACCGCTGAAAACACATTTTGGCTAAGCATCCGAAATCTGTTTGATCTTCTTTGCTGTGTCATTTTTTATACAAGAAATCGATCAACTGCTTTGGTATTGGCAATTTTTGAAATCTCAAACAGTCTTGTTTATAATAGAAAAGTTAGTAATAAGGGAAAATTGTAAAATGAGGTTGTGAAGTGGAATTCTACAAAGATCCGCGGATTTTTACCTCTGAAACGAAGAGATTAAGTACTTATTCGAATTTCAAACAAGAAGTTCTTAAAGAACTAAAATAACCTACTTTGCTGTTACTTAAATACTTACTGAAATTCTAATCGGGAAACAACTAGGTTCATAAAAGTAAATATCATCAACAATCGTTTCTACACTAGATTTACACACATTAGAAAAAAAATAGCTAAATACGGCCTCCAGCTCTAATTTAAACTCAAAATTAACTATTTTCCTTAATATTCTTTCACAAATAGCCTAATATTATTTATCGCCTGCTCGATTTATTTGTAGTTCGAAGAATAATTAAATATTTATTAATAACAGAAATAATGAAACTACTCCAAAATGCATTAAAAAATAAATGTAAATTAAAACTAAGCAGAATTGTATGCAAAAAATATGCCTTGCCGCTTTCTTGGTAAACAATTAATGAACAATCAAAGAATAACATTGGGCTACATTTTATGACGTCATTCCAAAATGATTCATGAAAAAATTATTTTGCTACAAATATTTTTAAATAAAGTTTCTCATGCCATTGTTGATTTGGCAACAGTGATTTAAGTGACTAAAAATTGAATTTCAATGCTAATTCAATGGGAAATTCGCCGACAGATAGTAGATTTATGTCCGTCCGGACGTACAGACAGGCGGACAAAAAGTATGAAAGTTGGGTCAATAAGTCTTAAATTATCCAATTAGTTAACGCAACAGGCAATGAAGATATTACCACCTACTCACAGCAAACTTGTTAAACAGAACTACGCCTCTCTTAACCATTTCTGAATGTCCGCTATCTTCACTGTAAAATCTTCAAATTTTAAAACGAAATGAAAAGTAAACTAATATCTCGTTTAATATAGTGAAACCCCGTTTCGTACGTTTGTCCCCCTTTGAACGGTCTAATATTTGAAATAGTTTAACTTTTTCTAAAGGTTTAGATAGCAATTATAAAGTTTTAAAGACATAATTATGTTTTTTAACTCCCCATCGAGTTGTCCTATAGCGAAGATTTTAGCCTCAATTTCTCCAACACATAATAATTCAAATAAACAGTACTACGCCCTATCTATATTCATTTCTTAAAAGAAATTTAAAAAATGAATCAAAGAATTCTCCGCTATCTGCGGTGCAATCTCAAAATTTTAAAATACGATTTGCAAAACGAAATTAAAAACTATTCTAATGTTTTCTGTCCTCCAAAACAGAACTACAAATTAATCACTCCTCTCATTTCATCGTATAAATTGTGACCTCTGACCGGTTTTAAATATTTCTATGCGACGAAATTTTACAAGGAAAAAAGAGATTTCTGGTTTTCTAGCCAGCGATTTACCTTCTATCAAAGTAGGGAAATTAACTTGGCTTCTTTTGTGTGTTGGCGACAGATTTATATGCCAATTATTTTGTTCATAGAGGAAATAAAAGATGTAATTTTCCTCGGTATAATACAAAAATAATAAGATATAGCCTCAAAAAAATTTAATTGGGTTTTTATAATGAAAGTTTTGTTGTATTACTGGATTTAATTTTTTTTTGTCTTGTTTTGCGTTGGATTTTGGTAAATTAAAATGTGATATTAGTTATAATTATGGTTTGTAATGTCACAGAATATAAATTGTGAATTACAGGAGGGTTGTAAATTATTTTTGCTAAAACTAAATTAGCAACTAGCTTTAATATCACGAAATATTCATTTGTATTTTGTCCATTTCACAAATTGAAAATTTTGCTTTTAGAAATTAAGTAATTTATTGATCGAAAAAAAGCCTATGCATATATCATGCATGACAAATTTATCCGTTTTTCTTTATATTGGTAGAAAATTAAATCTTATTATATTTAAATATCTATTCGTAAGAATTGAATCAAATTAATTCACATTCTCCAAAAGTATGACATAAGATATAAGGTCCGGTCCCTTCATTGGCATCCTCGTCCAGTTGAATTTATCATTATGAAAAGTCGCCAATAAACGTACCGGACCCAATACCTTAGTCATACTTATGAGAATACAAGTTTTGCAACTATAACCCGTCAACTATACACGTTTTCAATTGACTGCTTCCGAAATCAAAGAGTACATTTGCAACACATCAATTTTAGCTGTCATCTTTTTCCAAACACCTTATTTGCTTATTTTGCCTGACCAACAACAATGCCAATTCCTAACATATAATTTTACATTGTTGCAGATACAGTCCACCATTTCGGCATGACTTTTCAAAACTATTTATTTACATGGTTGCTGCGTTTGCATTGTTTATCATAATAAACAACATTTAGCCTTTGTCCCCAAATAGTTTGACTATATAGGTTTCAAGAAGCCATTTTAGGCTCAGGTTTAGGAAAAAAATTGATACTTTAATCGCTGAAGTAGTGGCAATATTGTGGATTTGGATCTTTGACATTAGAAGTGCGGTAAGTTTTTTTTTTTTTTTACATCGACGGTAAATTCTTTTACAAATATAAATAACACTGTTATTATATATTCTTCGTAATATAATTTTAATTCTTCGTAATATGAACTATTTACATGTTGCATGTTTATATAACAGTTAATTGAGTTAACAATCGTTAAAAATCGCAAACAAACAGGCCGCGCGGATCCTCTACTTTAGTTACACGTGAATTTTGCAAAACTTTACCCTTCATTTAGTCTTTACTGTTCAAATGTTTGTCCAAGCCATCTTCTTAGAATTCCAACAGCCGCCGGCAATATCAAAAGGTATGGGTAGAGATGGACACGTCTTGGGTTATCTCTAGTTTGATCCTAGTCGCATTGTGTCCTAGATTGGTCTGGACAGGTTTCGGGTCCTTTCGGCTGTTTAGTTGATGATTTGGCGTGACTTGAGTTCTCCTAATAGGATTTGGTGGGAATTTTTCTCACGGGGATGTCTTTTGGCGAGTTTGACTGGGAGTTTTTATGGTGATGTTTGGGGATTGTTGTTATTTAGTTTTTATTGCAAGATTTTAATTTTTTAAAATTATTTCCCGAGGAGATAAAATGAGAATGAACTAAACCAATTCGGAAGTAGAGCAACTGAATATTAGTTCAATTGCTAACAATTAGTGTGGTTGTAGTCGTCGAAAAAGATACTTTTTTTCGTCTTTCTTTCTTAAGGCAATCTCAATCTTTCATTAAGGCATTTTGTTTTCAAAACACATTGAAAAAATTTCTGAAACGATGGATGGTGGTAAAATAAAACCAAATAAGATTGTAACATAAAATGACACTTAAAACTACTTCCACACAAAATTCACGAGTCACCAAAAAAGAGCCAAACACGGCATTTAGCTCTATATTAATGTTTTGAGCAACAAAATTTTTAAAAAATTCATCGAAAATTTTACATATTGCCTACAATTTGCTAAATTTATTTGATTTTCGACGAATAACTACGAATATTGCTCACACTTAAGTACAATACTAAGTATACTATTACAAGTACTAAGTACAATATTTCATATCAACATGCAACATTGAAACTATCTATTACCTTTAAAACCTAACTAAAAGAATTTTTGTAATCGTGCAATATTTTGACGTATAACAATTATTGTCTGTAGCATTTGTAGTTTGGGCTATGAAATAGGCGACGAAAATTCAGATAGTCCGATCCTTTATAAAATCTTCCTTATTTTATAAACGCAGGAAGCTAAAAACTAAAACTCAATAGATAAATGTACATTTTTAGTTTTTACTTCATTATTTCAATAAGAAAATTACATTATAATAAGATGAATTGTTTATTTTACACATACTTGAAATCTAATATTAATTTCTACGGCAAACAATACAAAAGAGTTATATTTTTCCAAGTGAACCGTCGCCAACCATGGTAGAAGAAACTCCTAAATTTCCCTATAACCCTTTCGGTCCCCAAATCCTTCTAAAAAGGGGGCGGACACCTCATTATTTTTATCTCTAACCGTAGTCACCAATTTGTGCCCCCAACAAGCTAATGATCCTAGCCTTTCTGGGAACGGGACAAAAAAAAGGGGTGGACAAAATAAGGTCAAGAAAGGTCAAATGGCTACATTGTGTGAACCTACACCGGTTGATTGTAACCTTTCTTGGAAGCCAATACCCAGGTTGTAGATAATGGGGAGTCAAATGTGGTATTTTAGGTTTGTTACACATACAATTGAGTGGTTTTTGTTAATGGATATTGATGTACACTGCTTATTCAACAATTAGGGGAACACGTGGTTTAAACTCTTTCACCCCCAATGATTCCATTTGGTATCATCAGCTTCCGATTTTTTTTCTCACTAAGTTGAGCTCGCACTTATTTATCGTTAGATGGAAGAATTATGTCTTTTGAAGAATTAAATAATATTTGTTTTAGTTAAATGAAAATATGAAAAACATGGTAAAATAAAATTCACCCCAAAAAATTTTTATGAAGTAAATTGACCCTGAATTCTTCACGCTTGCATTCTTAGATGCTTAAAAATTGATTTTACCTCTTTTTTTACAAATAAAGTTTTGAAAAAATTATTGTTATAATTCATTCAAAAGTTATGATTCCAATATTTCCCCCCTTCAATTTTAGTTAAAAAATTAAGTGTTTTTCCCCCTGTTTTCTACCATTTCATTCTGGATGCATAATGAATCTATTTCACAAATTTTAGATTTTTATAATAAAAAATTAGAAATTGGAAATGAAAGGGTAAACAAAAGTACTCAAAGTGCTCCCCTAATTATTTTGAGCAGTGTATATATGGTCCAACTCGTGTAGCGGTAAATGGTTCAAAAATTTGGGGCAGGGAAAGTTGTACTAAATGTGGAGTCAAATGTGACAGTTTTTAGGTTCGTTAACATACAGTTGAGTGGTTTTCGTCAATAGATATTGTTGTATATATGATCAAACTAAAGAAAGCGGCAAATAGTTAAATAAAATTTGGGGCATTTTGAAGATGGTGAAAGTCTTACAATGGTGGATATGGGGAGTCAAATGTGGTATTTTAGGTTTGTTACACATACAATTGAGTGGTTTTTGTTAATGGATATAGATGCATAATGTATATGGCCCAACTCATGTAGCGGTAAATGGTTCAAAAGTTTGGGGCAGGGAAAGTTGTACTAAATGTGGAGTCAAATGTGACAGTTTTTAGGTTCGTTAACATACAGTTGAGTGGTTTTCGTCAATAGATATTGTTGTTATATATGATCAAACTAAAGAAAGCGGCAAATAGTTAAATAAAATTTGGGGCATTTTGAAGATGGTGAAAGTCTTACAATGGTGGATATGGGAGTCAAATGTGGTATTTTAGGTTTGTTACACATACAATTGAGTGGTTTTTGTTAATGGATATAGATGCATAATGTATATGGCCCAACTCATGTAGCGGTAATTGGTTCAAAAGTTTGGGGCAGGGAAAGTTGTACTAAATGTGGAGTCAAATGTGACAGTTTTCAGGTTCATTAACATACAGTTGAGTGGTTTTCGTCAATAGATATTGTTGTATATATGATCAAACTAAAGAAAGCGGCAAATAGTTAAATAAAATTTGGGGCATTTTGAAGATGGTGAAAGTCTTACAATGGTGGATATGGGGAGTCAAATGTGGTATTTTAGGTTTGTTACACATACAATTGAGTGGTTTTTGTTAATGGATATAGATGCATAATGTATATGGTCCAACTCATGAAGCGGTAAATGGTTCAAAAGTTTGGGGCAGGGAAAGTTGTACTAAATGTGGAGTCAAATGTGACAGTTTTCAGGTTCGTTAACGTACAGTTGAGTGGTTTTCGTCAATAGATTTTGTTGATCAAACTAAAGAAAGCGGCAAATAGTTCAAAAATGTGGGGCATTTTGAAGATAGTGAAAGTCTTATAATGGTGAATATGTCTGGAAAAAATATTTTGAGTTTTGTTAACACACAGTTTAGAGGTTTTCGTCAATAGGATATTGATGCTTTCTAATGTAAGATGCCTATAAGGTCCAACTAACGTAGCCGTTTAAGAAGGATTGTCAGTCCCACCCATAGAGCTAATGCATTAGTTTTGGAATCACAACTTGCGCAGAGAAGTATTGCTTTGCCATTGTTATTACTTTTTCCCCAGGTAGGGGAATCAACATGACATCGAAATGAAACAAATTTGAAACGAAAATGTTATCTAGTTATTTAATTATATATTTTTGAAGTTGTAAAATGCCCAAAAATATACACCAGATGGCGACACTGTTTTCAAACTTTATCAATTAATAATTAAATAACCGGATGTTATTTTCCTTTCAATTTTGTCTTAAATTGATATTATGATGATTCCCTTACCTGGTGAAAATGGGACAACATGGCAAACCAATACTTCTGCGGAAGTTGTGATTTCAAAACTAGTGCATTAGCTCTATGGGACTGACAGTCCCTCTTAAATGTTTAACATTTTGGGCTTATGAAAAATGAAAGATGGTAAAAGTTTTTATAAATGCTCTTTTCCGGTTTTCAATGTTACAAAACCAGGACCACACGACCTTCAATTATTCCACTCAATAATAGACATCGGATAGGCTAGAATTAGGACAAGAAGGTTTTCGTTTTTCAGCAATACCTTCAAAACCTAAAAAGTTCAATGGCAGCTACTCTAACGCATGCGTGATTTTCTCGAAAATCTTATTTTGAGGGACTAGGAATCCTAATGCAGAAATTTAAATTAAACTGTGTTTATAAAACTAAATTATAGTGGCAGATTAAACAATAAAATAAGTAACAGATTTTAATTAATATTTTTATACTTTAAGAAAAAATTTCTGTTAATTCAACTGGTTTTCAAGAAAATAAAATATATTGTGGGAGAAAATGGGAGACAGTGATGGCCAAAAGTGTGGACATTTTTTGAAAGTTTCGTATTTTTCAGCTTTGTGTGCTTACAGAATATATTAATTTTCACTTAAATACAAACGTTTATAGATAAAATTGAAAGTAATTTAATGTAGAATTTAAAATAAATATACAGTATTACAATATCTGTATTACAAAAAAAAAATGTTATGCAACTCATAGTATGATGCATCTTAGTTTTGCAAGTCATTGAACCACAAACTGGTATTGCAATTTCAGCATAAGAGAAGCCATTGGTTGTGCTTGTTTGTACAACTAAAACGAGCATAACTTTTTTTGAAATACAGATATTTTAATTCTGTTTTTGTTATTAAATTCTACATTAAATTACCTTCAACTTAATATTTAAATGTTTGTATTTAAGCGAAATTTAATATATTCTACGAGCACAAAAAGTTGAAACACATGAAACTTTAAAAAAAAATGTCCACACTTTTAGCCTCTACTGTAGGAGTGATAGAGGAGAAATAGTGATGGTGTACTATCTTTACAAAGGTTTTTTTTCTGTACTATTGGTGTATAGGGTTTGTAGCTTCAAACATTTAAAGTAAAACCTTATTTGTTATGCTTTATTTATCAACTTCATGTTTGATGAAATGCGTCTGAAGGAATTAAATACTTTATTATTCCATGTTATCCAAGTAGAATGGGTAATATAGTTCTTTTTATGCCATCCAATTGTTTTCTTAAAATTTTGGTTCAGAAAAAAAGAGGGTAAAAAGTTTTAAACATTCACAACGAACAAAATCCTTATCAAAAGCGATTCTATTTAATAATTATTCTAATTAACTTATATATGGCGATATTTGCCACTTCCGGATGGAAGAAAAGTACCAAATTTGGCAAACATCTTTACGAGAAATACAACGAACGAAACAAATGGTTTTAAACATTTACAACTAACAAAATACTTATATCAAAAGCGATTTTATTTAATAGTTATCTTAATTGTCTCTGGAACTTTATTTAATTTGGCGGTATTTGTCACTACCGGATAGAAGAAAAAAACACCAAATTTGGCAGTCATCTTTACCAGAAATACCAAAAAGAAAAAAAAAGTTTTAAACATTTAAAACTAACAAAATACTTATAAAAAAACTATTCAATTTAATAATTATCCAAATTGACTCTGGAACTTTATTTAATTTTGCGGTATTTGTCGTTTCCGGATAGGAGAAAAAAAACACCAAATTTGGCAGCCATCTTGACCAGAAATACCAACGCTTGTCACTCAAATTTCTGGAAAACTTCCAAACCCTATTGGCAATCGCTGTAACGATATTCATACGCACCCAACCCCTCCACACACCCTTCCATCTATAAGATCTAATAAATAATAATCCGGGCAAACTGCCATACACAACGATACTGCCAAGTTGGCGTCGGAAACTACGCGCGTCCCATTGTCTTGGCTGCTTTTTAAGAATGGAGGACTCACTCGAAGTTGTACTATGCTCGTACTACCACTATAGAAATAGTACAATCGGTTGTAAATGTTCGTTCTGGTGTAATCAAGGTCGCATTAAGTGGGATCAAACGATAAAGTATGGGGGGGGGGGGGGGTGCTGGTAAATTGCCAGATTTTTGTTCTTTTTTTTATATTTGAAGAGGTTCCAGTTCATTTGGCGAACAATTGTTGCCCGCCGCCATTGTGTATTGTGTTGGACAGAATGGCGATAGGAAGCTATATAGCATTCGTTGAAACCTATTCAATGTGGGGACGATTAAGTGTTATAAATAGATATTTAACCAATGTGGTTTTCCATTTTGTTAGTTAGATGATGGGAAATTTGGCAAAGTTGGACATCAGATTGAGAAGTTTAATTATAGCCAAAAACGCGATTAAGTGTGAAGTTTTGGCATCAAAAGTACAGCACGACTCCAATTCCAAACTTTGTTATTTCCCATCAAAGAAGAATTTAATCGATACCTTACAGTGGTTAAATTTTTGCTCTAAAAACATTTCCTTGGCTTCTGTAAAAAGTTTAACTATTTCATTTAAAGGCTACCATTGGAATTATCCTGTTTGGCGGAGGTTGTTCATTTTTGGCGACTTTATCGCTTACTGCCGCGAAATGGAAAAGTACTTTTTTTGAAATACGAAACAAGTTTACATTTTTGTCCATTTACTGATTCCTCAGATGGTTCTCACAGAAGGCAATGCTTGATCTAGTTTAGACGAATTACCTACCAGGTTTTGTTAGTTTGTGGGGTTTAAGACAAGTTTGACGTAACTCTGACGTCACTGTAGGCATGGTCGTTCCGCTCGCCCATTGGCTTAGTATAAAAATATTATATGTGTCACATTTTCCACGTTGGCTCATTTTAGAGTCACTCTGTCGAATTCTACCAATGCTACGAAAGAGCCAAGACAACACGTTTTTTTTTTTTTAAACCAGTTGGCGAACGCTTCCGTTCACCGCCCGGGGCAATGAAATGCCGAGTTAGTTCAATTTGGTCCGATTGAGGGTCTGTGATTTGTTCATTAGTAGACCTTGGTGAAAGCAAGTTGCTAAATAGCTAAGTTTGTCACTACTCGATCTCTAGTATATTTTTAAATTTAGTAAATCTATTCCCTAAATATCACAAAAAAAATCCATAAGAAATTCCTTAAAAAACGGCGATATTTGATAAAAACAACCCCAACTTCCGACCTTATTTTGAAGACGGCACATTATTGGACGACCCCCCTTCTAAAACCCCCCTCTTATTGAATCCAGGGGGGTGATGATTGGGTGTTATATGGGGGGAAATGGGGGGTTGATTAAGTCAAGACTATTTGTTTCACATCGTCTGAGGGGTTGTTCGGTCTCTGATTGGAGGAGAGTGTATAGGGGATGATGTATGGTTCTTTTTTATATTGCGGGGATCAGGAAATGCCGATGGAATATCCATCAATTTTAGATGGTATGAACATTTCCGGTTGTCTATTTTTAGAGTGTGAGAAGAGATTTAACGCAGCCACGTTTACCTCTCAGTAAGTTTGAACTGTGATCAACTGGCATCGCCATCACAGTAGATTATCCATCAAATTAAGACATTTTGGTTAGGTTTCAATTTTCTACTCTTTTTTTTCTTTAAGTCTCAGAAGGAGTTTGAACCATTTACGTAAGACTCGTAAGTTTGAATAGGGGTCAAGTGACGAGGCCGATACCTGAGCAGGCACCCAAAGAAAGCTTGAGTGATATCGCACTAATATTATTCTTGCTTGATCACTCAATTTCTCCATTGAACGTCTTAAAAAAAAACCTTATAATGTCTAGGGTATAGATAAAACTTCTCAGAACCATTTCTCATTTTAAACTGCAAGTTTAATTGACTTGTTTCAGGTGACATAATTCCTTCGAGATTTCATTCCTGCTTTTCCACCGATCGGTGCTCCCATTGGTGATCTGTTCCCACGTGACATTGACTCACCAATCAAAGGTCAAGATAGAATTTATTTTCCTTCTCTTGCCACTCAAGACTGGAAACATGACCATTTAGATAAAATTTCTAAGAACTAGTTTCAATTTTAAATGAAAACTTTAATTATATTTACCCAGTTTATCTATAAGATTAATTTAAAGGCTCCTCCATTCTTATATGATTACTTAACGGTAACCCATTCCAATCACGTCTAGTATTAGGTTACCGCTTTCTTCCAAGCGTTAATTACGGGGTATAGTCGCAAATGACCATTACCGAATTTAAGCAACATTTTTTTCTTAATCTCGAACCCTCAGATTAAATAAAAAAAATCTCATTACCGATGAGAACCGATGAGATAACGATACAATTCCGATGGAATCTTCACTAGAAAATTCACGCTCGACGAACTGCGAACAAAAAATTCGTCCTGAAACAAATAAGCCTCGAACCCAGATCCTGATGAACCAATCAAGATTCTTTTACTTAACAAGCAGACGATTGCGAATGCTTAATTTTGTATTGTCGGGATCTGGCATCAGCTAGGCGAAGAAGAATTTTAGTCAACAAGGAATAATAATAAAAAAAGAATAAATATAAAGCGCTAACAAGAGATAATTAAAATCGGGATTCTCTGATGAAATGATTCGTTATTTTTTTCGTGTTTAATTTTATTTCTGTTTGAGGAGATTACCCGTGAATTTAATTAGAATTTTCGGAGATAGAGGTAGGAATAAAGTAGAAATGCCACCGATGCAAAGACTGGTTCGAAAAGTGAAGCCAAGATACGCTCAAGATGTTGAATCTACACTGCTCAAAAGAATTAGGGGAGCACTTTGCGTACTTTTGTTTATCCTTGTTCCAACTTCTTTTTTTTTGTTATAGAAATCTAAAATTTGTAAAATAGATTCATTATGCAGACTGAATGAAGTACTAAAAAAATGGGGGAAAACTTAATTTTTTAACTAAAATTGAAGGGGGAAAATATGGGAATCATAACTTTTTTGAATAAAATTATTATAATAATTTTTTCAAAACTTTATTTGTAAAAAAAAAAAAGGTAAATCAATTTTTAAACATCTTATAATGCAAGCGTGAAGAATTTAGGGTCCATTTATTTCATAAAATTTTTTGGGAGTGAATTTTATTTTACCGTGTTTTTCCTATTTTCATTTAATTAAAACAAACATTATTTAATTCTTCAAAAGACACGATTCTTCCATCTAACGATAAATAAGTTCGAGCTCAACTTAGTGAGAAAAAAATCGCAAGCTGATGATTCGAAACGGAATCATTGGGGGTGAAAGGGTTTAAACCATGCGTTCCCCTAATTGTTTTGAGCAGTGTACTTTAAGGAGAAAGTGTCGTAACAAACTTGGCGATATGGCGAATCATGTTCGCCAAAATCATTATTCTGGTAAATGCATGGTTTGTTCAGCTATTGGCCTATAGGGTACTTAATTTTCACGAAATTGTCCGGAAATGTGAAAAGAAGAGTAAGACAACATTGACTATATGACAACTCATGTACAAGATTATTATTCCGGTAAATGTACGGTTTGCTTAGCTACTTTTATAGAGGGCACTGGATTGGCATTAAATAGCTCGGGTGGTGATAGGAAAATCTAGAGAAAACACCAACACTACAAACTATGGGTTTGGTGGATCAATGTAGTAAGCATTGAGCTAGAAGTGAAACTGGAGTGATGTGTCAGCGAGCCGAAAACCCACTCACACCCTTTTGAGCGAAAAGGGCAGAGAAGGACTATTTTCCCTACACTTGTATGCAATGCTTGTATGAGACCCCTCTATTATATTGACTTGGGCTCCTAAATGTATTTTAACATTTTTAGTTCGAAAGAAATTAACTTTCTTTAACTTTAAATTCCAACTTTTTTAAGAAATAACCATGTGGATCACTAACTAAGAACCAGCGAAGACGAACCCAATAGCGAAATAGGCAAGTTTCTAGGTTTTCTGCCCGGTTCGTTTCTGCTGCAGTGCCGCGTATTCCTCCGCGTTTCGTTATTGAACCGGCTCGTTTGCTGCCCTGTTCAGTGAATCACACACCTCACTCCACGTTTCTTCTAGCTCAATGGTAGTGAGTGACTTAGCTATTTGCCTTAGAGAGCACTAAATTGCCTCGGGAGGTGAAATGAAAAGTTCGCCTATAACGCAAGTTAATATTTGTATCTATATTAGTAAAATTTGATATAGAGAGAATCTTTGTTATGACTCTTAGTTTGGGGTTTCACATCAACTTGGCGACTTTCAGAAAGCTTCACTTAATTTTAACGCCAATCATCCCCATGTTATTCAAACCTTCCCCTTTGGATGTTCGTCATTTACGGAACTCAAATACCGGAGATTTTAAAAATGTTCAAAACAAACTAGCTTTTGCGCTATTTTTAAAAAGTAGACTCTAATTTTCGGGGAATTCGTTCGAATCGAATGTTCGAGAAAAACTGCGTTTAAGGTAAATATTCCATGTTTTTTTTTCTTTAATTCAAGAATAAAAATTATTTTGCCAAATTAAGGTCCTGATTGGATAAGGATAATCCAATCAAATTCTCTGAATACTGGTGTGTTAGCATTTAGAAAAAAATATTTGTTTAAGGACGAGATATTTTGATTTGAATAATTGTTTTTAATTTAGTTTTAAAGGATTTCTTACCTAAGCTAGAGTAATTTGAATTAGTTAATTATACAATTTAAAGATCCTTGCTTCTCTACCATAACATTTTAGGAAAAAAGAATTAGAAAAAAATCGCTAAAAATTCCAGTTTTTAGCAGAAAATTAACGCATTAACGGCCGCTTTGAGTCTACCATTAACACTTCTATTTTTGAATGAAAAAAGTTAACTTTTAAGTTTTTTAAATTCATTTTCGCACAACTTTATTTGTCCTACATAAATTGTTCAGGACTATATGATCTTCATTAGATTTCGATTCAATTGTCCAGGCTGCGAGTAGCCCAGTTGGTAGGGTTTTGGCCTTCAGCCTAAAGACGCGGTAACGGACCTTGGTATCAAGACTTTGTAACTTAAAAAAAACATGATTAATTATGATACAAACAGGTTGAGTTGGGTGCCTACTCAGGTGTCGGCTCGTCACTTGACTGTGGTTCTAAAATATGACGCCCGTCGCCAATAGCCCTCGTGTAGCTCTATTGCTACGATAATTCAAACTAAACTAAACTATGATGCAAGCGTCTATTCTTTTTAAAACTATATTATTTCTTAAATCTTTAGTTTATTTGAATACTTCATATGCTGGTACTTAGTAATGGGAAGTTGTCTTGTTTCACGTGACGTTGTTTATTCCTGATTTCATTTCATTGGGGGCTTGGGAGGTTTTAAACTTTAAGCTCTTCTCACTACATTAATCAACCAATCAAGACATTATTTCATTCCGGTGGAACTGTTGCCACTCAAGACATGTAACGTGCCCATTCATGATTAAAATTCCATCATTTTAAAACCACCGACTTTATTAAAAAAATTGCTACACCTATACAAAGAAAACATTAAAATCCAATCAATTACGTTTCCCGCATTTTTTAAATCCTCTAAAAACATTCCTCGATCACCCTTTTTATAATCCATAAAAAAACCCTATTAATACAAAAAAAAAAAAGACGGTCCCTCCGCAGCTAACGCAAAGTGCAACTCCCTTAGACCCTCCCCGCTGCCAACTCGGGACATTTCCTGTGCTAGAAGACGAGCCATTTGCATAATGCATATGCCCCGCTTCTTTCACTGCAACTGCACCCCTATCTCCTTCCTTGGTGGGAAGAAAAGGAGGATCCCACTATAAAAGAACAAGTGTTATGCGTATTCTGTTGTAGTGTTTTTCCTTTGTATCAATATCCCAAAATTATTTGTAAATAATCAAATGATCTAAATAAAATACAGTCCCTGGACAAATTATTAGACGCACTGTATTTTTTTTTTTAGTAATTTTATGTTTTTTAAGAGTTTTTATGCCATAATGGTATATTTAAACTACAATATTATTGATTTTTATTTAAAAGAATTGAATTTATTTAAAAGACCTATGCCATAGTTTTGACGGACATCGATATAAGTCTAAATATAGAAAATCTTGCTAAATTAATAACAAAGTAACCACAGATGATATTTCCTTATGAATTTGTTTTTGGCGTCGTTACTATTTTCATAACTGGTGTTAAAACGTGCACGTTAAAATCGCTCCAAAGTCCCAACGCTGCGTACGATGTCGTCCTTAACAGTTGCGTTGGGTGCCAACTCAGGTTTCGGCTCGTCACTTGACCGTGGTTCTAAAATACGACGCCCGTCACCAATAGCCCTCGTGTAGCTCTAGTGCGACGATAATTCAAACTAAACTAAATTCAAACTAAACTAAAAAAAATGCATACATTTTTAAGTACTACTTTGCCAGATATTTTGATTTTTAAACTAATGAAGATGGTTCATGATACTATAGTTAAACTCATAGTTTCCTTGCACAGATGCCACGACCATGGGGGATATTCAACAACTAATTCAAACTAATAAAAAGCATATTTAATACTATTGCAGATATTGATTACTATAAGATGGTTCATGATACTTGTAAACTCAGTTCCTGCAATCACGACCATGGGATTCAACTAACTAAATCAACAACAAAAAATGCAAATTTTTAAGTACTACTTGCCAGATATTTTGATTTTACTATGAGATGGTTCAGATATATATTAATCATAGTTCCTTGCCAGATCACGCATGGCGGATATCAACAACATTCAACTAACTAAAAATGCTAATTAGTACTACTTTGCAGATATTGATTTTAACTTGAAGTTCATGATACTAATTACTCATAGTTCTGACGATGCCGACTGGGCGAGCTGTAAATCGATAAAGAATTCAGCCGTTTTATTGTCTCATCTGATTCTCACGCGTTTTAAAGTCCGCCTGCGTGGCTCTGGCAAGGAAACTATGAGTTTAACTTTAAGTACCTCTCCTTATGGGGAATGAAAGCGGGTCTCCAAACCAAAGGCTCTCTGTATTAATCCAATGGGAAAAAAATAATTTTGGAAGCGAAATGACTCCAGCGGTATTGAATTTTTTTTTCGCAAACGGTTTCTCTTATATGATAAATGTAGCTGGCTTACAGGGTTCTATAATTTCACTTTTTGAAATTGTTTTATTGTAACACTAGTAAATAAATACCCGTACTTCGCAAGGACTAAAAAAAAAATACGCTATAAAATGTATGCATAATAGTTATCGTAATTTCCCTCATAAACATATAAAACTTTTTAGCTCATTTGGCGCTTTTTTGGTAAGAATTTGGCGAGAAAAGAGATACAGCTACAAACACACTTATTATACAGCTCTAGCACGACGACCTTCGAACAATCAACCAACATTATAAATTAAAAAAAAGGCTCATTTGGCGCGTTTGGGTAAGATTTGGCGAGTTCGGGAACGTATATGGCGAAATAATGAAAACTTTAAACTCTAATATGCAGATAAACATTTTTAATTTCAATTATTTTCCTAAAAGTGTTATTTAATTTCTTCTGCCGAATGGCATCACGAAAGGAAAAAAAATGATTGGATTTGAGCGAAAGTGGTGTATTTTTTTCAGAATATGCGAATTTTCTCTAAAAATAGAACATTTTGAGCTCTGAAAGTTCAAAATCTGTAACTAAAGTATGAACCACACAATTGTGCCAAGTTACGAGTCAAACAAATGTCTAGTTTATGAGTCTATAAGAGACATACACACAAAACTTCATTTTTATTATTATAGATTATTTATTGAAAATTAGAACAATATTTGATCCAATTTCGAAAGAGTGATATTAAAGAGCCATATAAGCCAGTGTAAAGATTCATAACGTCGCTGAAGATGATACTGCATTGTGAGTGGCAATAGCGGAAAACATGTCTTAGAAAAGAAAATGGCAAAAGAGTTAACGTTGTATTCGAAGCGCATTTTATAAACATCTAAAATAAAATAATACACCCCTTCGCTATATCGCGCCTCGTTACATCGCGCATTCGGCGCCTTGTATCATGTCTCCCAATTTCCCCCCTGTTTTTTTTCGATATATACTTTCCTTAAAATAAATAATAAACTTCCGTTCGTTGATATTTGCCGGAAAACCGGTTTTACGAGAAAAATCAAAACAGCCTACTTTAGATGGATTTTTTAATAGAAAATGAGTGAAATGTGTCTAGTTTGCCTGCGCAATGATATGTATAGTAAGTCCTTTCTAAATTGTTGTTTCTTTTTTTTTAGAGTACATAGTTATATTATTTAAAATGATGAAGTTTTATCTTTAAAATACATACTGTGCTTTAGTTTAAAAACTATTTTTATACCATAAATACATCAAAAGTATAATATTTACCAAGTCGCTCGTTATATCGCGCATTCGGTTATATCGCGGTTTTATGCTTGTTTCCCGGAAAGCGCGATATAACGAGGGGTTGCTGTATCTTAAATTCAACGCTTACCCAAGATGTCTTCATTTACAAGTAAATCGCCACTCCACCATTTATCACGTAAAAACCGTTTGTACCGTAATAAATACAGTGGTGGAATGATTTGGCATATTAAGGGGACGCATTACCCAAAATTTAGGGCTGCCCAGAAAATAATTAAACATGCTCGAATGTTGTGAGCTAAGGATATTGCAAAAAAAGGATTCTATTATAATGGTGGAGGTTTATTGAAAATGATATAGTGGTTTGGTAAAATGTTTTTTGAAATTTTATGTTGATTTTTTAAATTTTAATTTTTTCAGCTTGTGAATGGTTAAAACCCTAAGGCTTTTAGGTAAATTAATGTAGAGCTCCAATTTTTTTTTCCTGTGTTGAAACATGTGCGTTTAACAAAAGTTGGTATGGGATAAGGTCTAGTGTGAATAGATTTTTTTTTTTAAAATGCTGAAGGTGAAAATTTACAAAAAATCTTATTTTTTAGCCATTTTTATACATAAGGCTACATAACTTTTTTTTTTAACTGATAGCTCAATATCCATACCAACTTTTATTAATAGATGTTGTGGGAACATTTTGAAAAAAAATCCATTACAAAATTCTTTAAATTGTAGGAAGAGTAGCATTTTGAAAAAACGTTAAAATTTTTTTAATTTTTTAATTTTTAAAAAAAACTTACGTTTTAATATTTATTATTTTTTCGTATATGTTTATTGTAGTTCTTTGTATGTTAGTTGTTATATGTAAATGTTGTAATAGTTAATGTTAGTTCTTTGTAAAATAGTTAATTGAATGCTAGCAATAAAAGTACTGGATTTAGTTTTTTGGGTACCGCGTCCCCTTAAATAATATTTTTTCATTGGATTAACACAGAAAGACTTCTTTTTACAGATTCCCCCTTAAGTCCCCATAGTGGGACAGACCTTTACTCTCCCATTTTCTTATTCCTGGGTGCAGCCAGGAAACTGCATTGAAAAGATGCCACTACCCCATGAATAGAATATGCCCCCCCCCCCCCCCGTCTCTAATGCACCCTTGCCAGATCCCCTACCCCTTTTTATTCGATGTAAGTGCCCCCTAGCCTGCCATCTGTCGTTGAAAATCTCTTTAAAAGTCTTATAAGATGTCTGTGTAAGTATAAGATATGTGGACACAGATTCGCCGTATGTGAGGATAGATACAGGAGTAGCTTAAGTATTTCTTTTTTTGGATGGATTGGGTTGTAGTTGTAATGATGTAAGTAACTTGGTAGAAAAAATTTATATTACCTATTCTAATTAAGTTTCAGAATTATCTGTAACATTAAAAAAAAATTGAAAATAAAAGTTTAAACGTTCTACGGAAATTTACCTGACTTTTTCAAGTTTCAAGTTATTTCCTGTGTAATGAAACAATGCAAATCTTTTTTGACGGCTTTGTAAATGTCATTAACATCTGCATTCCCAAACAAAAATGTTAGCTTTAAGTTTTATAAATTCGTTTTTCGTATAACGGTGTGGCGGTTCACCACACACGCAACCTCAATATGCCATCAACAACTAGGTGGCGCTGATTTACCATCTCGTCCCTACCACTATTCTTGATTACAACGTTTATAGTAGTATATAAGCGTAGGTAACTCATCTCCACCTTGAGGATCTTTTTGGTAGACTGTGGGTTACTGAGGCAGCTACGTTGGTGACCCGGACTTGAAGCCGAGTACTATATAAGCCTAGGTAACTCATCTCCACCTAGAGGATCCTTTTGGTAGACTCCGAGACTCCGGGTCGCCAATGTAGCTGCCTCAGTAACGCAGTCTACCAAAAGGATCCTCAAGGTGGAGATGAGTTACCTAGGCTTATATACTACTATAAACGTTGTAATCAAGAATAGTGGTAGGAACGAGATGGTAAATCAGCGCCACCTAGTTGTTTATGGTATATTGAGGTATTTATCCTACGTAAATTGTTCTGGACTGTCTTTATTTGTCTCATATGTTGTTTAAATAGATAAATTTGCAGAAATATCATAATTTTGCCAATCGCCATCAATGGGTTAAGTCGAGAGCCAATTCATAGTAGATCCTATACTATTAACCAACTGCAAAAAGCACTTACTTTTAATACAAATATAGAAAATTACTTTACACTTATTTCTACACACATTACACACGTAATCGCTTAAATTACCCGCTTTTTAATTTGCTGCAGTAAGCCTGTAAAGTCGTTTTTGCTGCCTGTTACTGAAGCTCCGCCGATAAGCTATGTATAAAGGGTGTCGTATCTGTTTTTAAAAAAAATACAATGTAAAAAGTTGTTTTACTTGAATTTTTTTTTAACTATTTAGTTTTTTCAAAGCATTTTTGACATTCAAAATTGAACTGAAACATTACGAAGAAATGAAAATATTATTGACACCTTTCCACATTGTAATGGCATTTTGAATTACTTTAAATGACATTTCTTATAAGTTAAAAGCCAATGCTTTTTAAATGATATTGAAAAATGTCTTAACTAGCACACACACACATTCCTTTAAGGGCACCCAATAAGTCAAATTTAAAAAAAAAAAAAATCAAAATTTGTTTATTTGTAATTTTGAAAGTACCATTCTCCTTCTTTCCAATACTTTTTAAATTTTGTTTCTATGACAACTAGAAGTATTTAAAAATATTTTAAGAATGCGAGCGATGTGATAAGATTTATATACAACTACTACATAGTACGTTTTCGCTATTATCTCAGAATAGTGGTTTGACAAGTTCGATGTACCTTTTCTCAGAACCTACAAGTTTTTAAGCTTGCATATTTTCGCAGTATGTTTCCAACACACATAACTATACTTTAAAGCTCTATTTAAATGATATGTTAACAACTTAAATATTTATGGCCTTTTTAATAGGAAAAATGTGCTAGATTTTCATAAAACTTGGGTTAATCGGTAAAAAAAAATACTGTAAATTCAAAAAGACACCTATTACTAAATCCAAGCTTCAGTGTGTGTAGGAGTGTTTGATGCAAACATAGACACCAAATTTATGTATGTGGCTATAATAAGTCCTGAGAAAAGGTACATCAAAAGAGAGATTTTTAACGTGGAAAGTATAGGAGTTTCTGCGGGTTTTCCGGTGCCCTTAACAGAGCCGGATTTAAAGATTTGCCGCCTGTAGGCTACGATTGATTTGCCGCCCAATATCCTCCCCCCCCCCCTTGGGAAAAGCTGCAAAATAGGGTAGTATGTGCTGTTTAAAATAGATACACATATTAGAATCATCTATGTACCTTTACACACTAAATCGAAAGAGAAATAGGCCATTTTTTTTAAAAAAAAAACTGTTCTATTTTTCTTTCAACTTCAAAGACTGGGAGAAGGGGGTGCAATTTCCCTCGCATCGCAGCTACCATGTTTGCTCATGGCCAACTTCAATAACAAGGCCAGAGAAGCTCTCCCAAACATGAACGTAGACGGAAATTTTGACGTCACTGTTCCCAGTGCCGAAGATCGAAAAACTAGTTCGGACGCATTCGGAACCCTAAAATTGTGGTCAGCCGTGAACGAGTTGTTCCGAACAGGTTTCGAGACAGGTTGTCTCTATCTTCGGAACAACGTCACTCGGAACGATGACGTCAAAATTTCCGTCCCCGAGCTTGTTTGAGAAAACTTCTTCGGCCTTAGTAGTTGAGTAGGCCGTGGTTTGCTACGAAATATTAGTACTATACATACGTTTACAGTTTGCGCATTAATGTAAATTATTTGTTTTTTTTTCTTAAAAATATTCGTATCTTTATAATAATTTTTTATGCCGAATGCCGGTATAATTGGTCGTAAAATTTATTTAGAAATCCGGCTCTGGCCCTTAAGATTTCTTGTTGAAATAATTTTTCTTGGACTTATTCCACTTTCACCCCCCGAGCTCATCTACAAATCTAAGATTGCTTTTACTAGGCACAAATAAAGATCAAAGTACCCCCAACTCGGTAGAAATACATCCAATTTTTCATTTTTATCTTGGATTTTTTTTTATCCATAAGTTGCTTGCTAAACGCTCCATTTTGTTTTCTTACATAATCTGTTAAAAGGAGGTTGGTTGTTTAGATGAGAAATCTCCGGAGAGAGCAAATTCGAATCTTATGGAGAACGTTCTAGAATTTTCGATTTCGGTAAGGGAGAAATTTCTATTTCGCCTCTTGTGGATGCTGAAAGAGTCTATTAAGGTGTTCGAAAAGGGAGTAGAAACGTACATTTTATTCTAAATGGAATATGTGTAAGAGCATTTGATATTTTGGATTGGAAAGTTATTTGAAAATTTCTGTCTTCTTTCGGTCATGCTTTCTTCGGTTTTGGGACTTCGCTAAAAATTATTTGTAACAAATATTCAGTATCGTTTATTTTTCTTTACGATTTAAAATTTATTCTAATATTTAAGTTACTTTAAAAAGTTTGCTTGTAACAAGTTACATTTTATTTGATAATATCCATTACTTTAATTGCGACCAATATAAACCCATCCGTTAATAGAATTTTTTTTTCTCCGAAATCTAGTATTTTAGTACTAAATCTAGTAAACTCTATTACAAGATATTCCTTTACAATATTTTACGAAGAAATTAAATTTGCTGATATTTGATGTAATTTCATTGTATTACAGCAACAACTGGTCTCTACCAAATGGTATCTCATGGTAAAGTCAGTTGCTTCGACTTATATAGTACATTATTTGTTATGAGATCTTTTGTAATCTAGAAGACTGGTACCAACCATAGATATCATAGTTAAAGTATTAGATTGGCAGATCACGTGACCTCCAATGCTAACGACGAGACGCACATGGAGGCCAAATAAGAAGGCAAAATGGGCAGTGTTGCTGCCACTTTAAGGAGAAAAATACTACGAAAAAATACCATCTAATTCTAAAATTACAAAAAAATACTAGAAAAGGATTTAAAGTCACTAAAAAGATTCCAAAATGCAGCTAATATTTTTACGATATTTTTTTGTAATTTTAGAATTAAATGGTATTTTTCTCCTTAAAGTGGCAGCAACACTGGCCATTTTGCCCCCTTATTTGGCCTCCATGAGCGTCCCGTCGTTAGCATTAGAGGTCACGTGATCTGTCAATCTAATACTTTAACTATGATATCTATGTCTCTACCAAATTGTATCTCATAGTGAAATCAAAGTTGCTTCGACTTATACAGTACATTATTTGTTATAATCTAGAAGACTGGTACCAACGCAGTAGTAAATCAGCGCCACCTAGCGTGCAGGTTATTTGAGTTCGCGCGTTCTGTAACGTACTACACATTCGTCTCTACCAAATGGTATCTTATGGTGAAGTCTAATTCGCTTCCACTTATAAGTACATTATTTGTTATAATCTAGAAGACTGGTACCAACGCAGTAGTAAATCAGCGCCACCTAGCGTGCAGGTTATTTGAGTTCGCGCGTCTGTAACGTACTACACATTCGTCTCTACCAAATGGTATCTTATGGTGAGTCTAATTGCTTCCACTTATAAGTACATTATTTGTTATAATCCAGAAAACTGGTACCAACACAGTAGTAAATCAGCGCCACCTAGCGTGCAGGTTATTTGAGTTCGCGCGTGCTGTAACGTATTACACATTCGTCTCTACCAAATGGTATCTTATGGTGAAGGCTAATTTGCTTCCACTTATATAGTACATTATTTGTTATAATCCAGAAAACTGGTACCAACACAGTAGTAAATCAGCGCCACCTAGCGTGCAGGTTATTTGAGTTCGCGTGTGCTGTAACGTACTATGCACACTTGCACTAGATATTCTGCATTATATTTTAATGTGATGTTCCATAACATTGAAATCTAACTATTCTATACATATTTATATTTTCCAACTTGTTTTATGGTTTCGTCTATCACTCCTAAGCAGTAGGTCTCGGCCTTATTAGCCCTCGTGTACCAAAACACAAACCATAACGTTCGCCAAAACACCAAAATTCTACACAACCGTAATTTCCACCCCAACATTGAACAAATGTCGCCGAACCCGCAATAAAACAGTCATCCAAAGGAATTCGCACATTCGTCACATGATCAAAAAATGGCATTTGATTGGAAGACCCCCCCCCCCCCCCACATTAAATCATTTCTTCACTTCGCTTCGACAGAAGCGAGACATCGGGCGAATATCAAACGGCCCCGGATCTATTCTGAAAGGAACTAGGGACATATTTTTAACAAATTTGAGATATTGGTGTGTAGTTTTGTATTCTAGAAGTCTCTTTGTTAACGAAAGAAATCGCTGGAGTATTATTTAATATTACAACATTGGGAAGTGTTTAACATCAATATGAAGTTTGGAGGTTAGCCTCCTGAATGTTTGGCCGGTGTGTAAAGGTGCCTTTCCAGGGCCGGATTTAAAGATTTGCCGCTTGATTTGCCGCCCTTGTCACTATATTCTTCGGGGAAAGGTAGCTGGTTAGCTGCAGAATAGGGTGGTACACTCTTAAAACAAGAGTGAAATCACTCCTATAGGAGAAGTGCATTTTCGGCACCGGAAAGGAGTGGAAATTAACTCAGACTGAGTTAAAACCGCTCGTTTTAAGAGTGTAGGACGCAATTGTTTTCTTTATTTCTTTACCCACTCCGAAAAGAGTGAAATTCATCCTATAGGAGAAGTGCATTTCGGCACGGAAAGGAGTAGAAATTAACTCAGACTGAGTTAAAACTGCTCGTTTGTTTTAAGAGTGTATGTGCTGTTTAAAATAGATACACATATTAAAATCATCTAGTACCTTTACATACTAAATCGAAAGCGAAATGTGCGAATTTTTTTAAACTGTTCTACTATTTTTCTTTTAACTTCGAAATCCGGGAAATTGCCTTCGCAGCGACCATGTTTGCTACGAAATATTAATACTATATATACGTTTGGTTTACGCATTAATATATTTTTTTTTTGTTTTCTTTCTAAAAAATATTCGTAGCTTTATAATATTTTTTTTTATCCCGAATGCCGCTTTAATTGGTCGTAAAATTTGCCGCCCCAAAAAATTCACCGCTCTAGGCTACAGCCTATTTAGAAATCCGGCCCTGTGCCTTTCCACGAATGGAAGTTATCTTGCAAGTTTGGTCCCCAAGCAGCCATCCAATAAAAGATTTGGGCTGGTTAGAAAAAATTACGCCAATGAATAACGACTTATGTTCAGAGATATTCAGAGCTGATACATGAAAAAACTTAAAGAAAATAAAGTCCTAAGAGAAAGAGAGTGAACTACTCTTACTACATCACACGTAAATCGGTAACCCAAGCAGAAGCCTTGTTTACTGGGGGTGTTGCTTATACAGGGAGTAACAAACAATAAGTTTATTCCTAAAATTTAGCAGATAATATCTCAACATAAAACCCCAAAGAAGCCTTTAGTCCTTTTTGGGATAATCAAGCCAAGACGCCAAACATGGCTTCCTTTGGCGCTATTTTTATTATTTTGTCGTCTGGAAGAGTTTTTTTTTTTTCACATTGGCTGTCGCTGGAATTTTCCATCAGTTATTTTTGACGACGAAAACTTTTTTTTGTCTGTCCATAAAGGGTTGTTTGCTCGTAATAGTGTTTGTTGGGTTGGTTTTTATTTTATATATATATTTTTTATGAGGAAGCGGAGAAATATTGAATAATTCATCTATTTTTATTTTAAAGTAGATTGTCGGGAGATTTTTAAATAAGATTATTTAAAAGAAAAATATTTTAATGCTATTTATTATTTTAAAAAAACATTTTATGATATATTTTTTTTTGTTTTATATTGGTTAAATTCTTTTTATTAATAATATTAGTTAAGACAGGTTATTCCTGTATTAGTGACTCTTTAAAATGGATAATGGACTCTTTAAAATGGAAATGTGTGTGTGTGTGTGGTGTGTGTTTTAAAAACTAGGATATCAATATCAAATTCTCGTGAAATTAAACCCGATTTGTGCTTTTTCTTTATAGCATTTCAAGGTTTATTTTAATACAAAAACTGCAAAACCAAAATTTTAATCCAAAGTCCTTCACGAAAATGCATCAAACTAATTCGTTATAACGTGCCAAACATAAAAAAAAAACTAATATTCACCTCGAAATTAATAATGAATATCAAACCTTGATATTCCATCCGATAATACCAACACCAGACATCGAAAATAAATCTAGAGAAAGAATTATCTTCGAGGGGGAGCGTTCTTTTGTTCGATATAGGGGGGTAGAGGATAAATCGAAACAGATGGATCGCCAATGTCCATCGCCAACAATGGGATTCTCATCAGAGTAAGTAATGAGAATCTTTGAGAGGCGAATTGAAGGAAATAATGATGGTAAAAAAATCTGTTGGAATAGATCTATGGGGAATGAGAGGAACATGGTGTTATTTTTATTAGTTTTGAACATATATGTATTGTTTGTTTATTTTTTTATTATGTTTAATAGTTATAGTACAATCGTTTTAGTTCATTCAACATTGCATTCAACAGTTAAGTTCATTCAAACATTTCATTCAATTGTTATAGTTGATTCAAACTTTCATTCAATTGTTATAGTTCATTCAATATTTATTCAACAGTTGTAGTTCATTCAACAATGCATTATTCAACTGTTATAGTTAATTCAACAGTTATAGTTAAAATTTTTAAAGTATAACAAATGGGGGGTAGAGGATAAATCGAGACAGATGGATCGCCAATGTCCATCGCCAACAATGGGATTCTCATCAGAGTAAGTAATGAGAATCTTTGAGAGGAGAATTGAAGGAAATAATGATGGTAAAAAAATCTTATGTAAGAGCTTGGTGGAATGGACCTATGAGGAATGGGAAGAACATTGTGGTATTTTTGATTGGTTTTTAACATACATGTATTGTTTGTTTATTTTTCATATATTTACATTATTCTAACAGTGTAGTTATACATTCATCAATTTAGTACAATTGAATCAGTTGTAGTTCATTCAACAGTTTCATTCAACAGTTGTAGTTAATTCAACAGTTGTAGTTAACAATCAATTGTTATAGATCATTCAACAGTTGTAGTTCATTCAACATTTCATTCAACAGTTGTAGTTAATTCAACAGTTGTAGTAAAATCAATTGTTATAGATCATTCAACAGTTGTAGTTCATTCAACATTTCATTCAACAGTTGTAGTTAATTCAACAGTTGTAGTAAAATCAATTGTTATAGATCATTCAACAGTTGTAGTTCATTCAACATTTCATTCAACTGTTATAGTTAATTCAACTGTTATAGTAATTCAACAGTTATTATTCATTCAACATTACATAAAACAGTTAATAGTTCATACAACATTACATTCAACAGTTATAGTTCATTCAACATTGAATTTAACTGTTACAGTTTAAATGTTTCTTCTTTTTTTGTATCGCTTATTTAAAGTAAAGTTGTATGATTTCTATTACTTTCGAATCGAATATTTCCCTGGAATCAGTGCAAAATTTTATAATTCAACAAGCTCAATATTTAAATAATATTAACTAATTTTCTATTATCTTGATTTAGACAAATTGGCGTAAATTTGTTTTTTAGTGTTTGGAAATGACGCATTTTGTGCTTAGATTTCGGTCGAATTCATACGAAAATAAATTTATTTATAAAACTTAAAACTAAATTACATACAAAAGTGTGTAAAGTTTAATTTATTTAAAGCTGTAGTTGTATAGCTATTTATCTGAAACATCAAAGGCCGAACTACATTTCGGAAGAATCCATGCTGAAAGAACAATGTTGAAAGAACTATAACTGTTGAATGTATTGTTGTATGAACTATTAACTGCTGTATGTAATGTTGAATGAATAATAACTGTTGAACAAAATGAGAAATAAACAAACATTATGTACATATGTTAAAAACCAATCAAAAATAACACCACGTTTCCTCCCATTCCCCATAGGTCAATTCCACCAAGCTCTTACATCAGATTTTTTATTACCTTTTATTACCTTCAGCACAACTTTGGTGCTAACTATGCTTTATTAAAACGCAATACACAAACTAACAGTGAAAAACATAACTACTCATTCAAAATCACACTTCACCACCCCAGAACGTGGTTTCCGCCAAGGTGTTTATGCGAATGCTCCATGAGAAAACGCAGTGTGCCCCGCAATGTTTCTACGAGTTCGGTTTTTTTTTTCTATTTATTATTATTTTTATCCGTGTGAAATCTTCAGTCCTCCTTGTTTGGCATTTTGTTTTTGCCCCGATCGTGAAGTTTTTGTGATTTATATTCTGGTAAGGGAAATTGGTCTAATGATCAGGGTGGATTATGTTTGTTTTCCCTTTTTTTTTTGGTTTTAGTGTACAACAAGTGTGTATTGATGGGCTTATAGTTATGTAAGCTTGAACTAAACCTGGATATAAGGTAATAGAGTCATCAAATTAAAACAAAAATATATTTATTTAAACATTACTTGGCTCGTAAAAAACTTAAATTAAAAGTAAATTACTGGTAACTTCATTGACTTTTTCTCGGTCACAGTCTTTCCAATCTAATTGAATATGACAAAGAAACAACTAGGATTTTAGCATTAGAATATGTCACTTAGACAGCGTCCACACAATATTTGTGCACATCAGGAAACAAAAGCGCCGAACATAGCATCTATATCGATATTAAACAATTACACGCAAAATTTGGTTAGTTACTTTTATTTACTTTTGAAAATTCAATAATTATTTATTATCATTTGCTAAATTTATTTCTATTTCAAAGAATAAATATGTAGCAATCCTCGCTCTAAAATATAAGCAAAACACTTCATATCAACATACAACAATATTAAAACAATAAATCACCTTCCAAAAAACCGAACTACATCGAATTATTTTTAAATACCTTTTAAAAATCTCATCAAAAGGAATAATTGAATTTTGTAGAATAAAAATATAGTAAAATTATGGTTTTAATTGAATGTTGTAGAATAAAAATAACGGAATTATGGTTTTAATTGAATGTTGTAGAATAAAAATAACGGAATTCTGGTTTTAATTGAATGTTGTGGGAATAAAAATAACGGAATTATGGTTTTAAATTGAATGTTGTAGAATAAAAATATACGAGATTATGGTTTTATTTGAATGTTGTTGATAAAAAAACGCATTCTGGTTTTAAATTGAAATTTGTGGAATAAAAAAACGGAATTATGGTTTTAATGAATGTTGTAGAGTAAAAATATAATTGAATTATGGATTTTTTTTACAATTTGTCTGTTAAAAAACAGCTTTTGCGCTAAAATTAAAAAATTTTGGCATATAATAAACAGATTTTTACTGTAAATTATACGGTATTTTTCCAGCACACCAGCTGACAGATTGTTTCAGTAAAAACAACAGACCTTTTTCAGACTTTGCAGCTGATTTCTCTTCCTCTCTGGGTTTCTATCCAAATTTAACCTAATAAACTACGAACAACTGCCTGAAACAAATCCACAAAAAAAATCCTAACACAAAAAAATGATGCCACTACAACAACCATAAGTTTTGATGTACAAGCCGCTGACTAGGCACGCTTTCGCTTTTAGAGAACACCTTTATTCCTCGATAATAACAATAAAAAAAATACTACAAATGACTTGTTCCTTCGCAGTTTAATGACTTTCTTCCCTCCGCACCTTTTACTTACACGTTCTTCCTTGATGGTACGAACGTTGCCTCCCCCTCGATTTGCCATTAACCCTTGGGGGGCAAGGGAGCTATCGGAGAGGCATAAAATATGATACAGCATCAGCGTCTTTTAGCAATCATTAGTTGGCGAGTTTTTATGGAGATGCCCTTAAACGTGATTCGGATCGAGATTCGTGAACATGAGTCTTAAATGATCGCATGCGGCGAGGACTAGAAGCGGTTTCTGTTAAAATGAAAATGGTTTCTGTTAAAATGAAATCTTCTCGCTCCAGAGGTACGCATACGTGGACTCTTGTAGAATCATTGAGCTAGAAGAAACGTGGAGTGAGGTGTGTGATTCACTGAACAGGGCAGCAAACGAGCCGGTTCAATAACGAAACGCGGAGGAATATGGGTACGCCAGCAGAAACAAACCGGGCAGAAAACCTAGAAACTTGCCTATTTCGCCAATGGGTTCGTCTTCGCTGGTTCTTAGTTAGTGATCCACATGGTTATTTCTTAAAAAAGTTGGAATTTAAAGTTAAAGAAATACATAACACAGAAAAACATAATTTCTTTCGAACTAAAAATGTTAAAATACATTTAGGAGCCCAAGTCAATATGATAGAGGGGTCTGATACAAGCATTGCATACAAGTGTAGGGAAAATAGTCCTTTTCTGCCCTGTGAGTGGGTTTTCGGCTCGCTGACACCTCACTCCAGTTTCCCTTCTAGCTCAATGTGTAGAATTCCCTCAAAAACAATCGCATTTGGCTTTTTTTCTGAATCTGTATTAACTTTTCCATTATGAACTAGAATGTTGGTTGGTTGGTTGGTAGACTAGTTTTCAGGTTGGTGCTTGGTCAGCGACCCGCTTATAAACCTTCGTCAAGTAAGACAGACACAACAACAACACATAGTGGATCCATCTATTTTTTAGAGACAGAGCCACTAGAGGATCCCCAGAATTGCTTGTACCCGAGGTATTGTCTGGTATGGACTTAGAGGATTTCGGACCCACAGTTTACGAGCACGTACTCCGCTTTACTCGTAGTCTCAGTGGTCACCGACCGATCGCAGGACCTTTTCGATTCCGACACGCTGACCACTAGTCTCACTACGGCAACTAGAATGTACAATCTTTCCAAAAATTGTGATACAGAAGCAGCTGATTTATTGATTGAATTAAAAAAAATGGTAGTATAGGTAAAGGTATAGTATTAAAGGGTCAAGCAGATTTTAGAGGTCTCGCAAAATACAAGGTTTTTTCAGCGGTTAATTTATACGACATTTGGGAATAAAGCAAAAGTTAGAATGTAATATTAGTCGCAAAATCTAACATACCTTTTAGTATATTCACCGCTCACATGTATATTTTCCGCTTCAAACTTCGAATTCTATTATATCGATCCAGAAGCAGCTGATTTATTGCAACAATCGTATTGACACGAGGGCCGTAGTGAGCCTAGTGGTCAGCGTCTCGGTCTCGGGATCGGAAGGTCCTGCGATCGAGTCCGGGTACCACTGAAGACCTACCGAGTATATGCGGAGTACGTGCTCGTTAAATCTGTTGGGTCCGAAAGTCCTCTAAGTTCCCATACCAAATCAATACCTCTGGGGGTGACAAGCCAATTCTGGGGATCCTCTAGTTGGCCTCTGTCTCTAAAAATTAGATGGATCCACTTGTGTGTGTTGTCTGTTGTGTCTGTCTTACTTGACGAAGGTTTATAAGCGGGTCGCTGACCAAGCACACAAACCTGAATATATATGTCTACCAACCAACTTCGAATTCTATTATATCGATCCAGAAGCAGCTGATTTATTAATTGCATTGAAAAAGGTCGTACCAAGACGGTCAAGAAGATTTCGGCAGTCTTGCAAAAACTGTTTTCTTCAGCGGTTCATTTACAAAACATTTCGGATTAAAACAAAAGTTATAATCAATTAGTCGTAAAAAAAAACCCTGACAGTTTTAGTTTATTCAAAGCAGATATAACATATATGAATTTTTACCGCTCCAAACTTCAAATTCTATTCGCTATTAACCCTTATGTTAGGGTACTTTTAAAATTAATGTTATAATTTTCTTATACATGTTTTAGAAAATAATAAAGTTTACCAGTATCCTCTTAACTCCAAAATAAAATAAATCTTATGTAAATGTCCAAACCATCCTTTTCCTAGAAAGATATAAAAAAAAAAAGTCGCCACCTAACAGGAACCTAGCCAAGGTCCTTTCCTTAGACAAGACCTCATAACCGTAAATTAACAGTCCATGCTTGTCAAAACTCTTAACCAAATAACTCTTTTTACACGGAAAAATGGCGGATATACTAGTGCATGTGTAAGTGGGATATGTGATACACTTTGCTTTGTTACTTGGAAATAGTTGTAAGTCAAAGTTTTATTATAAGCTGTGGTAAATCTATATCGTGGATGTTAGTCCTTGGATGGACAGAAGGACAAATTCAGCTGACATACGCTGTTTTTTTTTATGCTTATAGAGATAAATATTTTTTAAATAGATCTATTTAACAGCGAGGAATATTACATATTTATTCTAAAAAATGTAAATAGATTTAGCGAACGATAATAATTATTGAATTTTCGAAAGAAAGTGAATGAAACTAGCCAAATTTAGCGTGTAAATGTTAAATGTAGAATTGAATGGTGTGTTTAGCCCTCCCCTTCCCACTGTAAATCAGGCATATTTTGTCTAAATCGTGTTTTTAAACAATTTGGGGGCTTTTTTTTGAGCACTTGCCAATATACCTACTGGCTATACCTACTGAAATATACTTGCGATATACCTACTGAAAATAAGGCACCGGTTGCATTAAAGAAAAATTTTAAAATGGGGATTTTGACACAGAAATATATTTGCAGTTATATTATGTTAACAACGAATTGAGTTTTTTTTTTAAACCTACAATGGTTGGTCGGTTGGTAGACATATATTTTCAGGCTTGTGTGCTTGGTCACAAAGACCCGCTTATAAACCTTCGTCTAGAAGGACGGAGACGACATACACACACATACAAGACAGATGCTGCCATCTATCGCCACCTCCACAATTTAGACATGTCCCTGAAGGGGAGGGAAATAGTCTCCAGGGACCTGAACCCGTAGGAAACTGCGCCATGACCGACCACAGGACTTTCGGACTCAACAGATTTAACGAGCACGTACTCCACATATACTAGGTGGGTCTCCAGTGGTACCGGGACTCGATCGTGGGACCTTCCATCTCGAGACCGAGACGCTGACCACTAGGCTCCCCACAACCCACCTACAATGGAATTCACGCACATAGTAATAGTTTCCGTTTGTCTATTTTTAGTTTCCCACGAGGAGCTTATACACAGCCAATTACTCCTTGTAATTAAGAACCCTGGTTAAGTGACAAGGCAACACCAATAGTTAAACGCTTGGGGCTGTTTATTTCTAGCCTCCGGACAGATCTTCTCATCCTACACTCTTAAAACTAAAGAGTGAAATCCACTCCTTTAGGGGAAGTGCAATTTCGGCACCGGAAAGGAGTGGAAATTAACTCAGGCTGAGTTAAAACCGCTCGCTTGTTTTAAGCGTGTAGCCACTTAACGCCTCGTTGGAACCGCTGTCAATGGACGAGCTGGACACCTCAGAAACCTCAAGTTTGTTTATAAACTAAACTTGAACTCAATAAATAAACAAAGTAAAATATTTCAACAATAAAAAAAAAGTCCTCTTTCCAAGCTGAGTTTATTTTCCGAAATATATTCCTGCGTTGGATATGGCAACACCTCGAACTGAATACCTTCTGGGAATCTGGACACAGCTTTACCACAGCCACGTAACACCTCGTTAGAACCGCTGTCAAGTGACGAGTTCGACACCTGAGAAGACCCCAAGTTTATTTATAAACTAAACTTGAACTCACTAAATAAAAAATAAGTATACAAAATATAAATATAAGAACAAAAATAGCTGCCGCCTACAAACAGCAGAGTGTATTTCTCGAAATATATTCCTGCGTTGGATATGGCAACACCTCGAACTGAAGAAAAAACCAAGCGATATTCGTGAAGGGCGAGTCGAAGTAGAAGTGAAATATCCGGGTTCAGTCGGTCGCGGGGAATTCGAGTAATAATGGTTTGCACCACCCCTCCCACGGTGGCTAACAGTCGTCTGCGAGTTAATTAAGGAATAGAACGCTGTCTTTTTCCGCCCCGTAATTTCGGGCTTCGAGGATTGAAATGGCGGTTTATTGTTTTTGTGGAAATATTCGATGTTCTTTTTTGTGTGTTTTGGTATTTTATTAAAAATGAAGTAGGTTTGTAGAAGAAATTGTCAATTAAAACTGCTTCCAAACAAAATCCATGTGTTTAAAAAACAGAATTTAGTTCTATATTAAACAAAATATTTTTTATTGAAATTTTAATAATTATTTCTTACCGTTTGTCATATTTTATTTGAATTTCGAAGAATGATTTTTAAAAATCATTTAAGAAAAAGACAATGTAAATACCTTGCAAAAAGAATAATTTGTAATAAAACGTCATTATTCATTAATAAATGATTAAAAGCAATTAAAAAAACTAACTTTCTTCGTTATAAACGTAGTGTGGAAGCTAAAAACAATTTTAAGGTTTTTTTTTCTTTAATCTAATTTCAGTGGTTTTATATAATTTTAAAGTTATCTAAACTGAGTTAAAGAATTACATTTCAAAAATATGTTGTTAATTATAATGTTGATTATATTTATTTTATTTCAACAATTAAAACAATACAATTACAAAGAAATTTGAAATCTTAAAGAATTTGATTTTTTTTTATAATTAGATAGTTATTTAAGTTTGTATACAATTTTAATATGACAAAAAACCTTTTTGAGTTTAAAAAAAAAAATTTCATTTTTTTTTTTGAGTTTGGTAGGTGAGCAACAATACACAGTCGAAACATGTAATATTTTTAACTAATGTGAATTTAATTTAAAAGTAGTTCAATAAAACACCTAATTTTTATACTTTTTTTTGCCTAAGCCAATAACTGTGATAAAAAGGATTCACACTGAGTTTCCCTTGAAAACAGAATTTGTTTATACTTGCATATGAATGACTCTAACGACTGATTAGGTTTCAATTTTTACAGTCCCTGGACAAATTATTAGACGCACTGCAAGATTTCATGTAAAATCTTAATTACCGAGTGATATTGTACCGTTTTATTATTTTAAATTGATTTGTTTTTTATTTTTATATTATCCAATCAATTACCGATTTATTTGACATAATTAAAAAGCATTCATTTAGAAAAGCATAAGTTCATTAAGTTTTAAAGAAAAGTGAAATTAATGTTATTAAAAGTCAATATTGAGTTGAGCCACCTTCAGCTGCTATCAAAGCTTTAATTCTGCGCGGCATGCTATCAATGCAAGACTGTACTGTCTCCTGCATTTGAGGATCATGATTCCCACATAAATCATCTTATAATAAATAATTAATATAAATTAATCTTAATTATAATTAATCATTATCTTAAAATAAATACCAATATGTAGTCTACAACAATTCTTTAAAATAAAAATCAATAACATTGTAGTTTAAATATACCATTATTGCATAAAAATTCTTAGGAAACATAAAATTACTAAAAAAAAAAAGAAATACAGTGCGTCTAATAATTTGTCCAGGGACTGTAGAAAATGAAAAAAAAATGGTATTCTAACACATATGTTTGGATAATAAAAAAAAGAATGTATACTTCGAAAAAAACTTTCAATTTACAGCATTTAATCACTTTAAGCATACAAATTCAGTAAAAAAAATGTGTAATAAATTACAACATTAGCAAATATAAATTTAAAAAAAATATTTTTTTAGATACATTTACAAACGATTATTCTAACTGTTATAGTCAGAATTCCAAACCCCTCTCAATCCCCCACCCCCATTATAAAACCCATCAAATCCAATCAAACCGATCCAACCCCCCCCCCCCCCCCCTCCAATAAACATCCACACTCCCCCACCGTTAATAACCACACAAACCATGCCGCAGGCCTCCGTACCCCTCACCGCATGCCGACACACCGAATCACCGTCGAAATCTCCCACCGCTCTTACGGACCTAATCGCACCAGCGTGCCCTGTGGCCATAGAGGAGCGTCCGTTGGCGCGGCGCAGTAAAGTAGATCCGCGGCGGGGTAATACGATCCCCGTTTATTGAGATGTTGGGTGTTGTGATTAGATCAGATGTTTTTTTTTGTGTGGGGGTGTATGGGTATTGGGTAATAATATGAGGTTTTTTAGGGATATGTAATGTGTGTATGGATTTAGAGCTGAGATTTTATGATGCGAATATAAAAATGGTTTAGTGAGTTATACATTGTTACTTTGGTATATATATATACAATATATATACAATATATATATTTTGAAGAATTTTAAGTTTTATATTAATTTTAATTATTATAATTTTTAGTGAATACGTTTCGAATACTTTATTTTACAAGTAAATAAATAATTTATAACTCTTGTGCTTTTGATTTTCTCTACACTCTTAAAATAAAAGAGTGAAATCCACTCCTATAGGGGAAGTGAATTTTCGGCACGGTACGGAGTGGAAATTAACTCAGACTGAGTTAAAACCGCTCGTTTGTTTAAAGAGTGTACTGGTTTTGTTTTCTACAGAATTTGTTTTTAATTGTATTTTACCAAATAACTGCTATGATTTATTCAGATTTTCTGTTTCTTTGTCTTGAGAAGTGTACTATTTGCGTTTTCTTATTGACTTCCCTTGTTTTAGATTTTTATAAAACTTAACAAATCTTAAGAAGATTAAAAAAAAACCTATAGAGAAGATTTTAAGTCATCATCAATATCACAAGCGCACTCTACTCTAATAGCCTCGAAGAAGATAGGAAAGCCCAGGACATAAAACAGGTACGCTGTAGTGCGACGCATTTTGAATCCAACCAATCACATTATTTTATCCGACGCTTTCCACAATCCGATGGGGGCTTAGGGAGCCTAGTGGTCAGCGTCTCGGTCTCGAGATCGGAAGGTCCCGCGATCGAGTCCCGGTACCACTGAAGACCCACCGAGTATATGCGGAGTACGTGCTCGTTAAATCTTTTGGATCCGAAAGTCCTGTGGTCGGTCATTGCGCAGTTTACCACGGGTACAGCGAGACTATTTCTCTCCCCTTCAGGGACAAGTCTAAATTGTGGAGAGGGCGATAGATGGCAGCATCTGTCACTTATGTGTATGTCGTGTCCGTCCTTCTTGACGAAGGTTTATAAGCGGGTCTTTGTGACCAAGAACACAAGCCTGAAATATATGTCTAACAACCAACCAACTAATCCGATGGGTTTTTGACACCGAATGCGCATATGATAAACGAAAATTGACTGTATTATATAACAAATAACATAATTTCACTTATTAGTTTCTTTGACCTTTTTTGTTATAAATATTAAAAATGAAATGATTCTACCCCCCTCCCCAATACAGTGGGATAAGCAACAATAGCCATTTGTTCATGTAAACAATACCATTGTTGTTGATATACAAGTAGAGCATGGCTAAAGGCTTTCAATAGCTATTTTCATTTGTTTGCAGATGTAACAATTAAACATTAATTTGGGTCTTTACCGTGTCATCCTCATTTACTGTTACAATGTTAAGCGACGTTTGGGGTTATAACTTTTCCACATTTTAGCTTTCACACTGCGTTTATAACGGAAAAAGTGGAAGGTATTATAATCGTTCAGTCCGTCTGTCCGTCACCCACTTTCATAGCCCAAACTACAAATGCTACGGACAAGTGTGATACGTCAAAAAAATTCGGCGCATCGAAATTAGAATGCCTTGAAAATTTCAGAAAAGAAATCGAAGTACTTCAATTATTTAAAAAAAACTGCAAAATTGAATTCTCATTTAAAAAGCATAGGAAGCCATTTTTATTAGAATTTAATCACTATTGCCATTCGCAACAATCGCTCGAGAAACTTTAATTCTTTTAGACAATAAATTAAAATAATTTTTTTTTGTTGCAACATCGATCAGTTTGAAATGACGTCAAATATATTTCACTACGAGATTCTATGCATGTTGATATGAAATATTTTCATTCTATTTAAAAGCGAGGAATATTACGTATTTATTCTTTTACTTATCGTTTGCAATATATATATATATATATATATATATATATATATATATATATATATATATATATATATATATATATATATATATATATATATATATATATATATATATATATATATATATATATATATATATATATATATATATATATATATATATATATATATATATATATATATATTCCATAATTATTGAATTTTCGAAATAAAATAAAAGAAATAGGTTCGAATAAAATAAAAGAATGTCGTTCTAGTACGACAGTACTTCGACCTAATCATAACGCCAATTCTTTTGAAATAAAATAATAATGGAAAGTAATGAATTAGTAATTTGGTAATTTAACCATTTCCGGTCTATTTATAGCCTCTCTTAAGAGCTTTATCACAGCCGATTTCGCCTTGTAATTTAGAACCCAGGTCAAGTGACGAATATACATGTTGGTTGGTTGGTAGACATATATATTCAGGTTTGTGTGCTTGGTCAGCGACCCGCTTATAAACCTTCGTCAAGTAAGACAGACACAACAGACAACACACACACATAAGTGGATCCATCTAATTTTTAGAGACAGAGGCCAGCTAGAGGATCCCCAGAATTGGCTTGTCACCCCCAGAGGTATTGATTTGGTATGGGAACTTAGAGGACTTTCGGACCCAACAGATTTAACGAGCACGTACTCCGCATATACTCGGTAGGTCTTCAGTGGTACCGGGACTCGATCGCAGGACCTTCCGATCCCGAGACCGAGACGCTGACCACTAGGCTCACTACGGCCCCGAATATACATGGATAAGTTAGATTGTACGTTTTCCAGCTGTCCATTTCAACCCTCCGTGAAGCTTACACACACCCAAATTCCTCGTCGTAATTTTGAACTCTTTGTATAGGCTAAGGGGCCCAGTGGCTAAGTGGTAGTGCTTCGCATTGCCACGCCGCAGGACCGGGGATCGAATCCCGGATTGGGCGAGGATGACCCATCCTTTCATCTCTTAAGTGGTTCGATAAAATGGGTACCAATCATGCTTGAGAATTAAACACTGGGGGTTTCGCGTGAGGGACCACCTTACCGGGACATATGCCTAGCACCCCAGAGCCCTAGGTCACGTAAGCTGAAATGGGCACGGCAGGCCTTGGCCCACTAATGGGTTGTTGCGCCGAAGAGTTTAGTTTAGTATAGGCTAAAAATGGAAGGGTAGGGTAGGGTACATATATATTCCGGCTTTTGTGCTTGATCAGAGACCCGCTTATAAGCCTTCGTCAAGTAAGACATACACTGAAAGAATTTTTACTGTAACAGAGGAAAGAAGTACACCCAGGGCGAAGGCGGGAATCGAACCCGCACCCGTTACAATGCGCAGACTGCTAGCGTAATGGGCTGCGATTAAACCCACTAGGTCAACCGGGCGTCTTTTGACAAATTTTTTCCGGACTGACTTACACAAGCTAATAAGTACGCATAGCTAAAGTTCAAATGGAAAAAAATGGAATTAGGTAAGGTAATCGTTTCCGGCTGTCTATTCCTAGCCTCCTTCAGGAGCTTTAACACAACCAATAACGCCTCGTAATTTAGAACCCTGGTCAAGTGACGAGGTCGACACCTGAGCGGGCACCCAACGGAACTTCGAGCGACATCGTACGCTAACGCCGGCCCGTCGGGACTTTGGACACCACAGATTTAACGAGCACGTCTGGCCCTGTGTACTCGGGCCCATCCCTGATGAGGATTTTTCTACTATTTCCAGCACGGATCCGATTTATAGGATGACTGGCAATAGGTGGGATTCGAACCCCCGCACTCCTGAGAAGGTTGAATCTCTAGGCTGATGCCCTAACCACTCGGCCACGGACGGGTTTCGGAATTAATATTGACCACATTCGTTTTAAATTCCACTCCGCCACAGTTACAGCTAAAAAAACGACGAAATATTTCTCGGTGAGGACGGATTGCCAAAGCCGAATTGCAGCCAGTTTTTCGAGTTCTCGTCAGCATTTTGCCGGCTGACTTCTAGTTTCGTATTTATGGTTGTTATTGCTGGGCGTCAACGGTCATGTTTTTTCGGTGTTTTTTTTATGGAAGCTTTTTTAGCGGCATTTCACCAAAGAGCGAGGTTTTTGAACCATTTGTCGATTTAATAGCGCTGAAATGTGAGGGTGTCTTTTAAGGGTTGAATAATTTGTTTTTTCTATAGATGGTTTTAAGAGATATTTTACGGATAGTTGGAATTTTATAAGATGTTTTTTTTGTTTATTCGCTTTGGAGTGCTATTAATTATGGAAGTTGCAAAAAAAACTTTTAGATTTCAAATTTTATAAATTATGTGAAACTATAATAATAAAACATTATAAAAATTTACAAAAAAAATCAGTGTTACAATGGTATTATCTAAATATTTTGAATTTTTTTAGGCCTTTAAATTTATAGTATAATATTTGGTGCAAATAAATCCTTCAGGTAATGTATTTATATTATTTAAATAATTATTTAAATTTCTTAATTACATTTATTTGAAATATGTTTATTCAACGGTTTATAGTTATTGTGCACTACATTTGAAATACGCCATTTTAAAACCATTAATTGTTATAAAAACCTAGATCATATAACCTAGACCTAATATCAAATAATTTTTAGAATCAATAGATCACGGCTTTAGCGTACCAACTTTCAAAATCATTTTACAATATAGAGCCTGTAAACGAAATTTTGTTTAGTGCTATCTTGGAGCTTAAAACTTTACTGATCTTTTTACTACTATATTATGGCACTGTATTATACATTTCTTGATGCAAAAACCTTTCTAAAAATGTATAAAAAAGCCACATTTATTGGTTAAACTTTTATACCCCAAATAAGTTATTAACCTTTGATTAACGATTAACATGAGGAAATTCGCATAATCACCCCTATGCTATTACTTATTATATTAAAGGATTGCTTTTACACTTGTAAAGCATACATTATTAATATATCATCAATATAATTCATATACCATCAACATATAATGCAAGGCCACAAGTAAGCATCAAATCCCAGTACACAATAATTAACCTAATACCCACTCCATTCATTAACATTGATTAAGCCACTACATCCCAAACTCATCACCTTTACCATTGGCCCAAATCCTGCGTCCTTGATGACGTAATGTCCTAACATTCAATGGGACGGCAGGACACGGGCAGACAATAGCCGCTACCGGATCATAACAGAGTTATTAGCTGAAGGTACGTAAATGACTTTTTAATTGTTGGGCTCGTTGCACACTGGAGGGTTGCGGTAATATTTGCCGGACTTGCGGTACCTGACGATTAAAGGGCTGTGTTAAGTCTATAGGGCTTTCACATGCGTCCGGTTTATTTACGGTTTTTGATTAGGTAGTAACTATACTAAACGTTGCTGTGTACTTCAACAATTTCTTACGCGCTTTAATTCACCAAAACATTCCTGCTATTTAATTGAAAACCTTAGTTTAAACCGTAACTCCGGTCATTGCTGCCGTCACAAGTGAAAGTCTAATTGACTTAACATTATCAATGCGGATCATCATGTACCGTAAGTGCGGCGAAAAATTACCGGAACAACTGAGTATGAAACTGGTTTTAATAGTCGAGTGTAAATAAATGACTTTTTAATTGTCTCTTCTAAAATACCTGGAAGTTGCATAATGTGTATTGCGGTTTTAGTTTTTGCTTTAAATGGGTTGCAGTTATGGTTATGTGGTTTTGAATAAGCGGTTTAGGTGGTTTAATTGGGTCGTAGTTACTATATGAGTTATTAGTTGGTGATGTCATATTTAATAGGGTTTTTAGTTGTTGATGGAGTTTTGGATTATTGCGTGTTAGTATTCAATGCATAATTTAAGACGATTATATTTAACTAATAATGGTTATTAGGATCGCGTTATAATTAATTTTAAGAAGAACATATTTTTAATAAATATACTGGGGGCTGGGGAGTCCAGTCGGTTAGGCGCTCGCCTAGCATGCGAAAGGTCCCAGGTTCGGGTCCGGGCATCGCCAAAATAACTGCCGACCTATAAACGGCCCGTGCAGCTAAAAATGTCCGACGAATAATACCCCATGTAGAGGGAGTGCAAGTTAAAATACGCTCCAAAGTCCCAACGCTGCGTACGATGTCGCCCTTAACGGTTGCGTTGGGTGCCAACTCATTCATAACTGTTAAAAATTTAATTTTTCATAAATTAAAATCCAAATAAATGTTTTTTTCCAGTATTTATTTTGAATTAAAAAAAATTGTTTAAAAATTTACCGCGCAATATGCAGGAAAAATAATATCCATTATGCGAACAAATTATTTATATTCATCATGAAAGATATACGACTAAAAATACGTAAACCTAACTTATGAATAAATATGCAATAAATCATTAAAAAAATATATCAATTTTATGATATTGCAAATCTAATGAACTTCTAAAAAATAGCTCAGAATTTATTAGGTAATAATAAAACTCTATTTGCAACGCATATATCAACCAAGTTATGCGCGCGCATCTTCGAAATATCGTCTGCTACTCCATCGTTGCCATTCCGAACCTGGTAAAAATTAAATGGCGCTATCACGTCGAAGCGGATGACGTACTATGAATATTTATTCGAAGTTTGAGTGCCACACAAGCAGTGAGTGATTGCTATTATGTATTAAAAAAAATAACAGTTTCGTTTCCAGATTTTTCTTCTTTCTCGACAACAATATCAATTTTGATTTTGTTGTTTTTTTCAGCCGAAGACCACTAAGTGAGTTTACACTTTGTCGCATTGGTTTGAAAAAGTTGTATTTGTAGTATTTGTATTTTTTTAGTATAGTTTACATTTGCTAATCCGATGGCACTTTCGGTACACTAAAGTTTTTAGTTTAGATTTTTTTCACGAATTAAAGCGTTTGATCCGATTGTGATAGGAAGCTACGAGGAAACATTCAAGAGATGGGAATTGGCTTGTTTCATGTGACGTATGAATTTTCATTCAGTATTTCTGTTGCCATTCGAGACCGAAGAAGCTAGAAACAGATATTTCTAACTCTTTTAGCTTCCACACTACGTTTATAACGTAAAAAGTGAAAGGTATTATAATCGTTCAGTCCGTCTGTCTGTCCGTCCGTCACTCACTTTCATAGCCCAAACTACAAATGCTACGGACAAGTGTGATACGTCAAAAAATTCAGCGCATCGAGATTAGAATACATTGAAAATTTCAGAAAAGAATTCGAATTCGAAGTACTTCAATTATTTAAAAAAATTGCAAAATGTAATGCTCATTTAAAAAGCATAGGAAGCCATTTTTATTAGAACTAAATCACCATTGCCATCTCAAAAATAGCTCGAGAAACTTTAATTCTTTTAGACAATAAATTAAAATAAAATTATTTTTGCGACATCGATCAGTTTGAAATGACGTCAAATATATTTCACTACGAGATTCTTTGTACGTTGATATGAAATGTTTTCATTCTATTTAAAAGCGAGGAATATTATATATTTATTCTTTAAAATATTGATTAATTTTTGGAAACGATAAGTAATAATTATTGAATTTTCGAAATAAAATTTAAATGAAACTAGTCAAATTTATTTATTCAATATTTTTACTGTTGCCATTTCGTCAAACGTACGAGAAACTTTATTTAAAATAAAAATAAAAACTTTTGAAAGAATATTTATTTATGTGATATAATTCAGTTTGGATTGTTGTAATATCACAATAGAGTTCTTTTGATGGTTCATTATATATGTATGAAGAAAGATGCATAAAGAATTCTAACTTTGCATAAAGAATATGCAAAGTTTCGCTTTTATTTTTAACGCATCAATTTTATTAATTTATTTTTCGAACTGTAATTTGGTGGCTACTAAAAGATATTTATTAAAAAAATATATCATTGTTCTTCAAACTTCAAAAAAAAAATTAGCAAACGATAAAGATTAATTATTAAATCTGCAAAAGAAGATTAAAGAAATTTGTTAATTTTGGAATTACAACTAGCTTAAGGCGCTGTTTGGCGAATTCCTTTCTGTGGTGTATAAATAGTGTTTCCTGTTGAGCACAAATGTTGTGTGGAATCGGTTTAAGTGACAGATTCTGTAACAAAGCAACTTGTTTATTTTAATAATAATCATAATTTGTTGACATATACACTTGTCTTCGTAACCTGGTTGGGATTCAAAATTACATTCTACTATTATTGTATATACTCTCAAAGTAGACGCACAATCACTGTCACGGTCTATGTACAGTACAGGACGATGCAAAGCGAAGCCTACCAATCATCATTCCCCAAACCTTTGGTGAAAAAACAACATTAACATCAATATCAAATCACCAAATTGACTCAAATGGGGAAAAATCCAAATAAATAATCTCGATAAATAAACGAAAGGGGGGAAATGGGGATAAAAAAAAAACGTCATAAGTTTAAGCTACATTTAACAGGATTCTTTTTTTTTCTCTTGCTCAAAAATCATTTATTATAGGAATAACTGCATTAAGTTGACACCAAAGCTGGTAATTCCTTTTTCTCAGTTTGTGTTTTGGCGACTTTTTTTCATTTTTTTCTTTTTAACAGTTTGAAGAGGATGAATTGTGCTTTTTTTTACAACTCGTTTTAAAGGCACAGGATTTGGTCGGCTAAATACAGTTCGTTTGTTGTCGGAATTATTAATTTAATCCTACTGTTTTCTCGCGTTCTTTTTTTAGAACTGAAGATGATCAATCTTATTCCTTTTTATATTTATATATATAATTGAGGATTAAAAAAAACTGATTTTGGAGTTTATTTGGCGACTTTTCTTCTCACTAAAAGAACATTTGAAAATTTATTGTTTGACGCATTAAAAATTAAAATGTTATTGAAACTAGGGGTGTGTAACACTACAAAAACTTAAATTACAATCTCATTGTATCAATACGCATTTAAGGGTAATATAAATATCCTACAAAGTAGTTAAAATACCTTTAAAACCTATAAAGTTCTATGGAAACTACCCTTTGAGCATGAACTATTTCCTCGATCTTATTAGGACGTCAAACCTAAACTGGGAACTTATGTACGAAATATAAAGACCCTAGATCCTTTAGTGAGGCCCAGTGGCTTAGTTGTAGTGCTTCGCAATGCCACCCCACAGGTTCGGGGATCGAATCCCGGATTGGGCGAGGTAGACCCATCCTTTCATCCCTTGAGTGGGTCGATAAAATGTGTACCAAACATGCTTGGGAACTAAACACTGGGGGTTCCGCGTGAGTCTGACCACCTTATCGGGACATATACATAGCACCCCAGAACCCTATGTAAGGTCACGAAAGCTGAAATGGGCACGGCAGGCCTTGGCCCACTAACGGGCTGTTGCGCAGTGTTTAGTTTAGTTTTTAGATCCTTTAGTTCGAGCTGTAGAGTGGTTTCAGACAACAGGTGGATCAATGTTCAAACACCACTTTTTCAGAATCAGCACCCTCCAAAACGTGTAGAAAAACAGAAAATCTCAAGTTCGGATTTTCGACCCCATCCCAATACATTCATTACCTTTGTATTTATTACATGTAAGGAAATTGTAATTAAAAAAATATATAAATAAATGGTTCCCTGATCACCACTACATTTACGATCCATAATAGGGTACTTGACTAAAAAAAAATTTATTGGCTTAAAATATTCTTATGCCAAAAATATTAGACCCGTATTTTTTCTTTTTTTCAAATTCCTCATAAAAAGGGGGAAAAATGAATTTTAAAATTAGGACGAAAAATTACGCCCGAAAACGAGTTGGGGCTGTCACGTGGTATCCATGATGTCACTAGTAACTATAAACAAACTTTGAAATACCACATTAGAGTCTATTTTAGGCAAATTTGAAATATCCCCTTCTGTAAAACCTCCTTCCATTATCTATATAATTCTTATTTTAATCGTAAATTAGATTAAATCTAGTTTAATTACAAGCAAAAAAACAGCACACCGGTTTGTTTATATATACTATTGACGTCAGCCAAATCGACGTGTTTGTGATAACGTGAGGTACCGCTGGAAAAAAAAGCCAGCCATTTTAAAATGATTTTTACTAATTATTTAAAGATTTATTTTGACAAAAAATATGTACGTTTGTTATTTTTGGGTTTGTTGTTTTTTAAATTTATTGATTAACTAGCAAATTTATACCCGTTCTTCGCACGGATTAAAAAAATATCTAATCGTTCCAAATATGTTTACCATATAACCTGTTATAGGATCATAAACTTATGTTATTGTTCTCGCTCGTTATAAAGTATAAAATCCCGTTTCATTGCCTTAAAATTCCAAAATGAAAAATAAGCTATAAAATGCACTCATAAATGTCATCACAATTCCCTCATAAATACATAAAACCTTTTAGCTCATTTTGGGAAATAATTTGGCGAGAAAATAGATATATTGACAAACACACCCATTATACAGCTCTAACACAATGACCTTCGAACAACCGACCAGTTAATAAATTATTTATAAAAGAAATTGCCTATTTGGCGAATTTTAGTTAATGAGTTGGCGAGATTGGCAACGTATTTGGCGAAAAAATAAAGACATAACACTAATAGCTCTAGTGTGATGGCCTTTATTAACCATAATAGTTCAGTAATAGCTTAACTGTATTGCTCAGTAATAGCTTACATTTATTGCTTAAATATGCATAGATGCAGTCAACAGAAAAATCAATGAAAAAATCATCAAATAAACCCACAATAAAATCCGGGAATGAAGACTGGCGAAATTACGTCACTTGAAACATGTCAATTATTTTTCAAATAATGAATTTAGTTTCTGAAAGTAATGGCAAAAGAATAAAATAAACATTTTAAATTTTAAATGTTTTCGTTAAAAGTTTTATTTAATTTTTTCAGCCGATGGCATCAGGAAAGATAAAAAAGATCGGATTTGAGCGAAAGTGGTGTATTTTTTCAGAATATTCGAATTTTCTCTAAAAATTGAACAAATATGAAAAATCTAAGCCTCAGGTGCACACGTTGGTATTAAAGGGAATCTATCTTGAAAATTTCGAATTTCTGAGGACAGTATAAGTAGGTCTTTTACGATCCGAAAACAAACACACAGACACACACACAGACTCTTTCTTTTATTATTATAGATATAGTTTCATCAATAGTTTAAAATATTTTCGATTTGATTATCGGCTGTTTTAAATTTGGATATGACTTATCTATAATAATGTATGATTTAAAAGATCAAATCATTTAAAAGTTCTTTATTCCTAATTCACATATCAGTTATGTTTGTCATATTCTAACTATGTCATATTCTAAACTATTTCCTCATACATATTGCAAAAAAGATTACAAAATAGGTGGCTTAATATAGATTCTACAAAATAGATATTTTATTTGAGAATATTTTTTTAATTAGTAAAACTTGCCGTCCAACTTGACTTGGTACCATGTCACATGACTATGAGTGGTTCGCCTTTCGATTTGAAAATGCGAATTCTATTAATGTCTCTGAAAGTATCGACCCTAAACCTGTCAAGATGGCAGACAGAAACCCATACTGTTGCCAAACCACGTTTCATAAAAACAGCCCGAAGGATTTTAGAGTAAAATTGTCTTGGAGGCTAGAATAAGGTTTTGATGCTGCCAATGCAATCTAACAATGAGAAAACGGGTGTACCAAATGAAGCCATGATAGCTTCCGAGATACGCCCAATTTAGATAAAGGCTGTGAAGAGTCGTGACAATCTTGCATCTATAACAACCGGAGTCCATAAAGTTTAAACGAAGAAAATCATATTCTATGCAAATGAACGTATTTAATATGGTTGCATAGTTTTGTTAATTACACTCTTAAAACAAACGAGCGGTTTTAACTCAGTCTGAGTTAATTTCCACTCCTTTCCGTGCCGAAAATGCACTTCTTCTATAGGAGTGAATTTCACTCTTTTTCGGAGTGGGTAAAAGAAATAAAAGAAAACAATCTGCGTCCTACACTCTTAAAACGAGCGGTTTTAACTCAGTCTGAGTTAATTTTCACTCCTTTCCGGTGCCGAAAATGCACTTCTCCTAAAGAAGTGAATTTCACTCTTTTGTTTTAAGAGTGTATATCAACTACTTATGAAGGGCCAGGTGAACGCACTGGCTATTAGCCTAGAGGGCACTTTATTGGCAATAAATTGCTTCGGGAGGTGAAAGAAAGAGATTGCTGAAACTACCAGGCCGCGGAAGTGTTAAGGAACTGGCTTTGCATACGAAAGGTCTCGAGTTCGAGCTCGGGTATTACCACAAAATAAATGCCGAAATATGTACGGCTCGTAAAGTTAAAAAAAACATCCGACAAATAGGTCTGTGTATAGGGAGTGCAAGTTAAATATGCTCCAAAGGCCCGACGTTGCGTGCGATACTGGCCTTAAAAAGTTGCTACTCAGGAGTCCAGGGCCGGATTTAAAGATTTGCCGTTTGTAGGCTACAACTGATTTGCCGCCACTGTCACAATATTCTCCCCCTTCGGGGAAAAGTAGCTTGTTAGCGGCAAAATAGGGTGGTATGTGCTGTTTAAAATAGATACACATATTGGAATCATCTATATGTACCCTTTACACACTAAATCGAAAGAGGAATAGGCGATTTTTTTAAATTGTTCTAATTTTTGCAAACGATAATTAATAATTATTGAATTTTCGAAATAAAATAAAAGAAATTAGCCAAATTTAGCGTGTAAATGTTTAATATAGAATTAATGATGTGTTTGGCACCTTTTTATCTGTTAAATACAACTGTTGTGTGGAAGCGGGCTAAGTGACAGATTCTGTTACAAACATACTTGTTTCTCGTGGTAAACATTAACATTATTCATACCTCGATATTCCGCGCACAAGCTTGTTCTACTTTTGTGACAAATCAGGGATAAAATGGCTTAAGTCCGTGTGGGATTATAATATACGAGGAAAGAATAACAATTCAATCGCTAAGTGTAAAAATGAATCAAGTCCACAGAGAAATTTCCCTACACGTTTCTCAGTTCACTAAAATTATAAATGGAAATGGTGTAGAGAAATTTCTCCAACGAACTTGATTCTTTTATATATTTAGTGAATTATATCCGAGACCAGATTACTAATTAGGAAGTGGATTTTTGCGTGTTTCTTACGGGTTTTTTAAAGGTTATTGTTTGTAAGATTTGTGTTCAATTATTGTGTTTTTTATCTTTTGTTATCGTAACTGGTTAATAATGTTTAAGTGATAACAAGAGCGTTTAGATCTTATGACAGGTGTTTGAAAGAGTTTTTTGGTGTTAAATATTTTTTATAAATAATCTTCTCCATTAACTGTCAATTAATTCGCACACATTATGTTAAATTGTTTGGTGTTTTACTTTTGAACTATTATCTAGCTATAAAAAATATTGCAAATAGTCTGTTTTATTTTTTTGTAGTTTTTTAAAACAACCCCAAAAAAATATGAATTATGAAAATTTAATGATGATTTCATAGTCGAAAAGTTAATCACTGAAACAAATCGGGTTATTAGCTTTCAATTCAATAATTAGTGACAGATGATGAGTTATCCGGTAAGAAAAGGCCAGGAACATTTCCTCGTGTTTTTACGACTGTCGTGTAGCTTTAGTTAGCGACGTTAATTCAACCTGGCCTTGTAATTTTACGACCTCGAATCAAGATTTTTAATTTTTCGAAAATGAAGAGGAATTAGTTCATTTCCATTGTAACGAACTGGTTTAAAAAAAAACAGGATGTTCTTCTACCTCACATCAGCCTCTATCGATGAAAATTTTCATCGATATAGTGGCAGCGAATGTGTTAATTATACATAAAATAATTTTAGTGGTAAAAAGCAATTTGCATTAAAACAATGGACTATTATTTTAAAAAAAGACAGAGCTTGTTTATTCATAGCACAAAAAATGGGTATTATCCCCTCCGAAACCCTGAATTCCACCAAATTGACGTGCTTCTCAACAAATTTTAAACATAAATTTTTAAAAATTACTCGAAAAACAACTTCTGTAACAGCTATCAGTCGAGATGATACATGGGGCTGGGGAGCCCATCCCGGTGGCATTCGCCTAGCATGCGGAAGGTCCCATTTTCGGGTCCGGGCATCGCCCAAAATAACTGCCGACCTATAAACGGCCCGTGCAGCCAAAAATGTCCCACGAATTGTACCCAGTGTGGCGGGAGTGCACGTTAAATATCCTTCAAAGTCCTAACGCTGCGTACAATGTCGCCCTTAACTGTTGCGTTGGGTGCCTACTCAGGTGTCGGCTCGTCACTTGACTTTGGTTCTAAAATACGACGCCCGTCGCCAGTAGCCCTCGTGTAGCTCTAGTGCGACTATAATTCAAACTAAACTAAACTGAGAGATACATATGTATAAACCTGTCACCTGACTGTCAAGTTTTCCAGCAACACATATAATTTATTTTTTTACAAAAAACTTAATAATTTTATTAAATTTTAAAACTTAAAGAATGGAAGAGCCATTTATAACCATCTACTAGATGAATATAATTTTTTAAAGAGATTAAATTTTCAGCAAAAAATTTAATTTAAATCTCAAGCATGAAAATAAAGTTTCCACTTCAGCCAATGTGCTTATCCCTCGGAGGGTTTCAAATATATAAGTGTTTGAAAAATAGGATTATGTAAAAAAATATACTTATTCTTTATTCAATGGAAATCTTTTATAATGAACAAAAAAAAAATCTATTAAATTGTGTTAAATGCACAATAATCATCAACATCTAATATTAATATACGAATAGCCTATATTGCCATGGTGTAGTCCCAATAGCCCACTCGGTTGCGTGCCCGCAACCTAACAAGAAGTTCCTGGTTCGAGCCTCGGCTCTTCTTCAGCTTTATTTGTAATATAATATGTAATGTAATCGTTTCCGGCTGCCTATTTCTAGCCTCCTTTAGGATCTTTAACACAGCCAATTACGCCTCGTAATTTAGATTTTTCACAATTTAATACGCTAACACGCCGTCGGGGCTTTCGACTCCACAAATTTCACGAGCACGTATATCGCAATGTAACTCGGGCACCCCGGTGATTTTTAGAGGATTTTTTCCACCAGCACGAATACGTCTATAGTACTTCATTTGTTATTAAGTTAGTTATCGATTTACATTATCATTTCACCCCTCCTATGTTTTTCAACGAACTATAACATATACTGGATAAGTTGCTCAAGGGACCCGGATGGCCGAGTGGTTTGGACCATTATGCTAGCAGTCTGCGCGCTGTAACGGGCACGGGTTCGATTCCCGCCGTCGCCCTGGGTGTATATTCCTTTCTCTGTGACAGTAAAAAATTCTTTCTGTGTCTGTCTTACTTGACGAAGGCTTCATAAGCGGGTCTCTGATCAAGCACACAAACCTGAATATATGTCTACCAACCAACCAACCCTTTTTTCAAATCCGCACCTGTCAAAACGTGTAGAAATCCTAATCTTCATTTCCTATTTTCGACATCATCGCAATACTTGCGATTGAATTGCCTTATATTTCATAATAGGAAACTAGCAAATAAATACCCGTTCTTCGCACGGACTAAAAAAAAGTTTTAATTGATCCAAGTGTATATGTACAATTTAATCCGTTATAGGGTAATAAACTTATGTTATTATTCCCGCTTGTTATAAAGTATAAAATCATGTTACTTATATTACCTTAAAAATCCAAAATAAAAACATACGCTATAAAATGGACGCATAATAGTTATCGTAATTTCCCTCATAAACACATAAAACCTCTTAGCTCATTTGGCGCCTTTCTGGTAAGAATTTGGCGAGAAAAGAGGTATATCTACAAACACACTTATTATACAGCTCTAGCACGACGACCTTCAAACAATAAACGAACATTATATTTTTTTTAAAAAATGGCTCATTTAGCGCGTTTAGGTAAGAATTTGGCGAGTTCGGCAACGTATTTGGCGAAATAATGAAAACGTTAAACCCTAATATTCAGCTCTAGTACGTTAGGCTTTGAATATCCATCACAGTTATAATTCACGGATATAGGTAGCTTAAATATGCATATTTGCAAACAGCAGAAGCATCCATGAAAATATCAGTACCTAAACTCACAATAAAATCCTGGAATGGAGACCAAACGGAATTACGTCGCTTGAAACATGTCAATTCTTTTTCAAATAATGAATTTAGTTTCTGAAAGTATTGGCAACCTAATAAAATAAACATTATTAATTTTAAATATTTTTCCTAAAAGTTTTATTTAATTTCTTCTGCGGAATGGCATCACGAAAGGAAAAAAAACCGATAGGATTTGAGCGAAAGTGGTGTATTTTTTCAGAATATTCTAATTTTCTCTAAAAATAGAACATTTTGATCTCTGAAAGTTCAAAATCTGTAACTTAAGTATGAACTACACATTTGTGCGAAGTTACGAATCAAACAAATGTCTAGTTTAAGAGTCTATACGGAACATACACACACACAAAACTTCAGTTTCATTATTATAGATTAAGTAAAAATATGTTCGACTATTTTTCTGAAAAACAAACAGTTTTAAGTAGATACGTCACTTTTCTACGAACGGTTTAATATTTTATTAATTTAATTTGAAATATGAACAAATGAAAAGAAATAGGGTTTTCAATGGATTTTATATTTCTATGAACAAATTGAAAATTGAGTATTCAACACTGTTAAAAAATTTGTGCTTGGTTTTACCATGATTCACCATTCTACACGACCACCACCATCACCATTCTACACGTAAGCAAGACTTTTGACCCAACGGAATTTCATGTAACTCCAGTGCGACGTAAATTTTGTAAAGTTCAACTGTAATAAACGATACTCTTTTTAACAGCTTGTCCTTCCTTGCTTTAAAACTACTTAACCTTCAATGGTTTTCGTAAATTTTAAAATCGTATGCTTAGTGGCTCTAAAGTATTACGCTCCCGCCTCATATAATCATCAGTTTTTCAGGATGGGAAAAGACACTAAATAATCTTTATTTTAGCTGTAAAAAAACAGAAAAAAATTGAAAATTAGAAAAATTAAAAAAAAATCGATGATCATGAGAATAAGCGTTAAAAAAAGCAGCCCCGCTTAGAAAAAACAACTACTTTAAAACCGTACACTTTTTAAAGACTGTATGCTTACACTATTACTTTTAATTCCATTATACGCAGTTTCCCCCTTCCCCACACACTCATTTTCTAATCACTCACACTCAAAACATTCCACAGACGACAATCCCCCTCTCACCCTTTTTCTATCGTCCCCTTTACACTCAATTCGAATATTTTCTTCCCATTCGAAATCATCATTCTCACGCACTTCGAACTTTCTTCAAGAAGATTTTCCAAACACCCTTCATCAAACATACCGAGAAATACGAGGAGCAGAAAATTCTCCCCAAAATCTCCCACCGAAAGGAAAGAAAATCTGAATAATATTCGAAATAACCCCACTCCCCCCTGACGATTCCACAGGGTGTTCTAAAATTCCTTGTATCTCTGTTGGTATGATATGATTGTAACTGGTGCATACTATATTATTGGAGTAATACTAGACTGTAATAATTATTTATTTTTAAATAAATATTTATAATAATTATTATTTGGTTGTGAACGGGGCAGCAGCTAAAGCGGTCTTGTTTTCATTTTTTGTCCCGAATTACTTTTGTTTTGGTATTCGAAAATCAGTTTTCTAAGAATATTTTACTGATTAAATTTTTAAAATGCCTACTTCTTGCTGTGCTGTTGTTTAAATCATTTGTTAAAGAAATCGAAAGAAAAGTTTCTGTTCATATATGACAGCCATTTTGAGAGTGAAACCGAAACAACTGAGGAAACCGCAGGATTAGGAAAAATGAAAACAGGAGCGTACATCATCTAAAAATTTCCCATTGTCCGCTACCAATACTGCCGTGGGCTGCCGGCACTTAGAAATTAATAGGGTGGGGTTTTTCGGCCCACTAGAGCTACATTGATCATAACCTTGGATATACAGGGTGGCCCAAAAGTAGCCTAACAGTTAATGTTGTACCATTGGTAAGAACTTTGGATTATTTAGAACAGGTATTTGCAATAGTCGTGCTTAGTTTTGTTGGTTGGCTAAAATAAAGTCGTACTACAGCGTATCTTATCCAAAGAGTAGCAATTTGGGACTTCGATTGGTTTAGTTTCGAGATATCTTCGGTTTATTAGACCTTACAGACCAGGCTATTCCGGCCCCGTTTATTTGTTTGATGCTCTAGAAATATGCAAATGTCACCAGAGGACGGGACCAGGTGGTTGCAGGAATGCATCAATGTCGAAGGTAGACAATTTGAGCACCTTCGGGATTAAGAATGTAAATATATGTATGTAAATAAAGCTGTGACTTTTGACTATGGTTCTTAATTACGATGCCTGTCGCCAATAACCCTCCTGTAGCTCTAGTACTACGATAATTCAACCAAACTAAACTTAACCTGTATTAAAATAACTGTTTCTGTATAAATAACTGTATACCTAACTAACTGTTAGGCTACTTTTGGGCCACCCTGTATATTGCAGTTCACCTCTCCAGTGTAGAATAGTGGTGGGTGGTACATATATATTCGGTTGTGTGCTTGATCAGAGACCCGCTATAAGCCTTCGTCAAGCTAAGACTGCACAGAAGAATTTTTGTCAGAGAAAGGATACGCCAGGCAAAGGCGGAATCGAACCGCACGTTACAGGCGCCAGATGCCAGCGTAGGTCGCGATGCACACCACTCGGCCACTCGGGCCCCTCCAGTGTAGAATAGCTCTCGTGCCGTGGATATCCCACTGAAGATGGTTGCCAGAGCCCTCGAAGAGGTTGGACTTCTTTTTACACAAATAAAGGCGAAGACAAACACATAGACCACACCAATTTATAAAAGAGTTCTATGGTAGGAAACTATATAATTCTTTGCAATCTATGCAATTTATTCCCTACTATAGAACTCTTTGCAATTTATTCCCAAGACAGACATCCATGCGCTTACCAACCGGGATTCGTACCCGGGACCCGCTGGTTGGGATTCAGACGCGCTATCCGCTATTCCGAGTGGGTGGCAATAGCTCTCGAGTAGTTCTAAGTATGACATTAAATCATGGAAGCCAATTGTTAACCCTCTTGTGCATACTGTTGCCATTTGGAAACACATACTTTAATCCTCCTAAAGAATTGGGGCTGTGGGGAGCCTAGTGGTCAGCGTCTCGGTTTCGAGATCAGAAGGTCCCGCGATCAAGTCATGGTACCACTGAAGACCCACTGAGTAAATGCGGAGTACGTGCTCGTTAAATCTGCTGGGTCCGAAAGTCCTGTGGTCGGTCATTGCGCAGTTTACCACGGGTACACAGGTCCCTGGAGACTATCTCCCTCCCCTTCAGAGGCATGTCTAAATTGTGGAGGTGGAGATAGATGACAGCATCTGTCTTGTATGTGTGTGTATGTCGTGTCCGTCTTTCTTGACGATGGTTTATAAGCGGGTCTTTGTGACCAAGCACACAAGCCTGAAAATATATGTCTACCAACCAACCATCCTCTTTAAGAATTTATTATTGATCTCTTTAAGAATTTATTATTGATGTTATTATACATATTTGTTAGTTATTATGTGAAATTATTTGATGTTTGGCAAGTTTAGCAATTTCTCTCCTATTGGTAGATATATCGATGGTTTAGAACGAAAAGCTTAAGAAAAAAAACTATTTATTGTTGCAATTAAAAGAATACAATTTCTCCAAATTTAATGCATCATCGTCAATGCTAAGTAATGTGGGCAATGTTCATGTTTTAAAATTTTTAATAACTAATTTCTAGCGCAAAGAGATTTTCTAAAAATGATGTCCCGTATTGTGTGACTATCAAAGATCGAAATATATTAATTATTATTATGGGAATTAATTATGGGAATATAATATTATGGGAATATAATATATTATTATGGGAATTATTTATTATGGGAATAAAAGTATCGAGGAATGAAAAAGAAATTGGAAAGACTCATAATAGATAGGATAGATCGAAATAGATTTATTCTATAGAAGGGTAATTCACATAATAATTTAAACGAAACATTGATATCCAAACATTGATATTGAACAAAAACATATCACCTAACAACCTTCTCAAACTAAGCTAGCTATAAATATTTTCCCGCCAATCCCTCTCTTTCGCCCGAAAACTCATATCGCTGTGAATTGAAAAGGGTTTAGCGTGGAATGGAAGAAATAGAAGATTAGAACCATGTAAATCGACCCCTTTATGTTATTATTTATTATCATTATTTATTTATTATATTTGGTGCGATATAAACATTTCGCGCGCTAAAGTGGGCGTGGCACTAGGAGGGGAGTAATGCGGGATTGAAGCTCTTTGTGAATACTAGCTGAAGTAATTTCATGTTATTTTTAGGTTCCATAATATGTACGTTTATCGCGTAAATAGTGGAAGCTTTTAAAAAGACTATGTCCTCCCGTCTGTCCGTCACCCACTTTCATAGCCCAAACTACTAATGCTACAGACAAGTGTGATACGTCAAAAATCTTAGCACATATAAACTAGAAGTCATCGAAAATCTCAGAAATCACATTACTTCAATTATTAAAAAAAATGCAAAATTTATTACTCTTTTCAAAAGTTGGTTGGTTGGTAGACATATATATTCAGGTTTGTGTGCTTGGTCAACGACCCGCTTATAAACCTTCGTCAAGTAAGACAGACACAACAGACAACACACACACATAAGTGGATCCATCTAATTTTTAGAGACAGAGGCCAACTAGAGGATCCCCAGAATTGGCTTGTCACCCCCAGAGGTATTGATTTTTTTTCAAAAGTATAAAAAGGCACTTTTTAATGGAATTCAATAACCATTGCCAGTCGAAACAATCGCACGAGAAAAGCTTTATTTAATAAAATTTTAAATAATTTTATTCTGTGACATGAATTGTGATGTCATCCGAAACTGATTTAAGTATAATATGAAACTAAATGCCGTCTTTCGCGCTTTTTTAGACGCACGAATTTGCCTGGAAGCAGTTCTTAGTGACAGTTTCTATTGAAAACTTATATTTTTATCTTAAATAAAACACTAGAGAAATGTCGTTAGTTTTAAATTTTATTAAGTTAAACAACTTTTCGACATTTTAAATTCATACACATAATGGAAAATTTTGCTTTACCCCGAGATTAAACAACTTTAACAGATTAAACAAAGTGACTAGATTCGTTCCCAGAGAGATTTTTTTCCCTCAATGCAAAGCTCTTATTGTATGAAGTCATTGAGGTATAAAAAGAAATATGGTCAAAACAATTATAGTACAGTCCCTGGACAAATTATTAGACGCACTGCAAGATTTCATGTAAAATATTAATTACCGGGTGATATTGTACCGTTTTATTATTTTAAATTGATTTGTTTTTTATATTATCCAATCCATTACCAATTTATTTGACATAAATAAAACAGCATTCAATTAGAAAAGCATAAGTTTATTAAGTTTTAAAGAAAAGTGAAATGAATGTTAGTAAAAGTCAATATTTAGTTGAGCCACCTTTAGCCGCTATCAAAGCTTTAATTCTGCGCGGCATGCTATCAATGCAAGACTGTACTGTCTCCTGCATTTGAGGATGATGATTCCACACATAAATCTTTTCTAGTAGCTGGACTGGAGTTTTAACATATGGCACAGTGTTGCCATATGTTAAAAATAAATACAATTATGTAGTCTACAATAATTCTTTTAAATAAAAATCAATAATATTGTAGTTAAAAAATACCATTAATACATAAAAACTCTTAAGAAACATATAATTAATACATAAAAACTCTTAAGAAACATAATAATTACTAAAAAAATACAGTGCGTCTAATAATTTGTCCAGGGACTGTATTATCTGTTACAACTTTAGAAGCACAAACTGTACTGTCTCCTGCATTTGAGGATGATAATTCCGCACATAATCTTACAATAAATAATATAAATTAATCTTAATCATAATTATCTTAAAATAAATACAAATATGTAGCCTACAACAATTCTTTGAAATAAAAAGCAATAATATTGTAGTTTAAATATACCATTATTGCATAAAAACTCTCAAGAAACATAAAATGACTAAAAAAAATTCAGCGCGTCTAATAATTTGTCCAGGGACTGTATAATAATAACCCAAAAAGGTAAACTACAATAATAGGCTATTTAAAAACTTTATTTCTCCAATCTATAATTACATTACATAGTTTCAGGAGAAACATAAAATTTGCAATATCAAACAACGAAATGGACGATTTGAACGAAGCGGAGTTTGGTTTGTTTGTGGGATAAAACCTATTGTGTGACGTCAAGAAAGGCGTGGCTGTTCTTTTTTCGACGAATTAGCTGCCAGATAGCTTGTTTGTGGGGTATAATACAAATTTTGATCTAGTTATGACGTCACAACAGTTACAATCGTCCATTGAATAAACATATCTTAAGAACAACATATTCTATATAAACTAGTATACAAACAAAATAACAAGTAGTTCATGTTTCTATCATCCTTTTGCACAATAGAATATTGCAAATGGAAAACGGATTTGGCGAAAATTGGAATTGAAAAAGGCTGTTGTTGGCGTCGAAAAAGGGATTTTGGGGGTAATGTAAATAATAATGTTAAGGGGAGGGGGGATAGAAATATCGTCTGCAAATTCTTCGAATTGAAGTGAACGGGGGACCGTTCTAAATTGACAAGGGAACAAACCCAAAGTTTTGCAAGTTCTGGTTGGAAAAGAGAACCACTGTTGAAGATTATTTTCTAAATTTAATGCTAGATTTAAATTCATGTTTAAGAGGGATTTTTGGGTAATCGAAATTTTAATTGAAATTTACAGGGATTTCCTTGATGCTTTTTAAAGTTGAATTGAAGGGGGAAAACTTTTGGGTTAAATTGAAAACAGCAAGTATCATTGCATTTTTACGTGAATAAACATACCCTCCTAAGTAAAGTTCAATTTAAAATTAAATTTTAAAACTTTAAAGAAAAATTGTTTTTAATTTAACCCAAAAGTTTTAAGATTCAATTTTAAATTGAACTTTACTTTGGGGGGGTATGTTTATTCACGTAAAAATGCGATGATACTTCATAGAACTTCAAAAAGATAGTTCCGATTCGTTCTATGCTCAATTTAAAAAATATAGAATTTTTGTAAAATGTTTTGAAATCGAAGTTTTTAAGAATTAGTGGCTAGATATAGTCTTGAACTTCAATCTTGCGCTTCAAGATCTACAGATGAAAAATTTAATTTATAAACTTTATCATTATTTCTCATTTTAATTTTAATTTAATATAACTTTAATTCACATATACAATATAGATTCAATACACATTATAGGTTAAATGCTTTTGGCATAAAATGTAATAATAAGTAGCATTCAACAAATTTTTAAATACTTATTTAAAACCATAGAGGTAGGAAGGTGTAGAGAGGTCCACCAGTTGAGAGAAATTGAAGCAGGGCTGTCAGGGTTTTCGAGCATCTGCGCATAACATACTGACACCGAGGTATCCCAAGATGCACCGCTCTAGCCTGCTTTATTTGTGCGCTACTGCGCATATACAAAGCCCCTCTATTATCCTTCCTACCTCTATGTTTAAAACGATCCAGAAAGTTAAACACAGTTATACAGGTTTACCAAGGTTTTTGGTTTCACCAAGAATATGGTTCCAGCTGCAACGGTTGTGTGGTGAAATGTTTCACCACTTTTTTGGTTGAACTATTTTTCAGATTTTTTTCCAAAACCTGAAAAATGGTTCAACCGAAAAAGGTGGTGAAACATTTCACCGCACAGCCGTTGCAGCTACTAAGAGCCATTTTTTTGATGAAATCAAACCACAAACTTTTTAACAGAGCAGACTAATACATACTGAATCTAGTTTGCAGAAGATTGGCATAAGTAAAAAATAATTTACATCTAACTTTTCAAAGTTTTCAGGTTTTAACAGTGTCAAGGGCAAATGAGATCGATACATTTCTTCCTGACTCATTAATTTACCAAACTCTGAACTACCATTAATAAACCAAAGCGAAAAAATTTCCACTGCAAAAATTTAAAAATATTTGAGACTCGTAATTTTTCCCCTTTCTTTAGGCTAAATAACATCAATTAAAGGCTAGTCTCATAGGAATAAACTCTATATGTGTTGTTTTGTTTAATTGTTTTTTCTTCTCATACCATTAGATCATTTAAATAGGCACAAAGAATTAAATAAATTTATTGTCACCATAAATCGTATTAACACATTTTTAAGGATTTTAAGAAAGACTAAGCCTTAAGAAACTAGTTTAATTGCGTAAGTGGAAAGAAAATGCATAAAAAATAGTCAATCCACTTAGAGTATTATTAAATTGAATACACTCTTAAAACAAACGAGCGGTTTTAACTCAGTCTGAGTTAATTTCCACTCCTTTCCGTGCCGAAAATGCACTTCTCCTATAGGAGTGAATTTCACTCTTTTTCGGAGTGGGTAAAAGTATTAAAAGAAAACATTCTGCGTCCTACACTCTTAAAACGAGCGGTTTTAACTCAGTCTGAGTTAATTTCCACTCCTTTCCGGTGCCGAAAATGCACTTCTCCTATAGGAGTGAATTTCACTCTTTTTCGGAGTGGGTAAAAGTATTAAAAGAAAACATTCTGCGTCCTACACTCTTAAAACGAGCGGTTTTAACTCAGTCTGAGTTAATTTCCACTCCTTTCCGGTGCCGAAAATGCACTTCTCCTATAGGAGTGAATTTCACTCTTTTGTTTTAAGAGTGTACATTATTGAATGGTATAGTCGGGAAAACTCAACCTCGCCAAAGTATGACTAAGATATAGGGCCCAGCCAATTCATTGGCGATTTTAAGAGCTTTAGCCGGGTCTCCAAACCTCTCTATTTTAAGGGGAACCGAAGCCCTTAATTGAAGCCCATGTTAAAATGACCTTTTCTATGTACCTTTTTCTCAGAATCTACTTGATACTTTCTAATGAAATTTTCACTAGTTGTTAAATGGATGTTTAATATTATTTTACTGGAGGCATTTAAAAAAATTTTGGTTAGTTTTTAAATTATAAATTTTTAAGTGAATCTTCATTTTGTTCACCGAAAAAACATCAATAACATTAAAAAAAAGTAAGATAGTTATACTCAAATCCCTCGTTTAGAAACCAACTTCTTGAATACGTATAAAAATTTCAGGCTGATACTTATAATAGATTTTGAGAAAAAGGTACACTTGAACATTGAAAAAAGCTTTGAGTTATAAGCGTTTAAAGTAAACAATACTGGTTTCTTACCTATAGAACATGGGTACGATTTATGTACAAGAAAATACAATTTGAATAATAATGAATTACTATATTTTATTGACAAATAAATTGGGCATTGATTATGAAAACAGATTATTTACTTAATTATCATTAGGCTTAATTTGAAGTGATAAAAGAAATAGTTACAAGTTAAAAATATCAGAATAAATAAATAGAACAATAACAATTTTGTAAACGAACTAATACATAATAAATTAAGAATTAGCAAATTAAGAGACTTAGCAAATCAAGACTGGCCTACGCATTTACCCCGAAAGAGCGCCCGCGCTGGAGGCGACCTGTAAAATAAAATAAAAGCTGCAAACGCCCCTTTGTTGGACGGTGCTTATATAAAATTTCATAAGTTAAACGTCACTGCAGCAGTGGTTGCCAACGGAACAAATGTGCAGCAGGTTGACAAAGTGCATTGCACTAGCTCTGCAGCATGTAGAAACGCGGTTCAAGATAATAATATTTACTAATACAATTAATAAATATATATATATATATATATATATATATATATATATTATATATATATATATATATATATATATATATATATATATATATATATATATATATATATATATATATATATATATATATATATATATATATATATATATATATATATATATAATATATATATATATTATATATATATAAAATACTTCTAGTACTTGAAACTTTTAGTTTAAGAATATCGTTGTAAAGCTAAGATTTCAGATTTTAAGAAACACTAAAAACATTGATGTGTCATTTTTGAAAATTTTTGGGGGTCTGGTCCCCCGTAATGCAAAGCAAAAAAAAATTAAAGCCAAATAACTCCGGTTGTAATGAATGTTTTTACAGAAGGGAATATTTATAGGATAAATATAGCTGACTAAGTTCCTGTCATACTACCTATTGAAATTCCTTTGTTATTAAAATTATACATTACAAATTAGAAAATTTTCGAACTAATTTTAACAAGGGGTATTATGGGAACATGGGATGGGGTTAATGAAACAATAAGGTATTTGACTAAAAAAATTTTATTGATGATTCCTATCATTACAAAACATATATATTAATGAAACAATAGGGTATTTGACTAAAAAAAAATTATTGGCTTAAAATATTCTTATCCCAAAAAGATTAAACCCGTATTTTTTCTTTTTTTCAAATACCCCATAAAAAGGGAGAAAAACGAATTTTAAAATTAGAACGAAAAATTGCGCCCGAAAACGCTTTATGGCTGTCACGTGGTATCTATGACTTCACTAGTAACTATCAACAAACTTTGAAACACCATTTTGGAATCTATTTTAAGCGAATCTGAACAATCCGCTTCTGTAAAACCTCCTCCCATTATCTATATAATTCTTATTTTAATAGTAAATTAGATTAAAACCAGTTTATATGCAAGTAAAAAAACATCAAATCGGTTTGTTTATATATACTAGTGACGTCGTCGGTCAAATCGACGTGTTTGTGATCACGTGACGTACCGATGAAAAAAAAACATTTAAAAAGGATTTTTATGAATTACTTAAAGATTTAATTTGCAAATATATACGTTTTTAAAAATATATACGTTTGTTATTTTTGGGTTTAAACTATAATTAATTTCATATTGGAAGGTATTTTAGCGATACAGTCAAGTACCCTATTCAAGGATCTACAAACTACAAGACCAACTGTACATAGGTTATACAAAACTGCCGTATGCAGATAAACTGCACTATCTTGACCAATGACTTGAACCGTTGTTGTAAAAACTCAATTACTTAAGGGGGAATGGGCGCGCTGGACCGGGGGTCTCTAAAGCAAAGTGCATCAGTGTTAATCCTATGGAGACAAAAATATTTTCTCTGCCACATTTCTCCGGCTGTATTGAATATTTTTGCAAGCGGAATTTTTTTTGTGTGATAAATGTAGCTGACTTACAGGTCAGACCTTCCCCACTTTTTGAAATGGGTTCGAATATTCTTTTTTAATTTCAATAAATAATTTTACACAAAACATTCGAAGCAATTTCAAAAAGTGGGAAGATAGACACCTGTAAGTTATCTACATTTATTATTTTAAGAAAAACCGTTTGTAAAAAAAAAATTCAATACAGCCGGAGAAATGTTTCGGAGAAAATAGTTGTTTCTCTATTTGATTATCACTGAGGCACTTGAGTTTGGAGACCCGCGGTCCAGCTCGCCCATTCCACCTTAAACCTACAAAAAATACACTAAATGACAGATTATTTCAGGGCAACAATAGTCTAATTCATAGTTGTAGTTATTGCAGTTTACTTGCCCACGTCAGCAAATATGGCCAACTTATCGTCGAAATTATTCAGCAGTACCAGGAATTGACCAGAGATCTTCACACCAGGAACTGAAGATCAACTCGGCAAGTGGAAAACATCTGCAAAACAACACGAAGATATATCAAGAGATTTTTTATTATAAATTTCACACACAGGAAAAAAGGTTGAGTCACGGCCTACTCACAACTCAGTCGAGAATTCAGTGGAAAACATCGGTGACAAGGTAACAATCTGACTCGATAGAAATATCATCAAGAGTATCGTTGTTATTCCAGTGAAATGCACTTCTCAAGGTGAATCACTTTCAACAGGCTAACCAAAACAGGTTTTAAGGGTTGAAAGTCCTACGAATGCCGTTACTCAACTACTAAGGCCGAAGAAGCTTTCCCAAAAACAAGCTCGGGGACGGAAATTTTGACGTCATAGTTCCGAGTGACGTTGTTCCGAAGATGAAGACAACCTGTATCGAAACCACTTGTTCACGGCTGACCATAGTTTTAGGGTTCCGAATGCGTCCGAAATAGTTTCTCGATCTTCGACACTGGGAACAGTGACGTCAAAATTTCCGTCTACGCTCATGTTTGGGAGAGCTTCTCTGGCCTTGTTATTGAAGTTGGCCAAGGTTAAGTGAATAAATTTTAAAAATGGAAAATTTAACTTAATAAACAGAATAAAAAATTTTTTTTTTTGAGATTTGAAATTGTGAGAAACTAAATAAGAAAGTGGAATACTAAATAAAAATAGATATTGAAACCAAACTTTTTTTTATTAATTTAGATTTTCACGAATTATATTTTCGCAGCGGATTAACTTTTTAAAGATTTAATAAAGAGATTTTAAAATTTGTTAAAGGTTATGCATTAAAATTATTTTCTTCCATGATAAAAAATAATATAAAATGATTTAGCATACTAACGTTGACTATTTTTTAATGAAAATATTGAAGATAATTAAATATTTAGATTTGTGGAAAGAAAACAAAATTCAGAGAAAAAGTGTTTACCAATCTTAAAACTACGAAATAAAGTAAAGTAAAGAACCAGAAAAAAATTATTGTACATCAGGAATATATTATTAATTAGCTTTTAAAAAACTATAATACAATAATATTTTCATAGCAGAAGTAGATCAATTACAATGGTCTTTAAAATTTGACAAATCTTAAAGCCAAGGCTTTGACCAAGACTTTTATGCAGTTTATATGATAAGAGTAAGAAAAAAGAAAAAAAATCCACAGACAGTCCATGGACAAATTATTCGACGCACTGTATTTTTTTAAAAGTAATTTTATGTTTCGTAAGAGTTTTTATGCAATAATGGTATATTTAAACTACAATATTATTGATTTTTATTTAAAAGAATTGTTGTATACTACATATTTGTATTTATTTTTAACGTATGGCAACACTGTGTTGACCAAGTGATACATGAACGATGTGATTACCCACAAAGTCCAGCTCATAGAAAAGATTATTATGTGTGGAATCATCCTCCTCAAATGCAGGAGACAGTACAGTCTTGCATTGATAACATTCCACGCAGAATTAAAGCTTTGATAGCGGCTAATGGTGGCTCAACTAAACATTGACTTTTACTAACATTCATTACACTTTTCTTTAAAACTTAATAAACTTATACTTTTCTAAATGAATGCTGTTTTATTGATGTCAAATAAATCGGTAATGGATTGGATAATATAAAAAACAAATCAATTTAAAATAATAAAACGGTACAATATCACCCGGTAATTAATATTTTACATGAAATCTTGCAGTGCGTCTAATAATTTGTCCAGGGACTGTAAATAGCATATTTCACGTTCTGTTACTCATAGCTAGGGAGAGAAGTGTGTTAATATTATCCAGAGATTATAAAAAGGATATAAATAATGCACAGGAGGAGATACAGGATAGGATTTCATATACAAATGGCAATTAAGCATAAAAAATAGAAATTTCTTGTAATTATTTAGAAAGTTATGAGGAGTTTCTAAATTGTTATATAAATACACAGCTGAAACAAATCATATAGTCTTAAATAGTCTTAGATTCAACTTGACATATAAAAAAATGTCAACGAAATTTATTATTAAATGATAATTTTTTTTATTTGATTAGAAAATATGCTTAGCAATCAAGTAGTCAACTCTTTATGAGTTGCATTCAGCAACAGTAAAGAAATAAGAATATTATCTGAATAGAAATAGATTAAGGTGTATAAAATTGATAATAATTCAGCAATTAAAGAAAACATATTGATAATTTATGTCGATCTTTTAAGAAATCTTTAATTAGACTTTAAAAAAATATCTATTCCTACTACAAAAGAGATCTTAACTCAATATTTCCCTTTTTGTGAAGATTTAGCAGTTCAGGTAAAGTATAAGGTTTGTATGTAATTTTTAAGTAAAAGTTTGTACATATTATATAAATGCAAAAATTATTACATAATAATTTCAATTCATTTAAATACCATAAAATAATTATAAACACTAATTCAGTTTAATAGTATTAATTTTTAGCTTCCACACTACGTTAATAACGTAAAAAGTGGAAGGTATTATAATTGTTCAGTCCGTCCGTCTGTACGTCACCCACTTTCATAGCCAAAACTACAAATGCTACGGACAAGTGTGATACGTCAAAAAATTCAACGCATCGAAATTAGAACACATTGAAAATTTCAGAAAAGAATTCGAAGTACTACAATTATTGAAAAAACTGCAAAATTTAATGCTCATTTAAAAAGCATAGGAAGCCATTTTTAATAGAATTAAATCACCATTGCCATCGCAACAATCGCTCGAGAAACTTTAATTCTTTTAGACAATAAATTAAAATAAATTTATTTTTGCGACATCGATCAGTTTGAAATGACGTCAAATATATTTCACTACGAGATTCTTTGTGCGTTGATATGAAATGTTTTTATTCTATTTAAAAGCGAGGAATATTGCATATTTATAAATTAATTATATATAAAAATATTTATATTTTATTATATAAATTAATTTTTGCAAACGATAATTAATAATTATAGAATTTTCGAAGTAAAATAAATGAAACTAGCCAAATTTAGCATGTAAATGTTTAATATAAAATATCAATGCTGTTTTTGTTGCCTGTTGTGTGGAAGCGGGTTAAGTGACAGATTATTTTACAAACCTACTTGTTTTGTTTTATTGTACAGAAAAAAATAAGGGCAATAGAAATGTTTTTTTATAGCAATTGTTATAAATGTTTTGTTATAAATGTTTTTTTTCTCTTTCTTATATTTAAGCGATAAAAATGCTTTTAAATAATATTATGATTTTTAAGTTTTATTTAAATAGAAAAGACAACCATGAAAAATATTCCTAATGGATGATTTGAAGAAAAAAGGCTACCACGTGAAGAATATGTTATTGTTAAATATAATACTGAAAAAGGTAAGTTTCGTATTTAGAAATTGTATTGATTTTAGTCGTGTTTTTAGTGTAAATTTTTTAGGATTTATTAAATTCTAATGATTGAATATTCCCCTAACATAAAATTTTGTTAGATAATACTAAATTAAATATTTAGATTGATAAAAAATTTTTTACAAATTTTGCCAAAATGAGAGAAAACGGAAACTATTAATTTGATTTTTGATGGAAACAAGTTCATCGAACACTTTTATAAATTAATTTAGAATAAATAGTTTTTAAGCTAAACTCGTTTTGTTCTTTATAAATTTACGGATATTAGCAATTCATTAAAATCGATATTTGGAAAGTTGCTTGCTCAAATTTTGCTCAAAAGTTTGCTTTTTCTTAACAAATTTGTGAAATGTGCAAAATTTATACAAGTAACACATTCAATAATTTTTACTACATTTAATAATACACAATTTTATTATTAGAAAAATTAATGTTATATTCAGTCAAATACATTCTACAGTTATTTTGTGTTGTAGATATTTTAATATATGCATTATTTTCAGAATATTGATGTTACAGGCATTTTTTTTTCAGGTAACAGAGAAACAGAATAACTAAAAGTACCCGTAAAAAACTTAAAGAAAACAAGTAGGTTTGTAACAGAATCTGTTACTTAACCCGCTTCCACACAACAGTTGTGTTTAACAGGCGCCAAACACAGGATTAATTCTATATTAAACATTTACATGCTAAATTTGGCTAGTTTCATTTAAGAAGAAATATTATAAGAAGAAACATTGAAGAAGAAATCATTAAAAAGAATCTCGTAGTGAAATATATTTGACGTCATTTCAAACTGATTGATGTCGCAAAAATAAATTTATTTTAATTTATTGTCTAAAAGAATTAAAATTTCTCGAGCGATTGTTGCCAATGGCAATGATGATTTAATTCTAATAAAAATGTCTTCCTATGCATTTTAAATGAGCATTATTTTTTTCAGTTTTTTTAATAATTAAAATACTTCGAATTCGAATTATTTTCTGAAATTTTCAATGTATTCTAATTTTGATGCGCTGAATTTTTTTTGACGTATCACACTTGTCCGTAGCATTTGTAGTTTGGGCTATGAAAGTGGGTGATGGACAGACAGACGGACTGAAATATTGTAATACCTTCCACTTTTTACGTTATAAACGTAGTGTGGAAGCTAAAAATAACTAAAACTAATAGTTTTCCCAAGAGGGAAAAAATTAAAAATAATTTAAATCAAGGAATGACTATTATCAAAACTCTCAATACAGTATCAACTCAAAGCTATTAACACTCATTGTCCAATCGTGTGCAAAACATGTCATAAACGCGCTAGAAAACCCAGAAGCCATTCAATGACAACACATCACTTCAGAAAAATAAATAAAATAAAAAATATATATCGAACTTTCGAGAGTCTTTGGTGAGTCGCTGACAACCCCAAATACACACAAGCAAAAACAATCATCCAGACAATTTAATTAGTCAGCCTCAACATTTCTCCACTCGCGAATGGCAACAGCCTTTCTTGCCTTAAGATTGACAAAGTTTTAATGATATTTCCGCATTTGGACTCCTAGGTTAAGATACAATTATTTAATTACCTTTATTAACGATGGTAATTATGTTTGATTGGTGATAGTCAAGTAATATTTTCCCCCCGAGTCTAAAAATAGTTTTCCGGTTTCCGAGTAAGGTCGCGCATCGCTATACTTAAGGACTAGGAAGTCCAGTCAGTAAGACGCTTGCCTTCCACGCGAAAGGTTCCAGGATCGAGCCCGGAAATTGTCAAAATAACCAAACTCCTCGGCGCAACAGCCCATTAGAGGGCCAAGGCCTGCCGTGCCCATTTCAGCTTTCGTGACATAGGGCTCTGGGGTGCTAGGCATATGTCCCGGTAAGGTGGTCAGCCTCACGCGGAAACCCCACTGTTTAGTTCCCAAGCATGCTTGGTACCCATTTTATCGACCCACTCTTGCCCAATCCGGGATTCGATCCCCGGACCTGCGGCGTGGCAATGCGAAGCACTACCACTAAGCCACTGGGCCTCTGTCAAAATAACTGCCGACCAATAAATGGCATGTGCAGCTAAAACGTATTACGAATAATATCCCGGGTAAAGAAAGTACAAGTTAAATATGCTTCTAAGTCCCGACTCCAGTACGATGTCGTTCTTAAAAATTGTTTTGGGTGCCTACTCAGTTGTAGGCTCGTCACTTAGACTGTGGTTCTAAACAATGACTCCCGTTGCCAATTGTCCTAGTGTAGCTCTTGTGCAACGATAAATCAGCCTAACGTAACTTGGTCTTTTAGAAGTTGACACTCAAACAAGTTTTTTTTTTTAACGTTCCACTCAATATTGTTGATATTTAAGTGCAAAAAATATGCACTAGGTTTTTAAACCTGTGCATATCACAGCTCACGGTTTTAGAAGCGTCTACAAATTAGTTTAGTTTATATTAACGTCGCACTAGAGCTACACAAGGGCTATTGGCGACGGGCGCCGAATTTTAGAATCAGTCAAGTGACGAGCCGACACCCGAGTTGGCACCGAACGCAACCGTTAAGGGCGACATCGTACGCAGCGTTGGGACTTTGGAGCGTATTTTAACGTGTACTCCCTCTACGCGGGGTATTATTCGTCGAACATTTTTGGCTGCACGGGCCGTTTATAGGTTGGCAGTTATTTTGGCGATGCCCGCACCCGAACCTGGGACCTTTCGCATGCTAGGCGAGCGCCTAACCGACTGGGCTACCCAGCCCCCAGCGTCTACAAATAAAAAAGCTCGTTTATAAATTTTTTTTTTAACTTTTCCAATTCGCGGGGGAAAGCGATAAAGTCGCCAAAAATGTTCAACTGCCACCAAACGAAATATTTCCGATGATAACCTTCAACTGTGTTAACTCTGGTCCTATAACTGTGTACATACTGCGTTTTGCCGCTAGAAAATTTCGTTAAGTCGCCAAAGATTCTGTGGCGGTTCACCACACACGGCAACCTCAATATGCCATCAATAACTAGGTGGCGCTGATTTACCATCTCGTTCCTACCACTATTCTTGATTATGACGTTCATAGTAGTATATAAGCCGAGGTAACTTATCTCCACCTTGAGGATCCTTTTGGTGGACTGTTGGCTACTGAGGCCGCTACAATTCTATTTAGTAAGCATTGCGCATCTGAAATTCAAAAGGACCATATTTTATACGAAAATTTTCATTTACAATTTTATCAAAAAAGGCAATCAAGTTATTACATTAAAAAAAATAAGTTTTCGAGATTTCCGCATCTTGTTAATGACAGATGTTAAGATCAGATGGATTAAGGCCTGTGCCAATTGTACCTGTCAATATCGGGTCATATCTGACATTAGTTATTTTTTGTGATGAGGCAGTTTTTTCCTCAATTATAACAGCTGTTTTTGGATTCCTGAATATATTTAAGCGGTAAATAACTCAGACTTTAGATATAATTAACTGCGCTTTGAAAATTTTTCAAAGGTAACCTCCATCGATGGGAATGTCACGTGATTATCCAGAAAAATTAACTATATTTATGAGAATGATGCTATTATATTAGATAGTATTAGATTAGTATAGATTAGTATTAGATTGGTATATCACGTGACATCCAATGCTAACGACGGGACGCGCAAGGAGACCAGAATAAGAGGGCAATTTGGCCAGTGTTGCCACCAGTTTTAGGAAAAAAAACGCTACGAAAAAATACCATTTAACTCTAAATTTATTTTTGCGACATCGATCAGTTTGAAATGACGTCAAATATATTTCACTACGAGATTCTTTGTGTGTTGATATAAAATGTATTCTATTTAAAAGCGAGAAATATTACATATTTATTATTTGAAATATAAATTAATTTTTGCAAACGATAAGTAATAATTATTGAATTTTCGAAATGAAATAAATGAAACTAGCCAAATTTAGCATGTAAATGTTTAATATACAATTAATGCTATGTTTATTAGGTTATTATTGGAAATATTCGATTTGGTGGTTTTGTATTTTTGGCTAATTTATCGTTTGAGCCAGCGGAGTGGAAGAAGTATCAAAAATCCCGAAGTTGACGTTTTTTATTTAATAATTCGACAATGTATCAAACATACCAAAGTTCTACAAGAAAACTCTAGCATTAATAGTATTCAAATATAATTTTCGTTTAGTTTTTTGAATACTTACTTAAACGGAGGCGATAAGTGGCCAAACGTAGCAATCTTTCTCGCCAACTTGGCTATTAATGTTGTGGCTTCATCATTCGGCTATTTTTACTTTTAGACGAGTACTGCACTATATTTAAGTCTTTGCTACTGCCACAATAGGTGTAATTGCATTGAAGTTGAAGTGTTTAATTGTACACTAATTTGTATACATTTAAGTGTTGGTAAATAGGATTGATTTGGTTGTTGGAGTTGCGAGAGATTTAACCTTTGGTGATCGAATAATTACTTTTTGTGCGCAAAGTTACTCACATTTCTAATTCTTAATTCTTTTTACGTAAAAAAATACTGGTTTTATAATTTATTTTTTATAATATCGTGCAAAAAAAACTAACTTTTTCAAATCAATAATCTTGGCAAAAGTAATTCTTTTAACGAAATCGTGTTTCAAAGTTACTTTTACGCACTAGTGCGACAAAGTAAATAAGAGCACCTGATTGGTGTAAAATTCTTTATTTGAGCGTGTTACTTTATTCGGCGGCTTTGTGATTGGTGTAAAATTCTTTATCTGAACATGGTTCTTTATTTGGCGTCTTATTTTCAATGCCAATCTAAGAAATACTTTTTGCACGGGATTTTAAAATAATCATTAATATAAATTATCACCTTCAAATCATTTGAACGTGATAATAAAATAATTAATAAGCTAATCAATAAATGCCAATTTAATAAATACTTTTTTTTGCACATTATAAAAAAAATAGTGTATGACAACACGTTGAAATTAGCCTTTTTTAAACTCGAGAATTTATTTCACTCGTTCGTACCTCGCTCGTGAAATAATTTATTCAACTCGTTTAAAAAAGCCTTACTTTTCACACTAGTTGCATAAATAACTATGTTGGCCTCGTAACTCGGGTGTAGCCCTACCGTGACGTTAATACAACAACCAAAATAATGAAAGTAAAGTAAATAAATATATCATAATAATTCTTTTCCGTTTCGCTAGCTCAAACGATAAACAAAATAATCTACAGAAAATATAATATAAATACAAATCATGATAAGTACACTGCTCAAAACAATTAGGGGAACGCATGGTTTAAACCCTTTCACCCCCAATGATTCCATTTGGTATCATCAGCTTCCAATTTTTCTCTCTCAATAAGTTGAGCTTGCACTTATTTATCGTTAGATGGAAGAATCATGTCTTTTGAAGAATTAAATAATGTTTGTTTTAATTAAATGAAAATAGGAAAAACATAGTAAAATAAAAATTCACCCAAAAAAATTTTATGAAATAAATTGACCCTAAATTCTTCACGCTTGCATTCTTAGATGTTTAAAAATTGATTGTACCTTTTTTTTTACAAATAAAGGTTTAAAAAAATTATTGTAATAATTCATTCAAAAGTTATGATTCCAATATTTCCCTCCTTAATTTTTAGTTAAAAAAATAAGATTTTTTCCCCTTGTTTTTTTTACCATTTCATTCTGGATGCACAATGAATATATTTCACAAAGTTTAGATTTCTATAATAAACAAGAAGTTCTGTAAGAACTAAAATAGCCTACTTTCCTATTGCTATAATAATCAAATAAATTGTTATAGTTCTTAATGATTTCCTTTCACTGTGTTAGAAGAATTATATGTAATCACTGAATTATATGTCAGCAATCAAAGAAACACAAGTTATATTATAATCATAAGGTATTTATAGAGTTTTTTAAAATTTATATTGTAGTTATAAAATATTAATATGGCGGACAGGCGGACAGACAGACGGAAAGACAGACGGAAAGACAGACCGACATACGAACAGACAGACAGATGGACATCAACCGCATTTCAATACCTACAGTGATTTAAATGACTCAAAATTGAATATCAATGCTAATTCAATGGGAAATTCGCCGACAGATAGTAGATTTATGTCCGTCCGGACGTACAGACAGACGGACAAAAAGTATGAAAGTTGGGTATCTGAGGTTATAGCTTTCTAACAAAAAAAGAATTTTTAAGATCCGATGATTAGAACCGATTTTGGAACGGGGGTACGGACGGACAGGCGGACAGACGGACATCGACCGCATGTCAATACCTACTTTTTAATTTTTTTAATTCTTTCGAATTAAAAAAAGAAAAGTAGGCTAAAAATAAGAAGTTGGAACTGAAAGGGTAAACAAAAGTACGCAAAGTGCTCCCTTAATTCGTATGAGAAGTGTATTTACCTGAACCATTAGGTTGTATCTTAAACTGCCCCTAAAGCGTGTAAGACGTATGAACACCAATGAAGAAATCTGCAATTAAAATTTTTATATTAAGTTCATATTTTGTTTAGTACAATCCAAATAAATTTGTTTGAACCAAACTATTAAATGAACTATTTTCTTAAAAATATAGATTTATAATTGCTGAAGTCCTATAAATTAAAGCCATAAACTAGGCTCTTGTATTTCTGACTTTTAAATCGAGAAGATAGAACTGCAACTTAAATTGTACAAATAAAGGAAATTGCAAAAAAATAAAGGTTAGTTCCATAACATACCACAACTAGGTAACTGCTGTAAACAATTCAAAGGTGCTACTAGAATTGAAATTTATGAATGTAGTTTAGTTTCCCCTTAAAATGGGTGAAGTGGCCGAATGGGTGAGTTTTAGCTTCCACACTACGTTTATAACGTAAAAAGTGGAAGGTATTATAATCGTTCAGTCCGTCTTTCTGTCCGTCACCCACTTTCATATCCCGAACTACAAATGCTACCGACAAGTGTGATACGTAAAAAAACTCAGCGCATCGAACTTAGAAAACATTGAAAATTTCAGAAAAGAATTCGAATTCGAAGTACTTCAATTATGTAAAAAAAAACTGCAACATTTAATGCTCATTTAAAAAGCATAGGAAGCCATTTTTATTAGAATTAAATCACCATTGCCATTCGTAACAATCGCTAAAGAAACTTTAATTCTTTTAGACAATAAATTAAAATAAATTTATTTTTGCGACATCGATCAATTAGAAATGACGTGAAATATATTTCACTACGAGATTCTTTGTATGTTGATATGAAATATTTTTATTCTATATTAAACCTTTTTATTCTATTTAAACTAACCAAATTTAGCATGTAAATGTTTAATATAGAATTAATGCTGTGTTTGGCGCCTTTTTACCTGTTAAACACAACTGTTGTGTGGAAGCGGGTTAAGTGACAGATTCTGTTACAAACCTACTGTTAGGTCTTGAGTAGCAACAGAAATGCTGAATAAAAATAAAACTTTTCTCGACCGTCGATATGTGCATCAATGTCACGTGGGAACAAAGCATCAATCGGAGCACCGATAGAAGGAAATGCGGGAACGAAACTGGAAGGAATGACGTCACCTAAAACAAGCCAATTTTAGTTGCCTTTATGTGGCAGTACTCCCCCACCGATGCACAAAGTGCTGTGTTTTTAATTGTTATTTATCTTTAAGAAGAAAAAAATAGTTGCTGAGACTTCTGCTGTGTTGACTTATGAAGTGAGAAAATACATAAGCAAAAGAAATAAATGAAAATTGAAAATCAAAATAAATTATTTGTTAGTTCTGCACATCATTTTCACTCAAACACATCTCAAGCAATGTGTCTCTTAACAAACAGCATTTTTTTAGCCTTTCCGGTGGTTTTTTTTCGAAAGAATTTTTTTAAAAAAAATTGGAGAAGTAGGAATTTATATGCTGAAGATGTCCATCTGTCTGTACATACCTTCTACCAAAATCGGCTCTATTCGTCAGCCTCTAACTTTAAACTTCAACTTGTGGTAAGTTTGGCGATTTTTTTTCAAAGGCGCATTAATCTTTGGCGGAACCGGTTCTATGTGGCAGTTGCTGTTACAAATACACTTGTTTTCAATTAAAAAAATCAGCGAGTATTTAAAAAAGCCAATTATAGTTGCCTAGATATATTAGTACTCCCCCACAGATATAAAGTGCTATGTTTTTAATTGTTATTTATCTTGTATTTAATTTAAATAACAGGAAATAGACTATTTTAGTGTTTTTAGAGCTTCTTGTTTACCTACTGATTAAGAGCAACTCAGTTGTAAGGTTGGTTGGTTGGTAGATATATATATATTCAGGTTTGTGTGCTTGGTCAAATAGACCCGCTTATAAACCTTCGTCAAGTAAGACAGACACAACACACACACATAAGTGGATCGATCTAATTTTTAGAGACAGAGGCCAACTAGAGGATCCCCAGAATTGGCTTGTCACCCCTAAGTTGTAAGGTTATACGTATTGTTTGAATTTATAGGGACAATTTTTAACTTGCATTTGACGTTTTCAAAAAAAAAAGTTAACTAAATTATAATTAATTAGAAGTTGTTTTGCAGCAGCTGGTTTCCTTATAGAAAAATCGAGATCACAATTTACAATGTGGCTGCCTTTATTAAGCCTAGCTAACAGCTTAAATACAGTTCTGAAGTAGCATCGAAATAAAAAAAAATTATCTGACACATAAAAAAATTTCTAAAAACAGAATTCGGTAAAAGCAATCCAATGACGATCACAATTAAATAAAAATGACGTGAAATTTAATGAATGCCTACCAACTCCGAACATAACCCGCCAAACTGATACCAAATAAAAATAGAACACCCCATTACATCATTCTAAAAGCATCCATTTACCCTGAAAACAACAAAACCATTCTCCACCACAGGGCAATCAGCACCGTAAACATCTCAACCTACCACCCCCGCTAACCAACGAAGCAAACGATTTCCGTAAAACAACTCAACTTGTAAGGTCGCGAGATAACTACCTATTACCCCCCCCCCCCCCTCTTGTTTCCGACCGTTTAAGAGACACCCCCGCGCAGGTAAGAAAAAAAAGTCAGACGATAATATAAAAAAAAGTCGTCTGCACCACCCTTGACATAGGTATGAGTGGAAGGCAATCCTCCCCTAGAGCTGCCGATTTTTTTTGTGTGGTTTTTGGCGGGATATAAAAGAAATATCGCCATTATGATTTGTTTAGTTTGAATATCGTCGCAATAGAGCTACACGAGGGCTATTGGCGACGGGCGTCATATTTTAGAACCACAGTCAAGTGACGAGCCGACACCTGAGTGCCATCATGATTAATATTTGTTGTATGATGAAAGATTACTAATTAAATAGTTATATAAGACATATTTTTAAAATAAGCAATGCAGCACCTTCATAACACCTACAAGCACCTGCATTTATAATCAATAGATTCAAAATAACATAAAAACTAAAATGAAAATTTACTTTAAAAAGATATCTGTGAAACAAAATATTTATTTCTAGTATTTTATTTTAAGTATATTAGGAAGTAGAAAATTTCGCCAATTTTGGCAAAATTAGCACTTTTATTTTTTTACTTTTTCAACTTTGTCTAAGTTTTGAAAATGTCGCAATAGAATTAAATAATCAATCAATTTAAATCAATAGAATTAAAACATTTCATATCAACGTACAAAGAATCTCGTAAGGAAATAAAATATATTTGACGTCATTTCAAACTGATCGATGACGCAAAAATAAATTTATTTTAATTTATTGTCTAAAAGAATTAAAGTTTATCGAGCGATTGTTACGATGGCAATGGTGATTTAATTCTAATAAAAATGGCTTCCTATGCTTTTTAAATGAGCATTCAATTTTGCAGTTTTTTTTTTTTAAATAATTGGAGTACTTCGAATTATTTCCTGAAATGTATTCTAATTTCGAGATGCGCTGAATTTTTTGACGTATTACACTTGTCCGTAACATTTGCAGTTTGGGCTATGAAAGTGGGTGACGGACGGACGGACAGACAGACAGAAGGACTGAACCATTATAATACCTTCCACTTTTTACGTTATAAACGTAGTGTGGAAGCTAAAAACAACTTATCAGCACCTTCAAAAACATGTAGAAAACCCAAAACCTCCACACCGGATTTTCTACTCTACATCGCAACGCAATACCTTATTATCACCTTATATTTCATACTAAGAAATGGGAATGTTTCAGCTGATGTAACTCTCTTGTTTTCATTTTACCGCGTACTAAATATTACATTTGTTGTTTCGATTTTATTCTCAAAATGAACGTACTTTTCGTCTGCTTCTGAGTTCTTTACAACATACTTGTTTTTTATCTATGATCAGAATGCGGAAATAGATGAGAAGGAACTTTTTTTTTTTCTATGCACGATTTCTTTAACAAATGTTATGAACAACCAACACCACAGCAAAAGAAGTTGACATTTATAAAAAAAAAATTATAACTAAAATATTCTTAAAAAAATCACTTTCGAATACCAAAACAAAAGTAATTCCAGAAAAATGAAAACAAGACCGCGGAGCTGTTGCCACCGACGACGGGAAACAACCCCATTGAGAGTAAAAGTATCTCCACATCGAACGCTGCATCGCCAATCCTAGCAACCCCCACCTAAAGTCTACGCTTGGCCGGACCCCAGCACGAGGCAGCTATGACATAGCTACAGGAAACCATTAAGGAGGGGGGGCCGGACGTCCTGTCCGTTCTGTCCGTCCGTCTTTCCGCCCCCCCCCTCCCAGGATGCATGCTAGGGTAGGTATCACCTGCTTCGATATGATCCTTGCTTTTTTTTATTATTATTGTAGTTTGATATTTTTGGCTACTACAGTTCTATGTATATTTTTTTTAAGTTAATTTTTTGGGGGTTGTCGTTGTGCAACCTGTTACAAGTGGTTTTTTTTTTGTTAGATTTTGTTTCATTTTAATGAGGGGGTGCACTTGTGTTATTATCGTTTTGAAAGGTGCAGTTTTGTATTTTTATGTTTTTAGGAGGCCCTTTGTCGGGGTACTTTTGAACAATAGGGTGTTTGATTCAGTTTGTTTATTATAGGAAAATGTTCTTTTGTTCTGCTGTTAACATCAATATCAATATATAGAAGTTTCTTTTAGCTTAAATACGAGTTAACTCGGGCTCCTTACGCACTCGACTTTACTCGGGTGGATTTCTTTTGCCGGATATCCAGTTTCAGATAATCGTTTAGACTTTAGACAATCGGGTTCATTCGCCCTTAATAAAACGCATTTGTGTTCTTGAAAATTTTCGCGTAATATCTTATTCTTAACTAAAGTGATTTACTTTGATACATTTAACTGAGCTAACTCAAATTTAACAACGTTTAATCCCACAGACCGAGATTATTCGGGCTCTTTCGAAACTGTACTTCTTACCCGAGTTTACTCGTATAGCTAAATTGCGAACTCTGTTTTTAATATTTTAACTTATTCTGATTGATATAATCCGAATAATTGTCATTATAGAATAAATACAAATATTCTTTAATAGAAGTTTTCTTAGGGAGAGCCATTACAATTTTATTCATAATCACGAACTAGAATGGCATATAAGTATATTGTTTCCGAGTTTATTCGCAAAGGTTTTCTGCAGTCGGACATTGTTTAAAGATTTCTTAACTTATCTGAACAAAATGATAGAACAATTGTTGTCCTTAAATGAAATTAAAAAATATATTTATCCCTTTCCGACCGAGCTATCACGATCGTGCGGGTATACAAGAGAATGTTCAAGCTTTTTAAAAATATCGATATAGCAGCAGCTGAGTTGTACCATTCGTTATTTGTATAAAAAATGATTGTTTTAAGAAGTTGCTGGCATTGATGCTGTTTAAGGCATTTTTTCGATAAAACTCTAAAAATTTAGTCTCATATACTTAAATCATCGCCATCTGATAGCCGGTCTTAAAGGGATATTTAAAACTGTTACAATTTTAATCTCAATCACAAACAATTTTTTTATAACAACGTGCAAAAAAGTTCACTTTTTTGTATCGTACTCATTCATAAATCGTTGCGAAAAGGACACTTTACGTGCTTACGTCACAGACAGTGTCGAAAGTTGTACTTTCGGCACTAGTGCGGTAAAGTAAATAAGAGTATCTGATTGGTAGAAAAACTAAATGATGTCATGAAGCTCACTTATTTCTATTGGTTCATTACTATTGCATTTTCTAATATCTCCATGGAAACTACAAATACTACAAAATTATTAAAGGAAATTAAAATGATTCAAAATAGAAAATTATTTTACAACTTTTCTTTTACTACTTTGCATTTTCGAATATCGCCATGGAAACTAAATGATGTCATGAAAATCACTCATTGGTAGAAACTTTTTTGCACGTTATTCAAAAAATATTGTAAGCAAGCACGTGCCAAATAATACTTTATTAAGCTCTTGTCATTATTTCACTCGACCTACGGTCTCGTGAAATAAAAGCCACTCGCTTAATAAAGTATTATTTTCGGCACTAGTTGCTTAAATAACTATTTTTTTTATAGATTTGTATTTCAACAATATATTCTATTTCAACAGCAGTTTAACAGACGAACTGGCATGGAACAAATTGCAGCAAATTTTCGAAAAATCTGATAAGACAAAGGAGTCCCATTTACAGAAATAAACAATTTACACACACATTTCACACTCTTAAAACACTCTAACTACATTTATCCAAACACTGAGACAAATTTTCCCAGGGAAATATAAAAAAAACAAAGCTCTAAATCTGGTCATAGCAAAAAAACGCCCGGTAAAAACAATATATTCTATCAACCGGTGCCCGGATAACACGATGGTGTCTTATCAATGAGGAATCGTGTGAAACACCGTTGAGATAACAGACTCATTTAACTCAATCGTACGCGATCTACCTTCGTTTTAATTTCGTTTGGGAATGAATATGAGGAACCACTTAGAGGTTGCCAAGTCGCCAAGTGGTTGGAAATAGTTCGCCAAGTCGGGACTTTTTGGGATGTATTATGATAAATTTGAATGTTTTACTGCAAAATGACACCGAACATTTATGTTTGTTTTGAATTAACAGTTGAACTTCACATATTTTAGCCTTAAACCAATATTCTGTAGTTAAAACGGCTATCTTTCTTGAAAGGAAAATTATATATATGTTTTTAATAAATATCTTTTTACTCGCAATAATTTTACATGTATTCTCGACAAATCTTTCTCCTAAACAAATGTTCTGAAATTTAAACATTTATTTTTTTACTAACAAAATTATATATTTTCTACTAAAGTATTAATAGCTGGAAAAATAGTTTTAAAAAAATTAAGTTCAAAATTGCTACAAGTTAAAATGAAACTATATAGCTAGGTAGATGCGCTCCGTACACTCTTAAAACAAACGAGCGGTTTTAACTCAGTCTGAGTTAATTTCCACTCCTTTCCGTGCTGAAAATGCACTTCCCCTATAAGAGTGGATTTCACTCTTTTGTTTTAAGAGTGTAAGAGAAATTTGAAAGGAATCAAATGGCAATTGATCCTAAGTTACTCTTTGGTTAAAAAAAACTGATTTGAACACAATCTCCTCACAGTAATCTCTTCTAAAAGTACAGAATTTTATCCTATTAAGCTCTTTATTAAAGTCTCTCGTATTATTTAACTTGGTTTACTCCCCAACGCGATAACTCGGATAAATTTGCAATTACACTAGTTAATTCGGTTTCTTTTAAAACTCCTTACCTTACCTCCTTTCCTTAGTAACCGAGTTTAACCGAATTGCTTTTTTTAATAAAATAAATCAATTTATCTAAAATATATCAGACAATCGTAAAAAAAAGTACCGCTTAAAAATGTTTTTCAGGCATTAAATGTTATTTCATATAAATGACATTTTAAACCTCAGTCAATGAAAGAAATAATTTCCCAATTATTGATAAACTAAACTCCTCGGTGCAACAGCCCATTAGTGGACCAAGGCCTACTGTGCCCAATTCAGCTTTCGTGACCTAGGGCTCTGGGGTGCTAGGCATATGTCCCGGTAAGGTGGTCAGCCTCACGCGGAACCCCCAGTCTTTGTTACCGAATTATTGATACCTCGTTGAAAACCTCGCTATTGAAACTAAACTTGGCCAACTATGCAACTCATCGCCAAATACAACAACCCCAACAACCAAAAAGCACAATAATCGAAATAAGTGTTAATAGAGACCCTTTAAAGAAAAAAAAACCGACCCCTTCAAAACCTCTCATATCTCCATCTGTGCCGCGTATCTCGCCAAGATCTTCGCCAAACCATGACCCCTCACCGTAGAAGCAGCAGGAACCTATGCTTATAAGCCCCAAATAATAAATCTAGATACGTTAGATAAGGTACTTTTCTACCTTTGCCATATGGTTCGTATAGCCGGGTGTTGTTATTATTAATATGGTACGTCATTTCTTCGAATCTTACTACGAATATATTTTTTTCAAAAAAATCGTTTGGGGATTTCTTATTGGCGGAAGGGTGGGGTTGTCACGATTATGGGTGGTTGTAGTTTTGATGCGCGTAATTTAGGCGGGTTTTTTGTTTTGTTTTCGTTTTGTTTGGACGTGAGGTTGTGATCTTATTGTTGTTGGAGATGATATGAATATGTGTTTTTATTATGGAGGTTTAGTTTGTTTTGTTTCGGTTGGTTGATTGCATGCAAGTCGAACTGGAACGAAATAATATTTTATAAAGTAAATACTAAGTGCACATATGAATAATACTTATTCAATAAAAGTACTCATGTTTCTAATATCGGATCAACATTAACATATTGTACCAGAATGCTTGTCATTTGGAATATCGATTAAAAAAACCCTGCTTATTTCAGCATTCTAGCTACTTGAAGCAAACATTTTTAATTTATGTATTTTAAAACAAGTAGGTTTGTAACAGAATCTGTCACTTAACCCTCTTCCACACAACAGTTGTGTTTAACAAAAAAGCGGAAAACACAGCATTAATTCTATATTAAACATTTACATGCGAAATTTGGCTAGTTTCATTTATTTTATTTCGAAAATTCAATAATTATTACTTATCGTTTGTAAAAATTAATTTATATTTCAAAAAATAAATATATAATATTCCTCGCTTTTAAATAGAATGAAAATATTTCACATCAACATACGAAGAATCCCGTAGTGAAATATATTTGACGTCATTTCAAACTGATCGATGTTGCAAAAATAAATTTATTTTAATTTATTATTTAAAAGAATTAAAGTTTCTCGAGCGATTGTTGCGAATGGCAATGGTGATTTAATTCTAATAAAAATGGCTTCCTATATGCTTTTTAAATGAGCATTAAATTTTGCAGTTTTTTAAATAATTGAAGTACGTCGAATTCGAATTATTTTCTGAAATTTTCAATGCATTCTAATTTTGATGCGCTGAATTTTTTGACGCATCGCACTTGTCCGTAGCATTTGTAGTTTGGGATATGAAAGTGGGTGACAGACTGACGGACAGACAGACGGACTGAACGATTATAATACCTTCCACTTTTTACGATATAAACGTAGTGTGGAAGCTAAAAATTGTGTGTAGGATGACTGGAACATAGTAGGACTTCAAGTCACTTGACGAAAGTTCAAACCTAACATCAAACTAGATACATTGCATTGTTTCACCTGACAAAAAGTACAAAATAATAAAATACGTCGCTATTCAATGCAAAAAGTCACTACCACATCTCAACCGGGGCCGGATTTCTAAATAGGCTAAGTAGGCTGTAGCCTAGAGTGGCGAATTTTTTGGGACGGCAAATTTTACGACCAATTAAAGCGGACTTCGGCATAAAAATTTAATATAAAGATACGAATATTTTTAAGAAAGAAAACAAATAATTTACATTAATGCGTAAACGTATATTTAGTACTAATATTTCGTAGCAAACATGGTCGCTGCGAGGGCAATCGCACCCCCTCCTCCGGGTTTTCGAAGTTGAAACAAAAATAGTAGAACAGTTTAAAAAATTCGCCTATTTTGCTTTCAATTTAGTGTGTAAAGGTACATAGATGATTCTAATATGTGCACATATTTTAAACAGCACACCCTATTACCCTATTTTGCAGCTAACCAGCTACCTTTCCCCGAAAGGGGAGAATATTGTGACAGGGGCGACAAATCAATCGTAGCCTATAGGCGGCAAATCTTTAAATTCGGCCCTGATCTCAACATTTTCGGCAAAGAATTCATAATTGGCCATTGTGAACTAAAGTTCTTATTATTCTAAAGTTATTCCATCTGCCAATATATAACATCACGAAAGCAGTACGTTACAAGAAAATAGCATTCAAATTTGCGGATTTTTGAGTTCTAACCATAGATATCATAGTTAAAGTATTAGATAGGCAGATCACGTGACTCTCAATGCTAACGACGGGACGCGCATGCAGGCCGAATAAGTGGGCAAAATGGCCAGTGTTGCTGCCACTTCAAAGGAGAAAAATACTACGAAAAAATACCATTTAATTCTAAAATTACAAAAAAATATCGTAAAAATACTGGCTGCATTTTGGAATCTTTTAAGTGACTTTAAATCCTTTTCTAGTATTTCTTTTTTGTAATTTTAGAATTAAATGGTATTTTTTCGCAGTATTTTTCTCCTTAAAGTGGCAGCAACACTGGTCATTTTGCCCTCCATGCGCGTCCCGTCGTTAGCATTGGGGGTCACGTGATCTGCCAATCTAATACTTTGACTATGATATCTATGGTTCTAACATATATTTTTTTATGTGTTAATAATGAGGTTTATAAAGATCAGAATGCAGTACTCATATAGTCATAGGATATTTTCAAAAGTCACCATAAATGTAAATTAACTAATAAAGCTTCCTGATTGCAAGTTACCGCAGCTGCTAAGCCTAACATCAAACTAGATACTTCGCATTGTTCCAGCTGACAAAAAACTACAAAAAATCCGTCCGTTGCATGTCCACCACCACTTGATGCGAACATTTACCAAATTTCCGCCTACCATTTTTTACCAGACTTGTTCGTTTTTCTTGAGCAAACATTCCTCATTGTCACAGGCTCGTTAATGTTACGGAACCTCTTCCTTATTGGTTGTTGACTTTGTCGTGCAACTTAACGGTGGCCTTTGTTTGGCCAGTGTTTGCCGTACAAGCAGTTGTTTGGCTGGCTACCCAGGCTATTGTGTTTCCATTGTTCGTGTATTCTATAGGAAATTCATCATTTTTTAGGGGATTGTTTGTTTATAGCGGTGTTTATGTCAAATGTTACAAGGAAAATGTTCAGTCAGGGTGAATGTAGTTTAATGTGTGTTTTTATTGTTGGGCGAATTTGATTTGTAACAGAAGCTGGAATTAATGGATTTAAAGTAAGAATATGACTTACAATCTTCTAATCTTGAGTTTTTCTCGCTGTAGTATTTAATTGCTGTCCTCATTAATGTCAAACACTTTAGCTTCCTTAAATTCCTGAAAATATAAATGAAATTTTTTATAATATATTAATTTCCATAAATTATATATTAGCTTATGGCCCAGCTTTGAACCAGCTTATACGATAAGAAAAAAATAAATTTAGATGGATGGTGTTTTCAAACTCTCAAAATTTCACTTAAGACTCAGCCAAATAAATACAAATGAATTAACTCGGGGAAGGAAACTGTAGCCAATTACACACGAGTTAACTCGGGCATAATAAAAATGCCATAAGTATACACGAGTTAACTCGGGCATAAGAAATATTCAATAAGTATACACGAGTTAACTCGGGTATAAGAAAAATACCAAAGTATACACGAGTTAACTCGGGCATAAGAAAAATGCTGGCTGAAAAGCTAATGTTATGTATTTTAACTCAACCAACTCATATTCAGTATACCGAATCATTTCAAGCAATCTTATAGCAATTTATTGAGATGCTTATTATCTAAACGAATATCTGGAAGAAATTATTAGTTTTTACTACATTTATTTGTATGCCTTTACAAAATTACATGATTAATGGTTTTAAAGACGTTGACGTTGCATTCACTATACTCATTATGCATGGAAAAAAAATTAAAAGAGTTACTTTTTGTATAAAAAACACGTTTTAAGGTAAAAAAGAATACAGACAAACGGAAGTCCAATTGGTTCGTCAAAATCATTAAAGTCTCTCTCTTTCTTGCGACTTTTTAATAATCCATATTTTTATAAGCCAAAAGTATCATTTACAAAATACGCTTAGACACATCCGTGGTGGAATGTTAAAAAAAAAGATTCGAAAAAAATATCTTTAAAGATGTTTCATTTTAATGAGCGATCATTTAAAACAGAATAAAATGGCAAAAAAAATCCGCCTTGATAAAAAAAAAAATTCGTTTGGACGAAAGAGAAAAAAAAAACCTCGAAGTTTTGTAAGAAAAGTATTTATTTTTGTCGTATTAAGTGGAGTTAATAATTTTGTCTCAGTGAAAATAAAAGTTTTAAATGAAAAAAATATATATTACAGAGTTCATTAGTATAGCAATTTTCAATTGTAAATGTTTTTTGGTTCCTTTAGTTGTTGAAGAATCAGTTTTATTTTTAACAATATAACCGGCAAATGATCGCGATCTTTTTAAGGGGGAAAAATCGTAAAGAACAAACGAGTGAAATAAAAAGATGAAATAGAATGTTTTAATGGCGCGGGAAAGTTTTTTTTCCCAAGATAAATTCGTATAATGAAGAATTACTTGCATAGATATTTCTTCAAAAACCAACATTTTTTAGATTTATTGTTTTAGGGAAAGATCTAGAAAGAATAATGCTCATTTTCGCCATCGTAAAACCGGACGACGAAAAAATGGCGCCCTAATTCTTTTCATAAGAGTGGAAGTTGTAGTGCTTGGCAGTAGGGGAATCGCGATCGTTTGGGCGAATGAAAGATGATTATGACAATTTTTGTTTCTAAAAAGACTGAGAATGAACAGAAGGAAATAATTAGCGGAAGAAAATATTGGGGGACAGCTACGGTTTTTGTAGGGAAAGGGTACTTAAAATTATATACATCAAAACCCCAAAAGAATGAAATATGGATAAATTTAAGATGTTCAACCAAAAAAAAAGTCTATATCATCAAATTTGGCACCATTTTTAGGCCATGAGCTGTTTCCATGAAGCATAATTTTTGTAATAAGATACTTCGTTTGCTTTCGATTACTTTTTGGATATTTAGGTAGGTAGGTTTGAATTATCGTCGTACTAGAGCTACACGAGGGCTATTGGAGACGGGCGTCGTAATTTTGAACCACAGTCAAGTGACGAGCCGACACCTGAGTAGGCACCCAACGCAACCGTTAAGGGCGACATCGTACGCAGCGTTGGGACTTTGGGGCATATTTAAAGTGCACTCCCTCTACACGGGGTATTATTCGTCGGACATTTTTGAGCTGCACGGGCCGTTTATAGGTCGGCAGTTATTTTTGGCGATGCCCGGACACGAACCTGGGACCTTTCGCATGCAAGGCGTACGCCTAACGGACTGGGCTCCACAGCCCCCTTTTGGATATTTAGATAACTATTTTTGATGGGTAAGCACCAGAAAGCGCTTTTAAATACTGAAATTTCATGAGTGGGTATAAAATATTATATTAAGTATACGCGAGTTAACTGTCGTGTTTAAAACAGCGTTACGTACCCACGAGTTAACTCTAGTGTCAAATTTTTTTAAGTACGCACGAGTAAACTCGGGAGTTAGAAAAAAACGTTAAGTATACACAAATTAACTCGGGTGTTAAGAAATATATACAAGAGTTAACTCTGGTACAATATTAACGTAGGCATCGAACTCTTACTAAACCCGAATTAACTCGGGTCTTTTTAAAACCAGCTAAATTAACTCAAATGAGTGAATAAAACGGGTAAACCAATACGTTAAAAACAAAACGGGGTGCTATTTTAAATTGTTTTAAGGCGATACATGTAAAAATCGTTTTTTTATTTCATAAATAGTTAAAATAACAAATCAAAAATATTCCTGCAAATTTTTAAAATGAAATTCGCATTGTTTATTGATTAAAAACTCATTTAAATGCTTCATTTAAACTCGGCGCTTGACGGCTTTGTCAAAACTTTAAGCCCGTTTATCTCAAAACTACTTTTTTTAAATTGGAGGGCAAGATAACTCAAAAAGTTATAAGTCGATCCTTATAAAATGGGCATACGTCTTCTCTATAGTATTATCTTCTAGTTGAACCTCAAAAATGCCAATTTTTTTTTAAAATTAGTTTTTTTTATCCAAAAACCTTTGAAAAAAGGGTTAAAAAACTTTTTTATTCTGAGGCTTGCCGATTTTCAATCTTTCAACCTTTTTTTGGTTTTAACTAGAAGATGTTAGTTTTATGAACATTTTCATATACAATTTTTTGATTTCAGATCAATTTTAGAGTAGCTAGAATTCCCGCCGATTGATACTCTTATCCGCGAGGGTCTCAGGAGATGAGTCACTACGGCGGCCATTTTGAAAAAAAAAAACTAAAACAAAAAATATATAATTTCTGTATTTTAATGTATAAATATACTGAATTTTAAAACGATTCATGTATTTCTTCCCTCTTACTAACGTCTCTGAAAAACGATCAAAATTCAGGTGGTTACATGCATCCCCCTCCCTTACTAGCTGGAGATATACTATTAATGGCCGTTATGTTCTAATGCGAAATTATACTCTGTAATGCAAATAGTTAACCGTATAAGTTCCAAAGTGTTAAGAAAATTCAGCAACAAAAAATTAAACACGTAAAGTCATAATTAAAAACTTTGAAGGAAACGCAATTCGTCCAATGCCCTAAATTTCTCCAAAATCAAAACAAAACATTGCCTTTTATTGCTTAAAGCCATCCAAACCGCAAGGCATATAATAGGACCCCGTCTAATAACTTAATTGGGCCGGACTCAATAAAATTAAGTGCGCCATTTACGCAAAAACCAGCAATAAAAATTAAATTCCTCAAATTCCACCTCACATTCGTTTTTGCGAAAGTGAATCTACCACTATTTTAATAAGAACAAAATAAATGACTTTTTTTCTTTTTTAAAAAAAGTGGTGGTATTTTTCCATATTTTTTTATTTATGTCTTTGCTGCGAAAAGGATAATTTAGCGGGACAATTTTTTTGTGTGGTATTTTTAAGAGTGTTTTGTGCTGCGTAAGGTTAAAAGATAATTTACACTTAATTGTTTTTTTTCTAACACTTTGGCGTCAAAAAAAAATCCTCGCCAAATGGGTTCTAAACTGCCTCGTTAGCTGCGAAATGACGAAAGAAAAGACTTTTTAAATTGTCTCGTCAAAAGAAATTAAATAGAATGACTTTTTCGATGGAAAGTGACGATTTGATGTATAGCATTCGAAACGACTTTTTTCTTCTTGTTCATAAAATATTAAATGGCAGTATCTTAGAGAGAAAGAAAGGTAAAAAATATATAACTGCCACTTTCGATTCTTTAAGGTGATATTGAAAATTCTTTTGTTAATTACATAAAATTAATTTATAAACAGGGACACATAAATTTCAGAGTGAAACAAATTGCTACACCAATAATTAAATTCTGTGATTTATATATAATTAAACCTATATTTGTTAGGTATATTATATTTAGATTCTATTTCACAATTTCAGAACTAATTTAAATAAAATCTATCAATAACGATATATAGTTTGTTTACACGAAATCTTCGCCAAATAGACGAATAGTCACCAAAAATGCATATCTTCTGCTAAACGGAATTAATGCAAATATAAAGAGAAAGAACAAGCAAAATAGACTTGTGATAGTAACTGACACTTAGAGCATCCACTCAAGAGTTACGCGTTATAATATCAATATTTTCCATAAACAGCCTTTGATGTTGCGAGAGAAATTGTAAAATTGACTTGAAAGTTTAATAAACTATAATTGTTACACAAAAATACTTAAGAATATTAAATTAATACTTAAGGGTAAAATATATATTTTCATTAATAAAGTATAGTTTGTTATTTTGGTACTTTTTTTCGCGGGCATCTAAGCAATAAAGTAGTCAAAAATGTGCAACCGCAAGCAATCGGAATATTTTTAATGGCTACGTTTAACTGCGTATATAGTGTAGTTCCTTAACTTAAGTATACTGTTATCATTTAACTGTGTATAGTTTGGTTTCTTAACTATGTTTACTGTGTTTTGCAGCCAAAAGGTTCTGTTTGGCGAGATTGCGCACTCGAAATGGAAAAGTTCCCTTATTGATTAGTTTAGTTTGAATTATCGTCGCAGTAGAGCTACACAAGGGCTATTGGCGACGGGCGTCGTATTTTAGAACCACAGTCAAGTGACGAGCCGACTCCTGATTAGGCACCCAGTTAGCGCAACAGTTAAGGCCGACATCGTACGCAGCGTTAGGACTTTGAAGAATGTTTAACGTGCACTTTCTCTGCACAGGGTATTATTCGACGGACATTTTTGGCTGCATGGGCCGTTTATAGGCCGGCAGTTATTTTGGCGATGCCCGGACCCGAACCTGGGACCATCCGCATGCTAGGCGAATGCAACCGACTGGGCTCCCCAGCCCCCTCGGAATATTTTTAAAGGCTACCTTTAACTGCGTATAGTGGGGTTCCTTAACTAAGTATACTGTGATCATTTAACTGTGTAAAGTTTGGTTTCTTAACTATATTTACTGTGTTTTGCAGCCAAAAGGTTCCGTTTGGCGAGATTGGCGCCCTCGAAATGGAAAAGTTCCCTTATTCATTATGAAATTATATGAATAGTTGAGGAATTTGGAATCACCGTTTGAATCGAAACCAATTTTGTTTTTCCGTTGAAGGTATTTACAGGTGGAAGAGAGAATCTACTTCATTATAAATGAAAAAAAAAATATGGTAGCAGATGAAGATTCGTAATAACACCTGCCTTTCTGACTGCAGCTTGATTAAGCACTGAAATTTTTGTTTTATTTACGCTAAACTTTTGATGAACAATCAAGAAGAATATCACTGCCATGACCAGTGCCGGATTTAAAGACCCAGGGCCCCTAGGCACTTGACATTTGGGCCCCCACCATGTCGAAGCTATTTTGGAAATTTAGCAAATTAAATACACTAGTATAGAACACATAATTTTTAATCGACTTTAATAAACATCACAATAATACAGTATGTTACTATAGTTATTCTATAACATTTATAAAATCACATAGCGACTCGGCGAACTCTTCTGTGCATAAGAACGAATGACGTCATCATAGTAAATTGACTGCATTTTTTCTGACTATGCATATTACTGAGAGTGAGTTGAGCCTGTTCCCTCCTATGTTAGATCTTAAGTAATTCTTTACAGGCGATTTTCAAATTTTTAAGGACTCCCTTCCTGACTGGGCCCCTAGGCTCAGGCCTTGTAGGCCTAGGCCGTAATCCGGCACTGGCCATGACGATTCGCTGACTGAGATATTTGAGATTATGGTATCTTAACTTTAAAATTGAATAGAAATTAAGGAATTATTTTTTTAAAAATAAAACAAATGGGCATGTTTCAGGTAAGGAGTGGCAGCAGAAATGCTGAATGAAAATAGATTCTTTCTCAAGTCTTGATTGGTTAATCAATGTCACATGGGAACAGAGCACCGACCGAAGGAATTGCAGAAATGAAAGCTGGAAGTAACTACGTCACCTGAAACTAGCCAATTGCAATCTAAATTAAAACAGAAAAAAAGATGATATACTAGAATAACCTGCAAAGCTTACCCGAGTTACATAATTACACATTTTAAAATAAACCACCATATTTTCCTATTTAACATTCCCACAATGCTTTTAAATCAGACTTGATCAAAATATATGCGGTTTACCAAATTTAAGAGGGACTGTCAGTCCCATAAAGCTAATCTATTAGTTTTGCAATCACACATTCCGCAGAAGTATTGCTTTGCCATGTTAGTTCTTTTTCTCCCGGTATGGGAATCACAATAACATCGAAATGACACAAATTTGAAACGAAAATGTTATCTAGTTATTTAATTATATATTTTTGAAGTTTTAAAACGCCAAAAACATACAGCAGATGGCGACACTATTTTAAAACTTTATCAATTAATAATTCAGTAACCGGATGTTATTTTCTTTTCAATTTTGTTTTAAATTAATTTTATGATTATTCCCATACCTGGTGAAAATGGGATAACATGGCAAAGCAATTCTTTTGCAAAAGTTGTGATTTCAAAACATTAGCTCTATTAGAGCATTAGCTCTATGGGACTGACAGTCCCTCTTAAGTGGAATTTACGGCAGGTAGTTACTAGAATTCACTTCGTTAGAGAAAAAGGGAAAAAAGATGGTAGCTGCAGATGAACATCAAAAAGCAGCTGTTTTCTTGGCTGAAAGCTTGATTGAGCACCGAACTGTTATATTTTTTATTTGGTGGTTGTGCAATTGTGCATAGTACTTAGGCTTTTCGTATACAATAACACAAAAGTTCTATTAAAATATTGGTGGTATATTTTCGACGATTTTCTACTTGAACGAAATTAGGATTCCGTAGGAGTCAAGCTGTTCTAGAGAGATGCTCCTGGGAGTCCTGGGCTATTGACGACGGACATCGTACCTGCAACATCGTACGTCGCCTGGACTACGAACTGTCCAGATGTAACGTACGCCAGGCATACCAGAAAGGACGCGACGCTTTTCGAAACTTTATTTGTTAAAAATAGTTAAAATTAATTGTTTAAACATTCAAAAACGCAAGCTTGAAGAATTTAGGGCCAATATAATAAAATTGTTTCATAAGGAATTTTATTTTTACCATGTTTTTCATATTTTCATGTAACTACACAATAAACATTATTTCATTCTTCCGAAGACATGATCCTTCCATCTAACGATACAAAAAGAAGATAACTTTATAAAAAATGTGTGGAGAATTTAATAAAATTTATTTGAAATAAGTGCGATTTTACCTTGGAGAGAAAAAAAAAATGCAAGTTTGATGATTCCAAATGGAATCATTGGGAGCGAAAGGGTTAAAATATTCTAAGTTGAAAGAGGTGGACGGATTGATAAAGGAAATTGATAAAATGTATAAAAGAATGGTAGACCGAATTCCACGATATTAATACTTACTATCTATCTTTTTTAATTATTATATTTCAAATTAAAAAAAAACGAAAGGCGAAAAATTCCAGCCAATGTAATAAAATCAATTCAACTTTTACGCAGTTTGAGTACATCACACCAAATTGAAATTCTGTCGTGTCACATTACCCTCATCAGGGGGGTAACTTTAATCCCCCTTCAAAATCAGTCACCCCCCCCCCTTTAATTTCGATATTGTGCGACCAAATCACACCGTTGGCGATATAAGTAACCGATGTGGAATACGAAGTCACGTAGATCAAATAGACCTGCTAATTGGCATGGCAAAGCCATTGGCGAGGGTTGGCTGATTATTGTGAAGCCAAGTAAATAAAGATAGCCGCCAGTGATAAAACGGGTTGATTAAAGATTTTAAATGATCACATGTCTGGATATTTACTGTTTTTTTCTGAAAAAATTATGTAAAACAACTTATTTAAAATGTCGTTATGTTGTTCACAGTTTGGCACACTTAAATTAATTAATTGCTTATGAATTTATTAATTAATATTTTTTATTGCAGTAAAGTATTTTGATGTTAGTTTTTATGTGTCTGATCTTCTCACAAAGTTTTAAAAGTATATCTCAAAAATTAAAGAAAAAGCTGTCTAAGGTATATGGATACCTTAAACGAACATCAGCCAACTATGGCACCCCCGCACCTTCAATCCCGTGCTACTTCGACAGGTCAGTTTACCATAAATCATTTATAGGGAGAAATATCTACTAGAGCCCTATGGGGAGGGTTCCAATGTCTAATAAGGTCGGGTGGTAAGACCGAGGCGTGAAATGGGTTTAAGCCACCGAAGGGACCGTATCTCCCGTGCCCCTTTGTGTTATGCTAATGCGGTCTACGCCACTGCATTCCGCGGAGGACCTTATTTGAATTTAGGAGGTGCGTCCAAATTAATTGGGAGAGAAGATTCAATAAAGGGGAAATCTGGCAACGTGTTTTGCGGATTAGGTTGGGATTGAGGGATGTGCAATGTGTGTTGATATTTGATTTGTTAATGTGCTTTTTAAATTTTATAGAATACTGGTTATTTGTTTATAATTTAATTTTTAGTGTGACAAACAAGAGAATTTTGAATAAATCAGTACAGAATGTGTAGCCGTGCGCCATGCAGGAAACCTTAAATATCCCGGTAGATGGCGCTGATTTACTACTGTGTTGGGGGATATGCAATGCGTGTTGATATTTGATTTGTTATGTGCTTTTTAAGTTTTGTGAGATACTGATTATTTGGTATTTTATTATTTAGAGTGTTATCAGAGGTGCTTTTTGGTGGAAACGTGTTGTTGTATTATCTTCGACAATACTACAAAAGTATTCTTTAGAATATAGGTTAAATAATTTGTTAAAATAATAAGGTAATTTTTTTAATTTGGGCCTTGAATCTAATAATAGTGTCAATTAAATATTTGTTTAAACACGTTAATTTTGCCATTGCAAGTAAGGTCGTTATAATCGGGTTTAATTCAGCGATCTATAGCATATACTGGATCAACTGCTACCTGTGCTAACGGATCGCAGAAAGTATGACCCATTTGTCTCCCACAAAATGGCGCAGACATGCGCAGTAGCTAAGAGTTACGTCTTTTAGCGACGATTTAGAATTTTATTCCTAAATGATGATGATAAAGTTCTAAAAAAGCTTTAAAAAAACCCAAATATCATCGTCAAAGTTGGAAAAGAAGCCAAATAGACTGCATCATTCGCCTGTCAATACCTCTATCTTTTTTAAAACAAAATTTCCAAAATAAATATAATTCACATAACATCAAAGTATTCTAGGTAATTCTTTTTTAAATCTAAGGCTACAAACAATAAAAATAGCCATTAGCTATTTTTCGTAATCCACCATTCACAATTTCTGAATCCAATTTTCGACTCTAATTCCCTAGCACCACAAAAAACCAGCCAATGCCGCCAACAACTTTGTCAATTTGCAGGTCTATTTGATCTACGTGAATTTGGCTATCCAAGTAACCGAAGCGTAAATATGCAATGGTGACATTTGGGGGACTAATCTTGAAACTAGGGGTTGAGCTATAAGGGGATTATAGTCGCCCTATAGGTGTAATATGACACGACTGAATATCAATTGGAGGTCATGCATATGTATGGGATTGGGTACACTGTTAGAAATTTCGTGCTTGGTTTCACCATGATATTGGTTCCTTGTAGCTGCAACGGCTGAATGGTGAAACGTTTCACCATATTTTTGGTATTCGGTTGAACCATTTCTCAGGTTTTTGTTCCAAATCCAGAAAAATGGTTCAACCAAACACCGAAAAAAAGGTGAAACATTTCACCATTCAGCCGTTGCAGCTACTAGGAACCAATATCATGGTGAAACCAACCAATATCATGGTGAAACCAACCAATATCATGGTGAAACCAACCAATATCATGGTGAAACCAACAATATCATGGTGAAACCTAGCACCAATTTTTAACAGTGTAGGGAAAAAGTTTATTAATAAGGTGATATCACGGTTTGGTCGTTTGGTTAACTGGAATTTGAAATGCTATAGTGGGTATGTTTCAGATACTGAGTGGCAACAGAATAGCTGAATGACAATAATTACTTCCTGGAGCCTTATTGGTGAATCAATGTCACGTAAGTGTATACCAATCGCGGGACTGATCGAAACAAACGCAGGAATGGAAACTGGAAAAAAAGACGTCACCTGAAACAAGAACTATGCAAAGGGTAGCTGCCATAAAACTTTTTAGGTATCAAAGTTGTTGAATTATTAAGTTATTTTAATTATCAGGTGCTTCGTATTAATAATTTTGGAAAGCTTGAATATTCTACTTTATAATCAAAAAGTTAGTATTAATAAACATCTTGAAATGACGGTATGAAATGAATTCTACAAAGTTCCACGAATGTGTACCTTTGGAGCGAACATGATTAATTAAGAGCTTAGTGGAAGAACGTGCTAAGTGACATTTTGGAGAAAAAAAATTGAGATTTTAGCTTCCACACACGTTTATAACGTAAAAAGTGGAAGGTATTATAATCGTTCAGTCCGTCTCCCACTTTCATAGCCCAAACTACAAATGCTACGGACAAGAGTGATATGTCAAAAATATTCAGCGCATCGAAATTAGAATACATTGAAAATTTCAGAAAAGAATTCGAAGTACTTCAATTATGTAAAAAAAAACCTACAAAATTTAATGCTCAAAGCATAGGAATCCAATTTTAGTATAATTTAATCACCATTGCCATTCGCAACAATCGCTCGAGAAAGTTTAATTCTTTTAGACAATAAATTAAAATAAATTTATTTTTGCGACATCGATCAGTTTGAAAAATGACGTCAAATATATTTCACTACGAGATTCTTCGTATGTTGATATGAAATATTTTCATTCTATTTAAAAGCGAGGAATATTACATATTTATTCTTCGAAATATAAATTAATTTTTGCAAACGATAAGTAATAATTATTGAATTTCGAAATAAAAATAAATGAAACTAGCCAAATTTAGCATGTAAATGTTTAATATAGAATATCAATGCTGTGTTTGGCGCCTTTTTACCTGTTAAACACAACTGTTGTGTGGAAGCGGGTTAAGTGACATATTCTGTTACAAACCTACTTGTTTGTCACTTAGCATATGCTCTTTTCCTTTAAGCTCTTCAATTTGTGAAGTGAACTCTACAAAGGTCCACGAATCTGTACCTACTGAGCGAACAGGATACCTACGTTTAAAATAATCTGTGTATAATTGTTATATAATACGCTAAAATAAAAACTTTTTACACCTTTTCCCTTCTCCAGAGATATTCTACGTGTAGAACTGCAAACTCGTCTGCGGCGAAGTCGTCTGACACTTCCTCGTGTGGGGCCCGGGACACCTGCTCTCGCGGCAGGGGGCTGATTGCGGCAGCGGCGGAACACCCTTGTCTTTCTCGCACACCTTCGGGGATTGAAGAAGATGGTGTTGTTTGAGAGCTGTTGTTGGGTGTTCCTGTTATTTGTGAGAGTTGTGGCTGGGGAGCCCAGTCGGTTAGCATGCGGAAGGTCTCAGGTTCGGGCCCGGGCATCGCCAAAATAACTGCCGACCTATAAACGCCCGTGCAGCCAAAAATGTCCGACGAATAATACCCCGTGTGGAGGAAGTGCACGTTAAATATCCTTCAAAGTCCTAACGTTGCGTACGATGTCGCTCTTAACGGTTGCGTTGGGTGCATACTAAGGTGTCGGCTCGTCACTTGACTGTGGTTCTAAAATACGACGCCCGTCGCCAGTAGCCCTCGTGTAGCTCTAGTGCGACGATAATTAAAACTAAACTATGAGTTACAGTGCGAAAAAAAGGATGGAATGTTACTCCTTTTATTTTTTTTTTTTCTGAATGCTCAATGTTAATCTAGAAATGGCTCTGCCTTTCCTGTCTCATTAAATTTTAATTGTTTGAGGGATACGGACGCATACACTCTTAAACAAACGAGCGTTTTAACTCAGTATGAGTTAATTTCCACTCCTTTCCGTGCCAAAATGCACTTCTCCTATAGAAGTGATTTCATTCTTTTCGGAGTGGGTAAAAGAAATAAAAGAAAACAATCTGCGTCCCACACTCTTAAACGAGCGTTTTAACTCAGTCTGAGTTAATTTCCACTCCTTTCCGGTGCCGAAAATGCACTTCTCCTATGGGAGTGAATTTCACTCTTTGTTTTAAGAGTGTCAGCCCGTCACCTGACCGTCAGGTTTACTAGCAACACACGTAAAATGTATATAAATTTAATAATTATATAAAATTTTAATATTTAAAGCATGGAGGAGCTATTTATAACTAACTACTACCGAAATATATTTTAAAAAAATGAAATTAAATTTTCAATTAAAAATTTTACACTTCAGTTAATTTGCTTATCGCTCAAAGGGTTAATCTTCAAATGCATGTTTTAAAAAAATTAGCTAATATTTTATTGTTATATAACCACACAAATGTAAGCAATTTTTTAAAGTTATCTCACATCGATGATACGCCAGTTAGACGTCGTAAATTTAATTTAAAATATAAATTAGCTTGGGTGAAGTTTAAAATATAAATCATTTAAATAAGTTATAAAGTTTATCTGATAGTGGCATAATCAACCATGGATCAAAGCCAGGAAATTTATGTGTTTGTAATTTTAATGTAGTTAATTCTATATTATTGCTTAAGGGAAATCGGATGGTTCGGTTTTGCCCATGTTAATTTTACTAACTTTAGAAACATTTTTCTCAGGAACTATATGATATATCATTATGAATTTTTAAAAAGTTTGTTCCTTACATATACCTCTTTGATTTAAACTGAGGATGTTTCAAATTATAAAAACATACTTTTTACAGTGATTTTTTAAAAATATGTATTTTAACCCCCCCCCCCAAAAAAAAAAAAAAAAAAAAATCCGATTTAAAGTTATATAACTGTTTTGCAAAGGATATTTAAAATTCCTCAGTTCAAAGAGCTATTAATTGGGAAGAAATAATAAAACAAAACATGTTGATATCTTTTATAGTTCCTGAGAAAAACGTTCCTAACCATTGAAAAACCTTATATTTCAGGAAACGCAAAAGAAAATTAAGGTATAGGTAAGAACTGATATATAGAGTTTCTGAAAAATGCTTTTAAAAAGAAAACAACTAAACAGAAATCGATAATCTTGGTCTTAAATTAAAGCTATAGATATGCAGATTAAAAAAAGAAAACGGAAATCGACATTTTTGACTCAAACACCTATCCGACTCCCTTAAGGCACTTCAGTACGATGTAACTTTAAAAAAAAATCGACTTTTTGATTTTATTATTTGTGTAAAATACTTTTTAAGAGCTTTCCAACGATTCCTTTGTATGTCATTCGGATAATTTTAACTTAGTTAAATTTTAATTCAAATAGGGATTAGCAGTATTTTCATAATGTAAGTTTTCAACTTTAATTCTCATTTTTCTCAGAATGGTGTTTTTTTCAGGTTTATGTACCTTTTTCTCAACTCAAAAACTATTTCATGTATAGACCTAAATTTTTTTATAGGATAACTGTTTCAGGTTGTTTTGCCTACTGCAATGAGCATTTCTAAAATTTGAAGGAGAAAAAAAATATGGGTAAATTTTTTATGTAAAATGCTTTTTTTTAATCCTAACACATTACCTTATATAATATTAATAAAAAAAAACTACTTTATATATTGATAAAATCTCATTTCAGTGTATTGTTCAAAGTGCATATAATGCACATAATTTTTTGTTGTTTTGTATGTTAGTTTCAAAGAAAAAGGAACATGAAAAAGGTCAATTTAGCATTAGCCGTTTACAAGGTACCGACCTGCCTTAAGAAAGTACATAAATAGCAAAATTATTCTGTTTAGGAGAAACATTTGTGTTAATGAATTCTTAATTTTTCTGTAAAGAAGAGAAGCGTGAGTGGAGGGGGGGGGGGAGGGTTTCACTCGTTGGTTGAATTAAAGTAGCACAGTCTAGTGACTATTCAGAGGGGGCTACTAATGAGTTAGGGGCTCAAACTAAGTTGTATAGGGCCATAAATCCTGTCGGTGGCCCTGCTCATTTCGCAAGGCCCGTTGGTTAGATTAACGTCTTACCAGAACTACACACGGGCTGTTAGCAACATGTCATGTAGTTTCGAAATTCAGTCCAGACACGACATAACTCGTTCATGCCAATACCACCTGTATTAAACGGCCTAAGAACTAAGCAACACAACGTCACATTAGTAGACCGATTTTGAAATCTTGACAAATGAAAGTTTGATTCTGCTTGCCTCATAATGGGAGGTAGAAGTACGATTGATCATTAGTCCCTAAAACAGAATTGGTCCACTAATTTAACGTCAGGGACCTTAGTTCCGCATGATTTCTAACCTAGGTGGCGTTGTTAAGACCCTCTTCCAAACATAAACAAAAATAGTTACAAGCAAGATCAGAAGGTTCTTTTCGACCCCCCCCCCCTGTCTTCGCACAACGTTCGAAGTCACGCAGCTTATCGTCTGCGTCGATTTATTGACGAATCATTTTTGGAAGCCGACGTCTTTTCGACCGCCCGTTAAGATATATCTCGCGTTTGCTTCTTATTTATCACGTATTTGAGGTGTGATTACGTGTATTATAGGGATATACCTCATCCCTCTACTGACGCAGAACTCTCATTTCTCCACTACTAGTCAGCCACCTGTAAGCCAGACACATTTATAAAAAATCTTTGTAAAAACATCCAGAAAAACTTCGGTTTAGAGACCCGGCTAGAACCCCCTAACCCTTTCAAATCCGCACTAGGACTAAACATGGGCTGTTATCAACCCTCCATACAGCTTCATAATTTAATCCACTGACAAAATAAATTCATTCAAGGCCCTCTTGATAATAAATTCAAACAAAAACAGTTCCAAGCAAGAACAAGAGGTTCTTTTCGACCCCATCCCCCCTGTCTTCGCACAACGTTCGAAGTCACGCAGCTTATCGTCTGCGTCGATTTATTGACGAATCATTTTGTGGAAGCCGACGTCTTTGCGACCGCCCGTTAAGATATATCGCGCGTTCGCTTCTTATTTATCACGTATTTGAGGTGTGATTACGTGTATTAGGGGGGCGACTTTTGATCTTTTTTTTTTCTTATTTCAAATGTTTTATTCGATATTTTTTTCTTAGATGATTTTTTTTTTCTCTTCGATGAAATATCGGAATGACTTTCGGTGGGAAAATTTGTCGAGAGGAATTTATTTTCTTTTGTCTTTTTCTTCTTAGTATTTTGCTTTGATGTGATGCTAGTATTATCCTCTCAAGACCCGAGCAAATTCCTACACGCATATTCTTAATGTAAACATACTTTTCATACAAATATATGCTAATAAGTATTTTTGCAAAGTAATTTTTTAAAAAAAATTATGTTTAATGGTTACTGAGACACGCCTTAAGTTCTAAAAATACACATTTTTTGTGCTATAAATGCACCGAAGAAAGGCCGCATCACTTATTTGTAGTTTAAAACAATGTTCAAATAAAGTGTTAATGCAAAATGACTTTAAAATTAATTACTAAAATAACTTTTTGAAAAGTTTGAAAAAAAGTTTAAATTAATTTTTTTGAGAACTCTAATATCTTATTGACCCTCGTTCATTTTCATTTTTTATAGAAATAAATGACTGACACCCAGGGCCCGATTAAGAATAGCATGGACTAGGCACAACAGGTTACGGGGCCCCTTATGCGGAACATTATCCTACCTATTTTGACATCAGTTACAGTATATACCAAAACAAGCCATGTTAATTATATATAAATTACCACACCATCTTAATTATAAATTATCACACCATCTTAATTATAAATTAACACACCACATTAATTACAAATTATTGCAAGTGAAAATTGAATGAATGAAATATTAAATATAATATTTAAAAATAACATACATTAAGACAGTTTTTAATACTCTGAGATAAAGCTCCTTTAATTTCAGAACAAATTTTGCTGAAAAAGCTATTAAAAAAGAAAAAGACCTATATTAACTTATCAATTAATATTTTAATAATAAAAAAATGGAATTGAGATGAAGCAATTTATAGTGAGAAAAAAAAAATTCGTCGCTGTGCTGGGACGTAGTTTGTCTCCAAATATGCTTCCGGAATTTTTAAGAAACTATTTTGGTTTGTTATGATTAAAACAAATCATTTATGGCAGGCCATAGAGAGCTGGATCTTCATCAAACATAACTTCAATTTGTTTGCAAACAAATCATTTATGGCAGGCCATAGAGAGCTGGATCTTCATCAAACATAACTTCAATTTGTTTGCAAACAAATTATGTTGAGTCATTGTAAGGTGGGGAAACTTTTCTTCATGGTAAAGTATCGATAATCCAACAAAGTTTTGTTTGATGATTTAAACTTTTTATCGTCGAGTATTTTTGCAGATTTCACTTTTCTTTTTCGAACACCCCAATGGGAATTTATGCGTAGATATATCACTATTTTGGAAACATTTAAACAAAAACAAAATGTAGTTTTGAAAAACGTGGGCCAGCGAGAGTAAACATTAAACAAACGATTTGAAAGTGAAACCTCACCAACTCACTTCGCTTCTATTAACGGGACAAACGAATGCAAGGAAAATAATATTATAGTTGAGAAAAGCATGACGAATTTTACAATGGGAAAAGTTTTACAGGTTTGTTTTCAAATAAAAAGGTTTTTGTGGCATTCCAACTTTTTGTATTTAAATGTTAAATAAAAAAAGTTTTATTTAAAAGAAATTTACGGGCCCCAAAAATTCGGGGGCCCTAGGCCCGGGTCTCGTGGGCCTAATGGATAATCAGGCCCTGCTGACACCTGTAATCAAAGGCTGAAAATAGATATTTGGATCTTTTTCTATCGGACCAGGTCAATTTCGGAACTAATTAACATGTTAATTGTCTGTGAGGAGGTTTTAAAAAATGTCGCCAAATGAGGACGCCAGGTCGCAAGAGGATATAGGATATTCTTAAAAAGCAAAATGTCGAAGGAATTACATGCATAAAAAAATGTAGAATACAACGACATGCATGAAAACAAAAGTCAATGCAACTACAAGCATAAACTGGTTATGTATCGAATGCAACTGCATTCATAAAATGGTAAAATATGAAATAAAACTACGTGCAATAAAGATGCAAAATGTCGAATGCAACTGTATAGACATAATGGTAAAGTATAAAAGGCAACTGCGTGCATATCATGACAAAATGATGAATGCTAGTACGTACAGTCCCTGGACAAATTATTAGACGCACTGCAAGATTTCACGTATCAATCAATGATGAATAAAATACCTTTAGAAGGACATTTGTGTTCCTAAACTTAAGCTTTTGAATAGAAAATACTATCTGCTATACTTAATACATATCTTTTTTAATGATATGGCATTCTTTGGTATGTTTTCATCATTACTAAAAAAAATACAGTGCGTCTAATAATTTGTCCAGGGACTGTACATTTCAGTTACAAGCTTTGGTTAGGTCTTAATACAGTGAAACAAAAACAAACACATTTGAAGAACTAAATTGGTAATTTATTCACTGCTTACTAAACCAATATTTCTAATTCCCTACTGCAAAATTAATTAAAACAATCGGGAAGATATTTAGTTAAAAAGTCCAGCGGGGAGAGTGCACGACACGGAAAAAGGGAAGATGCATCAGCTTCGGCTGCTTTTACGCATAGAGGTAGGAAGGAGGTGTAGAGAGGTCCACCAGTTGAGAGAAATTGAAGCAGGGCTGTCAGGTTTTTCAAGCTACTGCGCATAACACACTGAAACCGAGGTATCCCAAGATGCAACGCTCTGTAGAGGGCCCCTCCAATTGAGATGATTTGAAGCAGGGCTGTTAGGTTTTTCGAGCTACTGCGCATAACACACTGACAGCGAGGTATCCCAAGATGCACCGCTCTAGACTGCTTCATTTGTGCGCTACTGCGCATGTACAAGGACCACTCTAATGTTTTTACGATGCGCGGCCGGAAACTCAAAACCGATGCCAACAGTCGAGAATTAAGCTAGTTTCCTTGGGACTGGGCATCGCGTAGCTCAAGCGCTAAGCAACGATCGCTATCAAAGCCATGGGGTGCAACCTGAAGCAGCCCCGAGTCCCGACACAAAACAAGCACACCGCCACACGTACATAAAATGACAAAATGTTGAATACAACTATGTGCAATAAAGAAGCAAAATGTCGAATGCAAACTACATGCCCCAAGAAAAAGAAATGTCAGTGTAACTACATTCCTAAAATGTCAAAATGTTGAATACAACTACGGGGAATCAAGACGGAAATTTCGAATTCTACTATATGCAAAAACTGGAAAAATATCGAATGCAACAGCATATATAAAATTTCAAAAAGTCGAATCACAATTACATGCATAAAAAGACAAACTATCGTTTGCAACTACATGCACAAAATGGAAAAATGACGATCTAAAACTATAAAATGACAATATTTGTAATCAAATTATTTAAATATAAAAGGTAAAATGTCTAATAAAACTAAGTACATAAAATGGCACGCAGTCGAGTGGATAACTACATTCGTAAAAATGCAATATGCCGAATGTGTGCAACCACGTTTATAAAACAAAAAACAAAATAGCGTCTGCCAAGTTCAAAAAGTTCGACAACTCAACCCCAAATTCGAACGTGTCAAAAAGGAAGCAAATCATATCAGTGTCTGTCAATCGCAACACGTTTTTATTAAGGTCGCTAAAAAAAACCACCATTAAAAAAAAATCGCCAAGATAAAAAAAAAAGCCGCCACGAGCTAAATTGCAGAAAATACCCGTGTAATGACAGCGTGTGTTAATCTCAAAACAATAACCCGTGTAAGTTAAACACGGAATAAAATGAAGTAATAACAGGCCGCGTGCAAAAGTGCCAGTTAAAATCGCTCCTTCACTTAGCAATTTTCGGACGCCTCTATTACCAGTTGAGCTGTCAATTCAAATCGGGATGGTGCCGATAACACCGATCAAAAACCGATCACGGTAGGCAGAATGGAACCATACATGTCTTGAATAGGGTATTTGACTAAAAATTTTTTTTAGTGGCTTAAAATATTCTTATGCCAAAAATATTAGACCCGTATTTTTTCTTTACCTAATAAGTACCCAACAAAAAGGAAGAAAAAGGAATTTCAAAATAAGGACGAAAAATGACGCCCGAAAACGCTTAGTGGCTGTCACGTGGTATCTGTGACGTCACTAGTAACTATAAACAAACTTTGAAACACCATTTTGGAATCTACTTTAAGCAAATTTGAACTATCCACTTCTATAAAACCTTCTTCCATTATCTATATAATTCTTATTTTAATAGTATATTAGATTAAATCCAGTTTAATTTCAAGCAAAAAAAACATCACACCGGTTTGTTTATATATACCAGTGACGTCAGCCAAATCGACGTGTTTGTGATCACATACGTAAAGATGAAAAATAAGCAATTTTAAAATGATTTTTATTAATTAACTTATTTTAAAGATTTATTTTGCAAAAAAATATATACGTTTGTTATTTTTGGGTTCAAACTATAATTTAAGTAATATTGGAATGTATTTTAGCGATTCAGTCAAGTAACCTATTTGAAGTCCACAGCTCTGTAAAAAGCACTTTTTTGCTACCGTTACCTTATATTAGGTAATTAAGTTTAAAAAAAAAATACTGCAATCTTTGGTAGTCTGCTGCAATCAATTTCTAGCACTGTAAAGTTATACAACACTGAAAATTTATGTGTACATTACAATGTACGAATTTGGAGTAGGCCAACAATATTTTACTATATCATAAACGTAGTTACACTCGACAGAGTGCCATTTTATGTTGCGTAATCGAAGACATTACAACAACCCGCATCCACCAAAAGTACTGCTAGGTAAACCCCAAGTAGCTTCGGTTTATGCATTGCAATATTTGTCGTAATCTAGATGACTGGTTCTAATGCAGTAGTAAATCAGCGCCATCTAGCGTGGAATTCACAATTGCAGAAATAACTCAATTTCTCACATAAATCACGTAGTTCTTTTATGTGTAACACAACACACCATAAAAGAGTGTTGGAAGGGTTAAACTCAAAACGCCGAGACTTGTAATTTTTTTTTATTATTAACTTTTCCCGCACTTTTAATATATATATTCTACGATCTTCGGAACGGATAGAAATCACAGTAGGTAAATTTTTTTTTATTATCAATTTTTCCCGCACTTTTAATATATATATTCTACGATCTTCGGGACGGGGATAGAAATCACAGTAGCTCGTGATAACAGCTACGCACTGTAATTTGTACCATATATATTTTTTTCTACTGCTGTTTTTTTGACAAGTGCTTTTAGATCGCAGAGAGCGATATCACATGCTTATCATTGAGGATTTGATAGGTAATTATGGACTATTTTTCGTGTTACAGGGTGTCGTGATTTTAACGCCTTTTTTTGCTGAGTTTCAGAGGTGTTATTGCTTTTGTTTTTCGGCGTCTATTGCCATTGTCTTAGTTTTTTTTTTTGGTTATAGTTTTTATTCGCATCTGTCAAATATTGTTATGAGTTAATAACAACGAATTATTGTGTTTTGCGTGTCTTTATATATATGTATACATAAAACGTTTACTTTATCCTGATATGGCGCACAATTCGCACTTTAAGTTGTAATTATTTTACATAATTAAAAAATGTTTTTTTATATTCCTCTCATCTTGATATCTTGATATATTTATATAAAAGACGTCCTGCCAAAACTACTACTTTAGGTACAGATTAAAATTTTCAGAGCATATTTTTCTTGTACTGGAGAAGTCATTTAAGAAGCAAATTTTCGAAATTTGAACCCAAACGGATATAGGAGTGCAAAACTTGAGTCGATTTCTCCATGGATATAGCATTGTTGTAAGCTTAGGATTTATTGCAATTTTTGATTTGAATGAAATTACGAGTGAAAATTAAGTATAAAGTATGACATAGCACGTTAGTTTAATACATAAAATTGCAATGGGAATGTTTCAGATGACGTAACACTCTTGCTTTCATTTTTTCTCTGTACCACGATTTCATTGGTTGCATCGGTTTCACTCTCAAAATGGCCGATATACACTTTTTAAAAGAATTAGGGGAATGCATGGTTCGAAAACCCTTTCACCCAAAATGATTCCATTTGGAATCATCAGCTTGCGATTTTTTTTCTCACTAAGTTGAGCTCGCACTTATTTATAGTTAGAAGGAAGAATCATGTCTTTTGAAGAATTAAATAATGTTTGTTTTAATTAAATGAAAATATGAAAAACATGGTAAAATAAAATTATCTCCCAAAACATTTTATGAAATAAATTGACCCTAAATTCTTCACGCTTACATTCTTAGATGTTAAAAAATTGATTTTTTTAAACAAATAAAGTTTTGAAAAAGTTATCGTTATAATTTATTCAAAAGTTATGCTTCCTTAATTTTTCCCCGGTAAATTTTAGTTATAAAATTAGGATTTTTTCCCCTGTTTTTTACTATTTCATTCTGGATGCATAATGAATCTATTTCACAAATTTTAGATTTGTAGAATAAAAAATAAAACGTTGGAACTGAAAGGGTTAACAAAAGTACGAAAAGTGCTCCCCTAATTTTTTTGAGCAGTGTAGATGAAAATTTGACCGATATAGATGATTATTTCAGCGGCTCAGTGGCTGAGAACGTGTCCGCCTCGTAAGCCCAAGATCGCGGGTTCGAGCCCCGGCTGAGTCGTCGGATTTTCTGGATGGGAAAATCTTGGGCGCGCATGTCATATGATTATGTGGCATGTAAAAGATCCCTGGAGGGTCCATTTGGCTTGGGTTCTCTCGGCAAAATTAAATCTCGGCATACTTTAACATCCACAGAGAGCTCAGATTCATTGTAATCTGGGCTTCAAAATTGGTAGCGAGAGTCGCCTATATGGTGACACAAAGAAATGGCTCTCAGTTCTGGGGAATATGCCGAGTCTGCAAAAGGCTTGACCGCCAATATTGCAGCCCCATTAGAGAAAAAAAAAGATGATTATTTCTGTGCAAGCTTTCTTTAACACATGTTTTGAACAATCAACAGCACACAACAAGTTGGCATTTAATAAAATTAATAAGTAAATTATTCTTAGAAAACTCATTTCCGAATACCTAATCAAAAGTAATTACAAACAACAAATGAAAACAAACGGTTAAAGGTGTTGTCATCCACGACGTGAAACAACCCCGTTTCGACATTTTTTAATTATTTAAAATCTTTATTAGATTTGAAATGCTTGGTCAAATTTAGCCTTCTGGATTCTAATAAAATTTCCGAGTTCGATTTAATTCTAGAGATCGTTGCTTAATTTTGCTGTTTACAAATGGAAATATTGAGAAATATTTATGTACTGATGCGGAATTTGTACACTCTTAAAACAAAAGAGTGAAATTCACTCCTATCATAAAAAAGACTTATATCGAGCTAATTCATCTCCATGGATGCTCTATAATTACTTTCGATGGTGTAAAGAATGCATCTGCTCCTACACCCAGTGAGCAGAGAGCTCGTCTAGTAATTTATCCTTACCATCGAAAATGACCCCAAAGAGTGAAATTCACCCCTTTTTAAGAGAAGTGCATTTTCGCACCGGAAAGGAGTGGAAATTAACTCAGACTGAGTTAAAATCGCTCGTTTTAAGAGTGTAGGACGCAGATTGTTTTCTTTTATTTATTTTACCCACTCGGAAAAAGAGTGAAATTCACTCCTATAAGAGAAGTGCATTTTCGGCACGGAAAGGAGTGGAAATTAACTCAGACTGAGTTAAAACCGCTCGTTTGTTTTAAGAGTGTACCTCATAAAAAAAAGAGATGTTTCAGTCGGACATCCAAATAAAAATATATGATGCTAACATCAACATGGGGATGCTTATAATATGGTGATGGTGTGCTCAGTGCCGGATATAGGCCTAGGCCTACAAGGCCCAGGCCCAGTCAGGAACGAGGCCCTCAAAAAGATAAAATCGCCAAAAAATTTTAAAATCGCCAAACAAGGAAAACATATCGCCCAACGGACCCAAAAATTGCCAAATTTGCGAAAAATTGCCAGACCTGGCAGCCCTGGTCCGTTTCCCCTGAGGAAGGGGATAGGAAACGCAATTGACTATGATGACGTCATTCGTTTATAAATTTTATAGAATAACTATAGTTACATACTATATTATTCTGATGTTTATTAATGTCGATTAAAAATTATATGTTCTGTACACTTTAAAACAAAGAGTGAAATTCACGCTATAGAGAAGGCATTTCGCACCGAAGGAGGGAATTAACTAGACTGGTTAACTCGTTAAGATGTACTGGTTGTAATAGCTAAATTCAAATAGCTTTGGGGGGGGGGGGGGGGCAAATGTCAAGTGCCTAGGGGCCCTGGGTCTTTAAATCCGGCACTGGGTGGCTGACCATTGAGGAAGGGGATCAATTGGAATAAAGTAAAAGTTTATATAACATACAAGTCACCATTATTAAGGTATTAAGGATACACCCGTATAACACTGAGTTAATTAAGCTAGTTAAAATATATAATTAGCCTTACGGGAAAATATGAAAAGTCCGCTATTTTTTTTATTGAAGTTGTGTAACTTACATCAGGCCTTTAAAGAAAAAATTTACCCACTTTTAAATTAATATTAATTTACTAGGTATTTGAACTCCATTACTAAAATATTATTTACTCATTTACCTATAGCCATTGACTTTTTAGAAATTTAGTGGACTTATATTTTATTGCTTTTTTCAGGTGTTAGACTTACTGCTTTTACCTGTGTTCGCTCTTATTAGAAGGAATCTCTTTATGTAAGTAGTTCGTAGTATAGTAATAAATGAAATAAACAATTACTCTGGATTCCTGTGTTGTTTTTTGTAAATAAGACATTAAACAAATAACATAAGATCGAAAGGGCTCAAAACTAAAAAACGTTATTTGAGTGACATGATATGACCCACAAGTCACTGTTAGTAAAAACAAGTAGGTTTGTTACAGAATCTGTCACTTAAACCGCTTCCACACAGTATTTGTGCTCAACAAAAAACGCACTATTTATATACCTCTGAAAAAAAATTCGCCAAACAGGGCCTTCAGCTTATAATTTATTTCTAATTCAAACTTTTAAAAGCCAAAATTAACTATTTTCATAAATCTTCGTTCGCAAACACCTCAGCAAGCCCCCAACTGAACTTTAACTCTGACATCGTACGCGGCGTTGGGATTTTGGAGCATATTCAACGTGCATTCCAGCTAGTTTATGCTAAAATATCTATCTTAAACAACGACGGTTTTACTCGTCGGTAATTTCCACCCTTTCGTCGAATGCATTCCCTATAAGAGTGATTTCACTCTTTCGGAGGTATAGAAAAATCTACGTCTACACTCTTAAAGAGCGGTTTTAACTCAGTCTGGGTTGATTTCCACTCCTTTCCGGTGCCGAAAATGCACTTCCCTATAGAGTGGATTTCACTCTTTTTGCAGAGTGGTAAAAGAAAACAATCTACTCACTACTTTACATCTTAAAACGATGCGTTTAACTCAGTCTGGGTTGATTTCCACTCCTTTCCGGTGCCGAAATGCACTTCCTCTATAGAAAGAACTGAAGATTAATCACTCTTTCGTGTTTTCAAGTCAGATGTACACGCTAAAACAGGTGTTTTGATCTCAAAAGATTATTATTTCAAGACCTAAAAAGTGGCGCCATGCCATGGAAGATACAGTCGCAGGTTTGGTTTCGTCTTACTCATCTTACAAATAGATCGTTCTAAACAAAAAATACAATAAAAAAATATCGTCGTGTTCATGTTACTAATGAACGCTAAAATAGGGTATTTGACTAAAATTTGTTTACTGGCTTAAAATATTCTTATGACAAAAATATTAGACCCGTATCTTTTCTTTTTTTCAAATACCCCATAAAAAGGCAGAAAAATGAATTTTAAAATTAGGACGAAAAATTACGCCCGAAAACGCTTTGTGGCTGTCAGTGGTATCTATGACGTCACTAGTATAAACAAACTTTGAAACACCATTTTAGAATCTATTTTCAGCAAATTTGAACTATCCAATTCTGTAAAACCACCTTCCATTATTTATATAATTCTTATTTTAATAGTATATTAGATTAAATCCAGTATAATTGCAAGCAAAAAAAACATCACACCGGTTTGTTTATATATACTAGTGGCGTCAGCCAAATCGACGTGTTTGTGATCACGTGACGTATCGATGAAAAATAAGTCATTTTAAAATGATTTTTACTAATTATTTAAAGATTTATTTTGCAAAAAAATATATAAGTGTTATTTTTGGGTTCAAACTATTATTTAATATTGGAAGGTATTTTAGCGAAACAGTCAAGTACCCTATTGCCTAAGTTCAATTCATGACACCACCTAAGAGGTCGTTGTACCAGTTCAGTTGTTGCTTCGTCACTTGACCGTGGTTTAAAAGTTTGACTTTCGGTAAATATAACTCACTTGATTCAACCCAAACAAACGATAAAAAATAGGTATTCTTTGTTAGAAGATATTAAGATACTACCCAATTTAACAACGTAAAACAGCAGCTACGAATACTAATTCTGCATATTAAAAATTATAACTTTTGATTAGTTAGAGAAAATGACATATGCTTAAAAGTACTTATTTTTCATTTGCAACTAGGTTTTTTCCCCTTGAGTAAAACAGCATGAGAGCATAAGTATTGATCCCACCACAAAATACGATTAAAGCATGATTTTGAAAGATAATACTTAGTAGTATATGCAACACTTGGATCATTAAAATTTTTTAATATATTTCATAAACAAACTTTCGTAAAACCCTTGCTGGAACTGTTCTCAGTGGGTAAACTTGAACTCATTTACATAATATATTTCATTTATTTGTCCTTAACAGTACACCTCAATACATTTGAGTCGCAATAATCTACCAGCGGAGATAGAAATAACGTTATTCAGTACCGACGCGAAGCGTCTTTCCTACACATCGAAGCCATCCCGAAAAGGGGCGTAGCGTTAGTAGCAGATGAAATTAGCCATGAGGCCAGTAAGAAAAGGACAATCTACCAGCCAGCAATAATAGAAACAGCTTTAACCCACTACCTTTAGTAGTACTACATACTTTATTGTGTATAGGTAGACGATGTATTGTAAATTATAATACGCGAAAACAACCATATAAACATTAGTACTGCCTAGAAGTAAATAGAATTGAAAAACGCGTTTGCATACGAAGCAGACTGACTAATATATCCAACACTTTAATAAATTCTAAAAATAGTATTAATACATACAAATTTTTTTCACCAACTTACCCAAAACATCCTCCTTCAAAATAAGTCACACTCCAAAATCAAAACAAATGAAAGATAAGCTATGTTGCCACTTTAAAATTAGAAACTTGGCTCTTGTTGGTTTTTTCTTGGCAAAGTTTGGTTTGGTTGAAACAGCATCGCAATAGAGCTACACGAGGGCTATATTTTGATCAAAATATGGCCTCACATGAAAAATATGATAGTGTAGACAGTTTTGGCCCACGCTATAGTTATGACCCATCTTAACTTTAAATTGAAAAAAAAAAGTGTTGTTTATCGACATAATAATCCAAATTATTTTTAATTAGTAGATTGACTTTAAGCATCTGTACGTAAAATGGTCTTGAATTTTAAACAAAGAGACTTGTCTGGGCTATGACTTTTATTGGTTTTGTTTGGTTGAAATAACGTTACACTAGAGTTCACGAGGGCTATGAGCAACGGGCCTCGTCAATAGGGTACTTGACAGTATCGCTAAAATACCTTCCATATTAATTAAATTATAGTTTGAACCCAAATATAACAAACGTATATAATTTTTTTGCAAAATAAATCTTTAAATAATTAATAAAAATAATTTTCAAATTCCTTTTTTTCCATCGGTACGTCACGTGATCACAAACACGTCGATTTGGCTGACGTCACTAGTATGTATGAACAAACCGGTGTGATGTTTTTTGTTTGTAAATAAACTGGTTTTAAGCTAACTTACTATTAAAATAAGAATTATATAGATAATGGGTGGAGGTTTTACAGAAGCGGATAGTTCAAATTTGCTTAAAGTAGATTCCAAAATGGTGTTTCAAAGTTTGTTTATAGTTACTAGTGACATCATAGATACACGTGCCAGCCACAAAGCGTTTTCGGAAGTGATTTTTCGTCCTAATTTTAAAATTCATTTTCCCCTTTTTATGGGGTATTTGAAAAAAAAAATATATGGGTCTAATGTTTTTGGCATAAGAATATTTTAAGCCGATAATTTTTTTTTAGTCAAGTACCCTATTAGAACTGCGTCAACTGACAAGGCCGTCACTTGAGCTGGTACCTAACGCAGCCTACTGCAGCCTTCCTGCCTTTCAGGTTTTACCCTGGTGGCAGCTGACAATAACAAAAAATGCATTATGTTTCGTATAATGGTAGCAACAAAGATCGCATATGATAAGTGTAGGTTAGGTTAGTTTGAATATGGTCGCACTAGAGCTACACGAGCTCGGGCCTCGTTATTTAAAATCACAGTCAAGTGACGAGCCGACACCTAAGTAGGCACCCAGCGCAAATTTAACAGATCGAATTTGATCCCCAGGTCTAGGTTTGGACACCAACGCTCCCTAAACTTTGCATTAAACCAAACTTAGTGTAATTTACACTATAAATAAACGGACGCCAACCTTCAAATGAACCACCGGTTCCCAAGATAAAAATAATCGAATTTCTAAACACCAAAAAACGTATTTATTTCTTGAAAATACTCCTTAATCAGTCAGAAAAAAAAACTATTTTACAAAATTCCTACTTATTATTCGTCACTTGACTGTGGTTCTATAAAAACGACGCCCGTCGACAATAGCCCTCGTGTAGCTCTAGTGCGACGGTAATTCAAACCTAACCTACTTATTATTCTAAGATAAAAATGTTTACATTAATTATATTGCTAGATACAGAACACTATTTACAATTTTAACTTTGGTTTGTTTGAAATGGTTTTGGTTTAGTTAGGTGGGAGAATATTGTATTGAGATAAGGAACTCTGACACTTAGTATGCAATAAATGCCAGTATTAGTAGGATCGACACTTAAGTCCTCAGTGGGATTACTTCGTATGCATGTCACGTCCGAGTTACCTGTCCCATTTTGTGGCATTGTTAAATTAACCCTTCTCGCGCGTGTGCGTGAGATTTCTTGGTTTTTAGGGTGTTTTCGCTCATGTGCATGCGAAGAGACGGGATGAATTATAAAAATAATGGCGGCTGGGATTTGTTTTTGATGAGTTTAGGTAGTGTTTGGAAAGATTGAGAAGGGTTATACTGATTTATGGGGCCCGGATGGCCGAGTGGTTGGTTGGTAGACATATATATTCAGGTTTGTGTGCTTGGTCAGAGACCCGCTTATAAACCCTCTTCAAGTAAGACAGACACAACAGACAACACACACACACAAGTGGATCCATCTAATATTTAGAGACAGAGGCCAACTAGAGGAACCCCAGAATTGGCTTGTCACCCCCAGAGGTATTGATTTGGTATGGGAACTTGGAGGACTTTCGGACCCAACAGATTTAACGAGCACGTACTCCGCATATACTCGACAAACCCAAACATCCATGCCTTACCGGGATTCGAACCCGAACCCAGAGGTTCCGAAGGCTAGCTCCCTAACCGTTGCGCCGCCGGGTCGGCCCGAGTGGTTTGGACCATTAAGCTAGCAGTCTGCGCGCTGTAACGGATGCGGGTTCGATTCCCGCCTTCACCCTGGGTGTACTTCCTTTCTCTAGGACAGTAAAAATTCTTTCTGTGTCTGTCTTACTTGGCGAAGGCTTATAAGCGGGTCACTGATCAAGCACACAAGCCGGAATATATATGTACGTACCCTACCCGACTGATTTATCGTCGCAATAGAGCAACACGAGGGCTATTGGCGAAGGGCGCTATAATTTCGAACCACAGTCAAGTGACGAGACGACTCCTAAGTAAGCACCCAACCTAACTTTTAAAGATCGTATTTGATCCTGGAGACTAAGTTTCGAAGCCAATAACGCTTCACTAACTGTTCATAAAACTTCAGCAAACTTAGTATGCAAACTTTCGCAATAAATACCATTGGTAGTAGGATCGACGTTTAACTCATCAGTGGGATGACGGCAGGGATTTTTTTGGGATGAGTTTAGGTAGCGTTTGGAAAGATTTAGAAGAGTTGTCCCAGCCATACTATAGACGTATTCATACTGGATGAAAAATCATACTAAAAATCACTGAGGTGGCAATTCTTGGGCCTGAACATGGGACCTTTCACATGCAAGGCATCGTTTTACTAACTGTGTTCCCCAGCCCCCAAAAATTACGCAGAAAACCCATAAATATAAAAGTAAAAAAACATTCTAATTCTTCATCCGTGATCCCTTAAAACCTAAGGAAACCACCATACTAGAAGCGGATCAATTAGACCTAATTCCCTTGATTAATAGATCTTTTCGGGGGGGGGGGGGGTTTAAACCCCCCCTCGGATCCCCAGTTACTCTTTTAACACCCCCAAAACCCTTATTTCCGAATACGGTTGGTTGGCAACATAATACATTTTAAACACACCACCCTTCTCCTATATACTTATCCTCCGCAGCATTTTACTTAATCGGTGGTTGAGTTTGAAAAAGATGTATCTGAATGTTTAAAAAAGTATTTATTATATTTGGACAACATCCAAATTCACGAGCTTAAGCAAGAAAAAAAATATGTGTAAAGGCTTTGTTAATAACTTTTATTCCTTAAAGATCAGATAATTTTTTCGAAAACGGTCATAAAAGTGATATCTTTTCACCCTTAAAAATTAAATAAAAATATGTGTATAAACGATATAGATATTCAGTTATAAATTTTTAATTGTTATTAGCTTAAAATGTAAAAAAAAAATTACAAATGCACAAAAAGCCAACATCCAGGGTTAACATATATATAGATACATAACTAAAAAGATGAATAATAATAAAAGAAGGCAATAAATTTTAATGTAAATTAATCAAAAGTGAAAACAAATTAATGCAGATTAATCCAAATAAATTAAAAGTAACATTAATTATTTAATAAAATAAATAAAAATAAAATGAAGATCTGCTGACGATTATTATTAAAAATCATTTCAATGTATGGCGCTTTGACGTCATCCCCCCCCCCCCCCCCTCATCTCTTCCTTTTGAAAATGTTGAAATTTTAAACGGATCTGAATTTCTTCAAATATAGTCTTTATAAATTTTTTTTAACACTTTTAATTACCTAATATAAAATGTAAGATGGATGACAGTATTGCAACAGAGTTGACAATCCGAAAAAGAGATTGTGTTTTCTACATATTTCGGAGGGTGTTGTTTCCGAAAAAATATGATTTTGAAAAAAAGTGTCCGTCTGTTAGACAGTCTGTCTACGGCTTGAACTAAAAAAAAAGTTACGGACTTCAAATTTGGAATATGATTTCCCAGTACCTGTCAGACGTCATAATACGATTTTCGAGAAAAGCGAAGCGCGCTGCCTAAAAGTGTAGATGCCATAAAACTTTTTAGGTTTAACAGTTATTCAAATTAACTTACATGGCATATAATTTTCTTCAAATGTGTTGATATACAGTCCCTGGACAAATTATTAGACGCACTGTATTTTTTAGTAATTTTATGTTTCTTAAGAGTTTTAATGCAATAATGGTATATTTCAAGTACAATATTATTGATTTTTTTAAAAAAGAATTGTTGTAGACTACATATTTGTATTTATTTTAATATAATTATCATTAATTATGATTAAGATTAATTTATAATTATTATTTATTATAAGATTATTTATGTGTGGAATCATCAGCCTCAAATGCAGGAGACAGTACAGACTTGCATTGATAGCATGTCGCGTAGAATTAAAGCTTTGATAGCGGCTAAAGGTGGCTCAACTAAATATTGACTTTTACTAACATTAATTTCACTTTTCTTTAAAACTTAATAAACTTATGCTTTTCTAAACTAATGCTGTTTTATTTATGTCAAATAAATCGGTAATTGATTTGATAATATAAAAATAGAGAACAAATCAATTTAAAATAATAAAACGGTACAATATCACCCGGTAATTAATATTTTAAATGAAATCTTGCTCTAATAATTTGTCCAGGGACTGTATTGAGTGGTAATTGAGAATTGAGTGGCATTACTCACCCTTATTTTCTAGTATATCCCAAACAAATATTAGATACTCCATTTTAAGAAATATTTACTAATTTAAAAACTCCGCAAACCTATTATTATTCTTAATTTTAAAAATTCTTAAATTCAATGAATGCAACTGTGTTCAACTAACGTTTCGTAATGATTTTGGTATTTATCTTTAGCGGAAATACACTGGTGGCTTCCGCGAAAGATTCAGACCCCCTCCCCCCCCCCTGAATCAGCAAAAGATAATTTCCACCAAGGTAGTTTTAAAACCCGCTCTAGTCATATTAATCCCCAAAATTCAATTCGTTCATTCGTTTATAACACCCCCATATCATTGTTATTGGCAATATTATTGTTGTGTTTAATAACAACATTTATTTTTAAGGCTAAAAGGTGTTTAAAAAAATTATCCAGGAAACAAACTTTTTAATAAATTTTGTTTTGGGGGATTTCGCCGAAGAAAAATGGAAATGGAATTTTTTTTCCCCACACATAAAGAAGAGGAAAAATAAACCACCATTTTTTAAATTTAATTTTTATTCTTTTCGCTACCAGTTTTTTCTTTTTTAAAGGAAGCGTTTAAAAATGAATGCGGAAATGTAAAATGCTTCCAGAATTAATTTTTTTATGCAACTGTTACGTATACAAATGGCGTTTTTTGTCGCTCTAAAACTTTTAATCAGGATATTTTTCGACTTACAATAAGCGAAACGGGGTAGGGTCAGATAGGCCCAATTTATTTATTTAAGTTAATTTTTTTCTCTCTTCATGACTTTATCGTAGTTATTAATTTTTATGTTTTTTAAACTTTTACGTTTATTTTAAAAGCGATGTTTTTACTTTATTCCAGGCGCTATGGTTTTTAACTTAATTCAGATTTGGTATTTCTATCCTTTTTAATTATACATTCTTGCTTTTTTATGAGTTGTTTTTAGAGGTTTTTAATTAAAACGAAATGTTCCTGTTTGTACGTTTTAATTCAGCGGTGTTTTTGATTTACGATACTTGGAGTGGTTTTTAAGTATGTTTTTTTTGTAAACAAACGGAAAAGTTTGTATGAATTTCCTTAACAAGGTTGCAAATTCGCAAATTTTCACTTCAAAGAGAGGGATTTTTTTATAAACATGTTTGAAATATTTTAAATAGAGTAGAAAAAACTATTTTAAGGATTTATTTGCGATACTTCTCCGACTAATTGCAAAAAAGGTTTAATCGTTTTTTTTAATCTCTAAATATGAAAGAGTAATTTTTGGAGAATTTGGTTATTCGATGTAACGTTGTACTAGAGCTAAACAATGGGTTATTAATGACAGTTTTGGCGATATTTTTAGGATATTTGAGTTTTAGACTTAATTATTCTCTTAAAAAATGTATTGAGGACATCATACTTACCATCAATTACACAATACATCCTGCATCAAATTATTTTAAAATACTTAAGGGGGCCTGGAGCCCTCCATTGAAGCCCATGTTAAAATGACCTTTTTTATGTACCTTTTTCTCAGAATCTATTTGATACTTTTTAATGAAATTTTTACTAGTTGTTAAATGGATGTTTAACTATACTTTAAATGGAGGCATTTTCAAAATTTTTGTTTAGTTTTTAAATTAAAATTTTTTTAAGTGAAACTACATATTTTTTTTACCTAAAAAAACATCAATAATATTAAAAAGAAAAAAAAAAGTAAGACATTTATAGTCAAATCCCTCCAGCGGTTGTTAGAAACAAACTTTTTTAATACATATAAAAAATTCAGGCTGATACTTTCAGTAGATTTTGAGAAAAAGGTATATGAATATTGAAAAAGTAAGTTTTGAGATATAAGCGTTTAAATTAAACAATGCTGTTTTTTTCCCATAAAGCACGAATGGATGTTAAATAAACATTAAAAAAATATATATTAAAAGTACTTCTAGTACTCAAAATTTTTAATGTAAGATCGTTGAAAAGCTAAGATTTCATATTTTAAGAAATATTAAAAACATTAAAATGTCATTTTTGAAAAAATTTTGGGGTCTGGTCCCCCTTAAAGATACTTAAAAAAGTTGTTAGATTCACCACTGCGTTTATATAGTGTGTTCCTTTCTTCAATTTCAAAATTTAGAATGTACTGTAAAACGAATCTACAATTTCGTACGTTACGAATTAATATAATAAAATTGGGCTTTCTCAATTGTGCCATTCAAAAATTAAAAAAAAATAATTAAACATTTGAATTCTTAAAATTCAACCATGTGCACTCTTAAAATTGAATAATCCAGTCTTTCAAATTGAACAATTGGGATTTTAAACCTACAACTATTAGAAAATTAAAAATTTTCAAAATTTGAACATTAAAATACAAAAATTAGGACCTTACAAATTGAAGAATGTGGACTTCGAAAATGTAACAATTTGGAATTTCAAGCTAGAAAAATTAAATGACTAAAAAATGCAAAATTTGAACTTATAAAATAAAGATATTCGGAATCTACAAATTTAACAATTTGAACTTTATTTTAACAATACGAACTTTTAAAATAGAGCAATTGGGACTTTTAAAATGGTACTTTAGAACTAACAAAACCAATTTTCTATTTTTTAAAACTGACCATTATTAAAGACAATTCTGTTCTAGCTTTTACCAATAAAATAGCTATATCAAGGGTCTGCTGTGTACAGTGTAAATACCGAGTGGTTATTAATTAATGTGAGGTGTTCAGTGCCCTCTAGCGAGTAAAGTATTGGACGAAACCTAACCAAATTTGATGAGCATATTAAACCTTATTTGTAGGTAAAAAGCATTTGTTGTAAATAAAATTGATGTTTGCTGTATTGTTTGTCCATTAACCATTCAATATTTACGCTAATTCACTTCTGCAGCGCCAAAAATGCCCTTGTGGCAAATATTGGAACTATATTTTGAAATCAAAATCCTATGGTCTACTATGCATGCTCATCAAATTTGGTTAGGTTTCGTCCAATACTTTACTAGCTAGAGGGCTCTGAACACCTCACGTTAATTAATAACCACTCTGTATATCGAAACTCCGTCCAACGACAAACCATTTTTTCCCGACGACAACCATTTTTCAAGGTGTCGATTTAATTTCAATGGTAAAACACGAAATAAATAATAAAAATCGTGTATCGGTGACATTTTCCATTTTAACTGTTCGCTACTCCAATCCTCTTCAGGGGTAATAAATAAATATGAAACGGAGACTGGAGGAAAAAGCGGAAATAAGGAACTGTGTTCGAAAAAGTTCAGGACGAAGAAAGATGGAAGTACATGTGAGATTCGTAAAGAGAGAACTAAGCGGTATTTTTATTGGTTTTCCAGCAACACACATAATTTTTTTTTTAAATATAAATTTTAGAAATTTACTAAATTTTAAAAAGTGGAGCATGGATGAGTCATTTATAACCATCTGCTTCAGAATTATAGTTAAAAAAATAAAGGAATTAAATTTGCAATTAAATTTTTTTTATTGCAGTGAAAAGTGAAGTGCTCATGCACTGAAAACAAGTTTACACATGTTATTGAAGAAAAATTATTTAATCTTGACTTCTTTTAGATTCCACACTACGTTTATAACGTCAAAAGTGGAAGGTATTATAATAGTTCAAATCGTCTGTCCGTCAAACACTTTCATAGCCCAAACTACAAATGCTACGGACAACTGCGATTCTTCAAAAAATTCAGCGCATCGAAATTAGAATACATTGAAAATTTCAGAAAAGAATTCGAATTAGAAGTACTACTATTAAAAAAAACTGAAATTGAATACACATTTAAAAAGCATAGGAAGCCATTTTTATTAGAATTTAATCACCATTGCCATTCGCAACAATCGCTCGAAAAACTTTAATTCTTTTAGACAATAAATTAAAATAAATTTAATTTTGCGACATCGATCCGTTTGAAATGACGTCAAATATATTTCACTGCGAGATTCTTTGTACGTTGATATGAAATCTTTTCATTCTATTTAAAAGCGAGGAATATTACGTATTTATTCTCTGAAATATAAATTAATTTTTGCAAACGATAAGTAATAATTATTGATTTTTCGAATAAAATAAATGAAACTAGCCAATTTAGCTATAAATTAATTTTGCAAACGATAAGTAATAATTATTGATTTTCGAAATAAATAAATGAAACTAGCCAAATTTGCTATAATTATTTGCAAACGATAAGTAATAATTATTGAATTTTCGAAATAAATAAATGAACTAGCCAAATTTAGCATGTAAATGTTTAATGTAGAATTAATGCGGTGTTTGGCGCTTTTTTTACCTGTTAATACACAACTGTTGTGTGGAAGCGGGTTAGGTGACAGATTCTGTTACAAACCTACTTGTTTTATTTTATTCTCCTGCAGTGAAAACAAGTTTACATATGTTATTGAAGAAATATTTTTTTATCTTGACTTATTTTTAGTTTAACCTATTCACTCCCGAAGAAACAATACTACAAATATATTATTTATATAAAATATTTTTCAAACAATATATTTAAACATACGTGTTGCTAGTACTTTTGAAAAAACATAGTTTAACATTTGTTGAGGGGCATGTTAATTTAGTGGCATTTGAAGTTTTGAACGGTAAAAATAAAAAATAAAAATGTGCTATGAAGAAACAAAAAAGCTCTGTTTTTTTTCTGATTAATAGTCCATTGTAACAATTTTTTAATGCAAAATTTCTTATAAATTTACGACTGCAAATTTTTTGTGTGCAAGATTTCCAATATCTGCTACGTAAATAATCGATGCAATTAATGAACGATCTGCTTCATATTTGCTACATTTGGAAAGCTTGAAAACTGTAGTTTATAATGGAAAAGTTAGTATTAAGAAAAAATTGTAAACTGCAGTCTTGAAGCGATTTCTACAAAGGTTCACGTATGTGTACCTCTGGAGTGACGGGGCTAAAAAGATTTTGAACGAAACTTTATAAAGACAACAACAAACTTGTGGCGGTTCACGACACACGCAACCTCAATATGCCATCAACAACTAGGTGGCGCTGATTTACCATCTCGTTCCTACCACTATTCTTGATTACAACGCTTATAGTAGTATATAAGCCGAGGTAACTCATATACACATTGAGGATCTTTTGGTAGACTATGGGTTACTGAGGCAACTACAGTGGTGACCCGAGGTCATGATCGTCACCCACTCCAACGACGCTCCTGCTACGATGCTCTCAACCACGGTTGCTCACTCGTTGCTAATGCACTCAACGCTGCACGCAACTCAACGGCCAACGCTGACACAGAACTCAACCGCAGCTCAGCGCACAGCGAAGCAACCCGCGCACGGTTCCTAACCTCGTTTCTAGGAGGGGAGTGGTGTGGCGTTCCAGGAAACACGCAACCTCAATATGCCATCAATAACTAGGTGGCGCTGATTTACCATCTCGTTCCTACCACTATTCTTGATTACAACGTTTATAGTAGTATATAAGCCGAGGTAACTCATCTCCACCTTGAGGATCCTTTTGGTAGACTTTGGGTTACTGAGGCAGCTACAAAACCCCCCAAAAAAGTAGAAATCGAAACAAAATGCTATCAAAAAATAACACGTCCCACAACGTACACTTCTTAAAGAACTACAAATACACAAAAAATCACAAAGCATTTTTTACCACCGGCATCTACAAATGACAGCTATGGATGGTTAGCACCATTCATTCTCGCCAAAGAAGACGTTTTCTGGATGATCCATCTAAACCCAGAATCACAGGCGTATATTGACTGAAGGTGACCATAGAAGTATATATCGGGCATATATATCAAATGGTATATATACTGGAGGGTGTCTGAAGACCCTGAAGCATATCATACATTTGTCTTCTATTGGTAAGCTACAACAATGGCACCCGAGAGTTATTATTTTTCGTCAAGATTTCAGACGTGGTTCTTGGGTTATGGATTGTAGATTTTTCTTTGATTTGGAAGAGTTATAGATGGGTTGTTTTTGTTGGGAGGAATTGGTGACATTATTTTCAGACAACTAGAATGCATGGTGCTGCTTAGGTAGTGTGGCAAAACTTTTTCATTGGAAAAAAATCAACATGCTAATTCCAAATTTACCAAAAGTATCCTTAAGGGGACGCGGTACCCAAAAACTTAAATCCAGTATTTTCATCGCTAGCATTCAAATTAAACTATTTTTTCTAAGAACGAACATTCAATAAATATATATGAAAAAATAATAAATATTGAAACGTGTTTTTTTTTTAATTAAAAATTTTTTAACGTTTTTTCAAAATGCTACTCCTCCTACAATTTAAAGAATTTTTTAATGGATTTTTTTCGAAATGTTTCCACAACATCTATTAATAAAATTTGGTATGGATATTGAGCTATCATCTAAATATGAACAGTTTTGTATCTTTATGTATAAAAAGGGCAAAAAAAACCCGGGATTTTTTGTAAATTTTCACCTTCATCATTTTTTAAAAAAAATTATACTTACACTAGACCTTATCCCATACCAACTTTTGTTTAACTTATATATCTCAACACAGGAAAAAAAGTTTGGAACTCTAGATTAATTTACCTAAAAGCCTTAGGGTTTTAACCATTCACAAACCGAAAAAATTAAAAATTAAAAAAATCAACATAAAATTTACAAAACCATTTTACCAAACCACGATATCATTTTCAATAAACCTTCACCATTATAAAGGATTCCTTCTTTTTTTTTAATATCCTTAGCTCACAGCATTCGAGCATGTTTAATTATTTTCTGGGCAGCCTTAAATTTTGGGTACCGTGTAACCCATGGGAGTCGGATAGGTGTTTGGGTCAAAAATGTCGATTTTATGTTTTTCTTTTATATTTAATCTGTATATCCATAGCTTTCATTTTATTTTGCGTTTCCTGAAATATAAGGTTTTTCAACAGTTAGGAACATTTTTCTCAGGAACTATAAAGGATATTAACATGTTTTGTTTTATTATTTTTTCCCCCATTAACAGCTCTTTGATTAAACTGAGGAATTTTAAATATCTCTGCTCAAAAAAAAAGTTATAACTTAAAATCGGATTTTTTTAGGTTTTTTTTAAATACATATATTAAAAAAATCACTATAAAAGTATTTTTTTTATACTGTGAAATATACTCAGTTTAAATCAAAGAGATATAAGTAAGGAACAAACTATAAAAAAATTCATAATGATATCTCATATAGTTCTTGGGAAAAATGTTCCTAAAGTTAGGTAAATTAACATGGGCGAGATATAGAACCATCCGGACCTTAAGGTGCATCTGAACAACCTATTGATCTAAAAAAATGACCAGCAGCACTATTTCACTTCGCACTGTGACTCGCGTAAACGTCTTCTAATCGGGGCCGCGGTGAGCCTAGTGGTTAAGATCTCGGTCTCGGGTTCGGAAGCTTCCGCGATCGAGTCTCGACACCTCTGAAGACCCGCCGAGTATATGCGGAGTACGTGCTCGTTAAATCTGTTGGGTCCGAAAGTCCTGTGATCGGTCATGGCGCAGTTTACCACGGGTACACAGGTCCCTGGAGACTATTTCCCTCCCCTTCCGGGACATGTCTAAATATAGGAGGTGGCGATAGATGGCAGCATCTGTCTTGTATGTGTGTGTATGTCGTGTCCGTCCTTCTTGACGAAGGTTAATAAGCGGGTCTTTGTGACCAAGCCAAAGAGTTCTATAGTAGGGTAGAGGAACGACTCGTACTGAGCTGCCATCGG